>WHYT01016954.1:85355-99302 GCA_009806455.1 Tetrax tetrax
GGAATGCACTGCCCAGGGAGGTGGTGGAGTCACCGACCATGGGGGTGTTCAAGAAACGTTTGGATGTTGTGTTGAGGGATATGATTTAGCTGAGAAGTATTGGTGATGGTTGGACTGGATGATCTTTTAGGTCTTTTCCAATCATGATAATTCTGTGATTCTGTGATTCTGATTAGTACTCTGAGCATTTTCAGAGTTTTGCAGAAAGATCTATAAACCGTAATGATTTTAAAAACTTGTTATAAAGGTGTGGAGTTCATCTACATCACATTTATTAATTCCTAATCCTTACAGACAATGCTGTTAATACTAGCTTGAGATACTTGTTTTCACTTCTTAATTGATGTTCCCTTACATCTTTATGTTAGTTATCGTACAATACAATAGATGCTAGCTATCTGCCTGGTCTTCTGTTATCTCTGGAAATGTGATGGTTCAATATTATCCAGATGTTCTAGTAGCATCTTTGTTCTTTTGATCAGCTATATGGGAGTATTTGTGCCTTGCGCTTCGTACAACTTGCAGTACTTAAGAGGAAGAAAAATCTCTCATATGACTGTATAACCACTCAATTCAGAAGAAATCTGACATACATGCTCAAATTCACCCCGTTCAGGACAGCATTCATTTACACACTATCTGATTTGAGTGGTTTCTGACTTGATAGATGCATGAGTGCTCTCCTGGGCAAAGATATTTGGCTGATCTGGTGTAAAATGGGCCCAATATGCTGTCCATATTCTAACTTTGTGATGTATTATCTGACATCATTAATTTCCTGAGGATCAGAGTTAGAGCCAGGCCTTTTATGTGGTGCTATTCTTAAAAATCATGCTATGCTACTTAATAAAATGAATAACATTAATTTTGATAGTGTATAAGAACTGAAAGACTGATTTCCATTTTCAGTGTCGAAACTCATTGAATGCATGGGTGTAAATTTGTACAGCAGTATATTAGAAATGTCTGTGTAGGAATCCTGTTATTACTTAACACCCACATATCTTGTAAACTAATAATGGGATTTGTGTTGAGTCTTCTGTACACTGTTCGGAAAATTTACCCTACATCCTCCACTTTACCCTTTAAAAGTGTACTCAAGCATCTGCCATTTCATACCCTTTATTTTGCTCAAAACCCTTTATTTTGCTACAAAGAGTCATGATTATGCCCTGATTATTAGGAAGAACAGGTTGTATACCAGATTAATTTTCCTCAGTATGAATAATCTCTGTTTTGAAGGGGGGCAGGTGAAAAAAAGGAGAGAAAAGAAAGATAAAAAAAGGAAAACTTATTTCCGTGAGTCCTTATGGACTGTTTTATTTTTTTTATATGTATGTGTGAGTGTCATTAGAACCTGGATCAAAACTTTTTTTTCTAGGGAGCCAGTCTGGAAATACTTGATCATACGACTAAACATTATCCAGATGAGTAATCTAAGAGGTGAAGAGGTGACCTTCCTGGATAGTCTAGGAGCTCTTCATGCCTCCTTTCCAGAATACTCTGCACCTTTATATGTGGCAAGTATGCCTGGTTCACATGGCTGCACAGCCTCCCATTCCTATTGTTTTGGATGTAGCCATGATGGGTCTAGGCACGAATCTTCTCCATGTAAATTTTCAGTGTTCTTAAAACAGAAGTCATGTAAGAAAGGGCTTCCACTTTCCTACACACTATGCAGATAAGGCAAGAAAAATTTCCACTCAAAACCACCATCATAATTTAGAAGTCAATGAGATTTAAGTAGAAGCAGCTGTATTACTGTGGTGGGTGACTTGATCCAGAGAGATGAACAAACACCTGCTACCCACCTCACAGCATATTGTTAGACTTAATTAGTCAATGTTGAAAAGCACTTTAAAATCCACTGAAAAAAAGGGCAAGTATTATTAATTTTTATTATAATTATCATAATTATCTCATTGTTATGTGGGATGCACTGTGTGAGAAGGCACAAGTTTGCAACAATGAATGCTGTTGCTAGAAGATTCAAAATATTAACTTATTTTTTTAAATTCTCTAAATTATAACTGTGTCTACACCATTAATTTGTCTAATGTCTCATTTTAGTCTTCGGTCCCACTTCTCTGATACTCCATATTGCATGTATGCTAGTTTGCTCCTGGGCTGCTGTTTAGAAAGAGCCTTTAACTCCTTCTGAAAAGAAGCCTTACCAAAACTGAGTTTACCTCATATTTTGCTCCATGCAGACAATGTGTATAGAACCATTACTGGAAACAGATCCTACACTTTGGGACAGTCCTTCAAAAGCAGCATTGCAATTCAGTACAAACACAGACTTACCACTCCCTGGGCAACATGTCTTGCATTCTTTGTACTGTGCTACAAAACCATGATCCTACTGCAACCAGCAGTCATTATTTCAGATCACCTGGTTCACTGAAAAAGGGAGCAAAAAGTGTCTTACTATCACAGAGGGGATCCCTAAAGCCAGAATAGAGCTGGACACTGGAGTCTGCTTATGTGGGAAAAGTGGGTGCCCCAGGAGCCTTACCTTTGGCAGGATCAAACCTCTGCCTCACAGAAAGTGGCTGGAGAACTGGCTGATGCTGCAAGGTACGAACGCGCTACCAGCCATGGCAAGTAAAAACATCAAATGTGCCTGAGGACTAGCTTGTTAATGATGATTGCCAGCTAGAGGGTAGTGCAGCTTGACATACATGACCAGAGCAGGACCTCTGGGACAATCGCAAGAAAGCAGTTGTGGCAAATGCTCAGCCTTCCCTACATCTGAATGAGGACAGAGAGCAAGGAGGAAGAGGGACAGGGGATATTGGCTGTGTTTGGGTGTAGACAAAGTATGACAGGGAGTAGGCTAAAACAAGCAGGGCACAAGCTACACAGGGGAACAACAGCTTCTGTACCCAGCAGCCTCCCATCACCCACTCACCTGACTCTACATTCAGAGAACAGGTCTGCATGATAAAAAGTTGCATCACAGCTCAGGTTTTTGCTGGCCAAGAACAGAAAGTGAGATTGATGAACCACAGCTGTACACATTTATGACCATGAAGACCAGACAAACATCTACAAATGGTGCACAGACATAGGCGGCCAGGCATGCCCTCTGCACAGGTCAGAGAACAAGTACTACTTTCACAGTAGCATTCTGTTCCTCAGGTGAGAAAAACAAGTATTCACTTTCACTGAACT
Organism: Tetrax tetrax; assembly: GCA_009806455.1. Taxonomy (NCBI): domain Eukaryota; kingdom Metazoa; phylum Chordata; class Aves; order Otidiformes; family Otididae; genus Tetrax; species Tetrax tetrax. The sequence goes on from WHYT01016954.1 coordinate 88,530, forward strand.
CTGAAACAAAGGACTGCAGCTGTCAGAGACAGTGCTTACTGGTTTTATAGAGAACCACTCTGGCAAAGAAGCAATCACAACCCTGTCACCTGCCTCACGTGTTCTTCATTTTCTCCCTATTTTTCCCCCTCATGACACACCCACTATGGGCTTAACAAGGTGTCACTTTCTGGTACCTCTCCTCTGTCCCACCAGCCTAGAAAGCACCCAACTGAGATGCAGCTACACCATTGTGGCTATCTTACACTGTGGTTTTTTTTCCTTTCAGAGTCTGGGAATTGTTGATACACAATTCTTCTCACAGGAGAAGAATCTCTTACTAGCCAGGATAGTAAAAAAATAGGATTTGGAAGGATCCAGGGATCAAAAATGGACCCAGGGCCTCTGGTTGTTCCAGCTATCATTCTTCTACGTCAGTCTCTGATGTCTTGCTTGATGCTGGAGATCTTTTCGCTGGGGTATTTGATCTGTTTATAGGGGATGCCACATGGCAATGTGAATCCTATTGATGACCACAGCTCTCAAAATCCCTGAAAGGCATCTGGAGAAATTGCTGATGAAGACATCTCATGGGCCAACAATTTGGTGAAGCCTTTCAGACCTCAGTTGTGATCAGGCCTATGGAGGAATGATTTCATTGTAGCCAGTTGGGGCTGACAAATCTCAGAGGTTCATCAGCGGCCATTTTTCATCTGCTACGGGGGTCCAGAGAAGCATATGCTCAATCTTACTTGTGATGCTGATACTGATGGAGTGGCTTCAATGTGGTTCTCTGCATTTAAAATGTGCACACACAATCTCACTCCCCCTAGGGTCTGTCATCATCAAAATGTCTACTTTCCAGGGTCTTGCAAGCAGGATTTCCTCCCGTTTTGTAAGATCTCAAGAGCAGAGAAGGAAGCAGCACATCCAGCACATCCATCAAGATGATACCTTGTTCACTTTAGGAAAAGCAAGAAAAAAAACAAGTAGAGAAGCCGCAGAGAGTAACATGCAAGCATGTTTCTAAACGAAACAGGTTTGGGAAGTGTACAGACTTCTGTTATAGATCCTGATAATCAGAGTGGGAGGAAGAAGAGAATGTCCAACACAATGTGCATGTTATCGTACACAGAAGTGCTCCTAGTTACCTGCAAGGGATTATGGAGTAGGTGCTGAGCCAATTGGGACTAGTGGAGGTGAGACCAACAGGATTTCTTTGTCTTGAGCAGTGTGAACACAAGCTGTTTCGTATCTATCACTACAGCTAGGGAAATCTCTCTTGTAGAAATCCCTATGCCCTGAATCCACTTAAATATATCTGGCTTTCTCCTTCTCTAAGATTTTAATAGCATTTGATAATGTCAACAAATAACCAAACTTTCCAGTTGTTTAGCAGATCATAATTTCATCACTTGTTCATATCATTTCCTAGAAAACATAAATGACAGTATTTAAAAAAAGATTTAATTCATTTTCTAAAAATGACACAAAAATACCTCTTCTCCTCTGCACAAGTCTTGGTTTGTTACTGGGCTAGTTAATGAACAGCAGTATATATATGCACTATATGTATACATTGTGGGAGGATCTACCACACATATGTCACAGGAAATGTTATGTACCCACTGTACCCAAAAGGAGCAATTGTTAAAGCCTACCTGTCATTCTCTCCCCCAACTGAATAAATAAGCATAGCAGATGCATCTAGAAAGTTCTCCAAATCACTCTTTTTAAAATATGTTTTACTAGCTTTCATTATATATGAAGTATTCCCAAATCTCAATTACATGTAATTGAAATTACGTTTCAATTATTTTTTTAAATTAAGATAAAACAGATATTTCAAGATTTTTTCATTATTCTTTTAAACAAGTAACTAGTCTGACTAACTAGCCTAACTAGCAGGCTTATAAGTAGGCTAGTTCTTACTAGCTAAGGCTAATCCTTACTAGCAGACTTCACACGCAATCTCATTCCCCCTAGGCACTATGCTCATCAAAATGTCAATGTTCCAGGGTCTTACAGTAGAATTTCCTCCCATTTGGTAAGATTTTGATTTTTCCTTCTGTCTTTAGACTGACATAAAATTAAGAAAATTTACTTAGAAGCCTAACAATGGCAATTATCTACCTGGACTTTAGCAAAGCCTTTGATACTGTCTCCCACAGCATTCTCCTGGCAGCTGGCAGCTCATAGCTTGTACAGGTGTACCCTGCAGTGGATTAAAAACTGGCTAGATGGCCAAGCCCAGAGACTTGTGGTGAATGGAGTTAAATCCATTTGGTGGTGGGTCACAAGTGGTGTTCCCCAGGGCCCAGTGCTCAAGCCAGTCTTGTTTAGTATCTTTATCAATGATCTGGATGAGGGGATTGAGTGCCCCCTCAGTAAGTTTGGGCAGGCATGTCAATCTGCTTGAGGATAGGAAGGGTCTGCAGAGGGATCTGTACAGGCTGGACCAATGGGCCAAGGTCAATTGTATGACGTTTAGCAAGGCCAAGTGCCAGATCCTGCACTTCAGTCCCAACAACCCCATGCAACTCTACAGGCTTGGGGAAGAGTGGCTGCAAAGCTGCCCATCAAAAAGGGGGTGCTGGTAGACAGCCATCTGAGCATGAGCCAGCAGTGTGCCCAGGTGGCCAAAAAGGCCAACAGCATTCTGGCTTGCATCAAGAACAGTGTGGCCAGCAGGAGTAGGGAGGTGATTGTGCCCTTGTACTCAGCAGTGATGAGGCCACATCTGGAATACTGTGTGCAGTTTTGGGCCCCTCAGTACAAGAAGGACATTGAGCTGCTGCAGCACATCCAGAGAGGGCAACGAAGTTGGTGAGGAGTCTGGAGAACAAGTCTTACGAGGAGCAGCTGAGGAAACTGAGATTGTTTAGTCTGGAGAAGAGGAGGCTGAGGAGGAGACCTCATTGCTCTCTACAGTTACCTGAAAAGAGGTTGCAGGGAGGTGGGTGTTGGTCTCTTCTCCCAGGTAACTAGTGATAGGACAAGAGGAAACCACCTCAAATTGCCGCAGGGGAGGTTTAGATTGGATATCAGGAAAGAGTGGTCCGGCATTGGAACAGGCTGCCCAAGGAAGTGGTGGAGTCACCATCAACTTAAAGATTCTGTGAAAATATTTAGGAGTGAAATACACCGATTCAAAATTCACTGTTGGAATAAGCTGGGAAAGTACATAGAAGTACATTATTTATACAAAGTCATTCATGGTCTTAGCTTTGCTAAGACATAAAACATACTGGGGATGTGTTTCAAATAGAAGCTTTCTGCTGGACAACTCAGTAGATGAAAAAAAGTAGGAATTTCTTTTACTGCTTATAGCCAATCTAACTCATATTTTATCACTGAAAATAGAAAATATCATTTAGCATCTCTAGAGTTGAAATAAGGAGATACACCTTTTTCAATGAAACATCCAGGGAGTGTGAAGTATTGTGCCCTAATGTGGTGATAATAAGTGAACCTTTTCCAAGTTGAGACGTCTAGACAGAACTACCAAGAAAGGACATCTGTGGCTGAGCGTGGTCAGATTAAAGGTCTGTTTAGTCTAGGATACTGTCTCTGGAAATGATTAATATTGATGATTTGACTAATAAGGATGATTTGAATAGAGAATAAAAACAGGACAGAGTGATATTTCCTATATTGGCAGCCTTTCACCCCAACTGCCTGACGCACAGGGTTTTTTCTGAGCTAAAAAAGCATCCTCACCATGTGTTTGAATTTTTTTAAAGTATTTTATTCCCTTACATAACTTCACCATTTTTAAAGTGCACTTTGACATACATGACACTCTAGGGCAAAGAGTTCAGTAATGTAATCTTATATTATGCAAAAATGTATTTCCATTCTGTTTTAATAAAATGAGACAAATTGGAAGGAATTGTCTTTTCTCAAGACTTGGATTCAGGTAAGAATGTCTGAGTGAAGTATATAATGCAAAATTATGCAGTAGAACTTGTCTAGACCATTCAGTTACAAATACATACCAACACACTACTGCTAGTTTCTCTTCGGGTTGCAATTCTGGTATCAACTTTCCAAAAAATTAACCCTGTCTATACTTATGCATATTAATTACTGTGATAACAGTTTTGAAATGTAAAGTTGGTTTTTTTGGCCTTACAATTAATATTACTTAAGAGTTCCTTTCCTTTTTGTGTACCTATCTAAACAATCTGATTTTGCCAACAATTATTTTCACTCTGAGATTACAATAACTACATATTAGTTTAACAAATTATATATATATATAAACATTAGTGGGATAGGCTATAGCATAAAGAAAAATTATAAACAGGGTGAAGTTTGATAATACATTAAAAATTATTAATATGTTGACAATTAGGAATTTTTGAGAGAAGTTTCCAAAAACCCTGTATCTGCAGCTGTCCTCATTATTTGAAGTACTCTCTGACAAGACAGTCAGTATAGATGTCATTTTGTGTAGAATATTGGCATATTTTTTAAAAATTACAAGATTGTCATAAATTGGTTGTATCAACATTTTATACCCTCCTAAACAAGTTCTGTAAAGCAAAACAGCAAGGCTCTTCATCTTGAAATGAGGTTTTGATGGGATAGCATTTCACAGGTGTTGGTGAAAGAAGGTGAGGAAAAGTCAGGGTGCATCCTGACACTCTGAACTCTTCAGCCTACAGCCCCTGTATCAGCTACTTGCTAGGCAGGGTAAGCAGCAACCCCCCTCACAAAGTCTTTTCTTAGTTCTGCAGCTGCTTTTCCTCCCAAATGGAAATCTGTGAAAACCAAAAACCTCTTACTGTTCCTGCAGCAGATGCCTCTGCTTTGTCAGTTCTCCTTTCACCCAAAATAAAAGAGAAGATTGAAACAGCATCTCTGAGGAACTGCACCACCCCACATCTGGAGAGGACCATAAAGAGAAGCAACACAATTTCATCTTTACTTTAAGCATTGATATCAGTGCTTGACATTTGTCTTTGAGCTTGATAATACACACGCAGTATTTAACAGACTTATTGATACCTTTCTTTATTATACAGTTTAACCAATCCTAGAGTATCACTACTTTTTTTAAATTTTATTTTTACCCACCTATATTTATAAGCCCTCACAGATACAAGCAAGACTACTTATAATAAAATTATTGAGGTAAAGGTAGGAAAACTTAGTGTTAGTAAGCAGACCTTTCTACTTAAAAATATTCCATTAAGCCCATATTTTACTTTTGCATGACTGTTGATCTAATTTATTTTCTGACTTTCCTGAAAATATTTATTTTGCCTTTTAAGGTACTGATCTCAGGAACTGGAACTCTAAAAAAATAACCCATAGTAAGTAGGATAAAGAAAAAAAAAATCATGCATTTATTCCTTTGGAATCTTGAGAGAAAAGGGATCTTTTTATGTGAAATTAGACTGCCAATCCTTCAAACAAATTATTTCAGTTATCTACACTGAACTAGAAAAGGTAACCTGTAGTCCAGCAAGACAACAAAACCAAGCTCTAAACACTGAAACAAATAATTCACTAAAAATGAAAAACAATCAAAGCTAGCTACTCATCGGGGTTGATGCTCATGATGTTCCTGCTGTTATAAGTTCACAGATACTCATGCTGTCATGTTATGAACAACTTTCAAATCCAAAGCTTTGGTGATTTAGTCTCATAAGTTTAATAAATTAAGATTTTTTTATAGCTTGCCACTTCTATGGTTATTTGACCTGGCTCTATATGAAAGTTAAGTAAATTACTGTTCATGAAGAGTTTAGAAATCTCTGTTATATGAATCATTGGGACTGTTGGCCTTTTCCCTATGTTTATTTGCGGCAGTGGGCCATAAGTACCAACTAAGGCTATATCTACATATACAACTTGCTCCCTTGGAAGGATGCTAAAAATTGTGACCATAGCAAAGCAGCTGATGTCCCTGGAGGTTGCTTTTGATTTGGGGTTCTTTTGGTGGGCTAATTCAGGCTACCTAGAAAGAAATTTTCTAGTGCTTCCATCAATTTTCAGCATATTTGATGTCTACTGTTATACACCAATCGCAGAAAGTAAAGACGATGTCTGCCACGAAACAAGAAATGGGTCCATGTGCCTACTTGTCTCAAACAGCTTTCTCATCCACTTCATAGGGGAAGTACACTACAGAGTTTTTCTTATCAGCCTTTCCTGTTTGAATAAGGTTATTATTGATAGTGCATTTCCTGTTTATTCATTATTGATGTCCTTAGCCATATAGTAACCTTGTTTTGTTCTTTTTTTTTTTAGCTATCCCCAAGTCCTGATACTATCTATCATAAATGTGCTTGTGCTTTAAACTCATGATAAAATCATGCTTTGGTGCATGCTCCTTCAATACACTGATTAATCATTTTGCAGTGTTTCTCTGACTCTTGTTTAAGGATAATTTTTCCTTTAGGAAAATTTTACTGAGGTGTCACAAAGACAGGAGAGGCAGGAGAGAAGTCTGAAATTAACAGAGTTCTAGAAAACTTCTCAAAAAAAAAATAATCAGGTTTTGGTCACTTTTAAGAATAAGCCACAGAGCTACTGGTTTAGGAGAGAAACTTTTTCACCACCAGTTGTTAGCAGTTTGAAAATGAGAGCTGCTGTGTGCATAGACAAGTTTTTTATTATTACTATCACGTTTTTACTTTAAATGCATTCCAAAATACATTTTTCTATGACTCAGTTTCTTGGACAACAGTCTTGAAGTTTAGATTCAAGGTGGGGGGTGGTTACTGATTTTTGTGGGTGTTTTTATTTTTTAAATTCAAAGCTGTCCATTTCCATTAAAAAGAAAAGCCAAATAAATCATGTAAAGAAATCAACTTCCATGTTTCTTAAGCTAATTTTTTAGTTAAATAGCTTCGAATGTAATGTAAAGAAAGCTCCATGACAAATCTATCGTGCGCTAATGCATTGTTCAGGTCAATGTACTGTAAGTTATGTGGGAAAAGTTGGGTAGTAGTTACTTTTTGTATTAATTGATAAATGTCAAAACAGAATAATGCCTGATATTGTTATTTAAACAGAACAACAGTAAGTCCTTATGCACAAGAAGAATTTAAACTTCTAGCCTGTCCTCCATGAAACTGCACCATAACAAGAGATCTACATTTTGTGATGCTTTTTCAGTTAAAAATATTTTTTTTAATATTCCAAATTACAAACCAAGAAAATCTTATTTGAAAGAGCAGAGGAAAGTTGAAATAAATAGAAATAAATAAATGAAATGAGATAATATGCTAAGAAAAGTATAAAATTACCGTAATAGGTATTCCCCTCTTCAAAATTACAATTAGACCCCAAGATCCTTCAAACTGTTTTAATTTGCATATCATTCATTGTCCATCTGTTGTATTTCCAATTTCTTCTTTGCCATCTGGTTTTCTAATGCTGAATTCACCACACAAATTTTTCCACACGTAAGGACTCTAAATTGTAACGGATTGATTGAAACGTATTATACAATAAACACGCTTAGGCTTTTTTGAAGACATAGCTCACTGCTTAACACTAATTATACACCCTAAATCACCCAGTGTAGCTGATAAGGTAAATGACAACTGTAGAGTTGCTCCTGTGAAGAATGGAAGAAAAGAAGGAGCTAGAGCAAAAGACATAACCAGAGAAATCAAGAGAAAGGGGTCTCATAAAGGTTATGAAAAGAAAAGATAAATCCCAGAGCGGTTCAGTAGAATGGAGTTATTGAAAAGAATACACAACTGAGAGGAAATTTGATGGTCCTAGAATGTGTCATGCCATGTGATAGGAGAAGCTGTAGCAGCTGGTGCATGCTGAACAGCACTTTAGTCTGCAATTGGTCCTAATAATTTTAACAGGATAGATTTCTATTCACTAGTGTGTCATAGTCTGTCCTTTTGTCATAGTTTTGTAATAGATCCAGCAATTTTGCCTCTTCATACACCCCAGGACTCTTACACTGTTCTAGTTTCTTGTCTCAGCTGTTCTGATTTTTGTGTCTCTAACGGTTGCATGCTTTTCCCAACAGGCACTCCAACTCGTTCAATTCAACAGCTGCTACAGACACTTCTATTTTTGGCAGAGTATCCCAATGGTTTCAAGAGATTTACTTGTAGAGTAGGTGGGTCAGAATCTATACTTCTGTAAAATACGATACATGCCTGATCTGACGTGATCTTTTTGGGTGGGGTCCAAGAGATTGTTCTGTATTCCATGGGTTCTGAAAACATATTCTAATTTTGACCATTATATTTTCAGTCTCATCAAATAGATAATTTCTATGAATCTACTCATCCAAAGCGGGGTCAGTCATTGCAGAAGTGGCATAAAATACATTATTTACCTGTCTGGGCATGTAAATAGGTGATGAGATAATGAACAAAATAACAGCCTGCTTTCTCAAAGTTTTAAATGACAATAAACCTCTGAATTCACAGGAACACAACACCAGGCAAGTAGATAGCTACCTGGTGTAAAAATACTTAGGAGAGAAGTAAATGAGCATTATAAAGCTTAAAGTGTCCAGAGTTTTCATGGAAAAACTTTTAAGGGAAACAGTCAGAAAGAACACTTAATGTAGACATGAGCAAAGTTTTTTTAGATAATCTAATAATTTTTGAAAAGTCATTTAGGATCCAAAATGAGGGAAAGTTAAAAAAGGGTTAAGGAAAACAATGGCTTTGAAGTGAGGAAAATATGAAACAAGGAGCATATTATTTTTTTAATTCAGTTTAACAAACAGATTTGTAAGAGGTTTTTCCGATCATACTTACCTGCTTCTAGCCATGTCTAGATGGTTTTGAATACCTTGTGATAATATACAAAGTTACGCAAAATTTTCAGGCTTAATTGTGCCAAGCATGCTGTCCAGTATGAGTGACTGTAAATCTACACTGCTTTCAGGGGGAATGGAGAGATGTTTTTCATTGGCAAAGTGTAGTGCTTTAATACATGCTTGATACATAGTAACGCAGCAGGCACATTGCTTAACCTGCTTCAACTAGAATAGCACCACTGGCCAGTCAGTATGTAGACAAGAGCAATGGTTTTCTCTGCCTTCTCCCTTTCTTCCTCGTTATAATATCTCTTAGTCTCTGTCGGAAGGAATAGGAGTGCTATATTTCCTTAATTGCAAGAACAGATTTTTTTTTGTAGGATATCTATGGTTTACACGGTGCTGCAGATGTGCAAGGCTCACACAGATTTGGACCAAAAATCTTCATTAAATGAATTAACCTAGGCAAATTCTCCCCTTAGAGGACTCCAAGTTCAATGCAACTGAAGTGAACACAAATCTGCAGTAATATCAGATTCCAGATTTAAGCAAAGGCATGATTTCATTAAGTTCTTAATGAAAGCTCTCCCTGATTGTTAAATTATATACTTTTCTGAGGGGCATGTCACAATATAAGACAAAAAGCTTCAAAATACTCTAGGACACATTCAGATCTCTGACTTCTACCTCTTTTATTTGAAAAATACTAAAAAAAAATACATAGATCCCTCCTGTTCTTCATTGCAATATCTCACTAACAAATTCCACTTAATTGTCTCAAAAATTAAGTTAAAACTGTTCATTTCAAACAATTTCAACTCCTTAAGAAAGGAGTTGAGCTTTTTTTGACAAGTAATGCTAATTACGAAGAGACTGCATTCAGCTACCTTTTCTCATGTTACTTAGCATTTTGTCAGCAATCCCTACTTGAAACAGGAAATTATTCCATGTAAACTAGAGTATGATACCTGGTTTTAAGAGCTTTTATTTCTCCCTGATACCTTTTGTGAAAAAAAAAAAAAATGTATAGCTTACAGCAATGCAGAGGTCCACACAAAACACTAAACAACATTTTTTATTTTTTTTTTTACTAAAACTTGGAAAGTTTTAGATATTTTTTTATTTGCAAATTATAAACAAGAAAAGGAGATAACATTCTAAATAGCTCCAGGAAAACAGCAAATATATCACACCTAATGTACTCATTTAAAACATTTTTTCTCAAGTAATCTTCTCATGTAAGGACATTGACATCAGAGGAGATACTCATTAAAGGTGGAATGACAGTCTAAATCAAATATGTTGATATTTCTGTTCAATTACGGTATGAATTTGAATCATGACACAACAGTTTTCTCATCAACTGAAGCTCAGTATTTCTGTTTGTCGTAGTTTAGCCCCGATCCGGAACAGACGACGCAGTCTCTCTCTCACTCCCCCCACCCTCCAAGAGAATAGGGAGAGATAATTTAAGAAAAGAGAGATAATTTAAGAAAAATGACTCGAGGTTTGAGATAAGGACAGGGAGAAATCCTTACCGTCACGGGCAAAAAACAGACTCGACCTGGGGAAAACTATTCATTTATTACTACTACTAGCAGGATAATGAGACAGAGAAACAAGATAAACCTCCTCCACCCCTCCCACTTCCCGAGCTTAACATTATCTACCTTCCCCCCCCGAGCGGCACAGGGGGGAAGAGGGAATGGGGGTGGCGGTCAGTTCATTATACGTTGTTTTACGCCGCTGCTTCACAGTTGGGGGAAGAACTCCTCACATCCCTCCCCTGCTCCAGTATGGGGTCCCTCCCACGGGCCACAGTCCTTCATTAAACTGCTCCGGCGTAGGTTATCTCTTCCACGGAGTGCAGTCTCTCCAGAACGGCTGTCCCAGCGGGCCCTCCACGGGCCACAGCCACATTCAGGCATCCACCTCCCCCGGTGCAGGGTCTTTCACGGGCTCCAAGCTCCAAGTGGATCTCTGCTCCTCCGTGGACCTCCATGGGCTGCAGGGGGACAACCTGCTCCACCATGGTCATC
>WHYT01016954.1:101626-123177 GCA_009806455.1 Tetrax tetrax
AAAAAAAAAAAAAAAAAAAAAAAAACCAAAAAAAACCCAGGGGGAGTTCCTAGGACACTATTTCTTAGCAGAATCTGATCAGTGCACAATCATGGTAGGCAACTGCTGGACTGCAGGCTCTGCTGTTGTACAAGTTGAAACTGGAAGCAAGGAATAGTGGATGAGGGAATTCAAAAAAAAAAAAATTAAAATCAACCTTTGGTTTCTACTTCATTGAAAGATATGGGTGTGTCATCCAGAACATCCAATTTGTAAGCAAGACACCTCTACTAATATTTTGATACAGGCCTACTCTGAGTTATATATGTCACTGATTTGTGAATTCACTTATAAATAATATATAAATTGCATTTAAATCTTTTCTGAGAGCAAATGCAGTTTATACAGAAAACACTTGCTGAAAAAAAAAAAATACTAGTGATAAAATTGTATTTTCCTTTTCTTGAAGAATATCTAGATCAATTAAATTAAATAATATTACCAAGCTTTTGGGTTTTAAGGTTAGGATGCTTTTGACACTAAAGGGCAATGGCACTAGGCACTTTTCATAACAAAATTCAGACCTCAGGATGATAAAGTCAAAATGACATCAGAAGCAACTTATAATCCCTCTCTGGTGTCTTGAAATCTCTTTAACAAGTTACAGTCTCTGTTGACTACTTTGATAGAGCACACACAACTGGCTTATTCTTATAAGAAGTGTACTAAAGCTGTTAATACCCAGGTGTTTCGTGTCAGCTCTTGGGGAAAAAGTCTGTAGAAAAAAAGTATTTATTTTCCCTGAGTGTGTGTGTGGGAAGTTATATTTAAATGCTCTAAATGTTTCACTTCTAGAAACTTCTTCACAACTAGAGTGAGTGTCTGCAACATGTTCCTAGTTTGTGGGGGCCTTAAAACTCTCAGTTATTTTTCTTCTCCTCATAATATCCATGGCTTTTTTTTCCTTAATATTTTGCAATGTCTGTTCCTTCATTATTCCATTCACACAAAAGGCTATTAAAAACATTTATTATATCCTAAAAATCTGTGTGAACTTTTGAATGGCCAAATCACTTGGGGAGGAGGTCCAAATTTCACTCCTAGCTATCATAGAAACTTAGGAAACATAAGGTTTTCTGACTGTTGCACTGTCTATAATTTCACTGTTATTGATTAGTAAGAATCTTCAAAGGGTCGCGTCATAAGGGTACAAAGAGAGCAGAATGTTAGCTTCATTGTCTAGACTAGAAAATAACTGATTTTTTTTTTGTTTTATATAATTGGATCTCACTGACAGAGGTTGCCTTAAACTGGCTTTAGTATCAAAAGAGAAAAAAGTAGAGAGAATGATACATGGAGAACAGGAGAAAAATCAGAATGTGGCGAAACTCAATATAAAGAGACAATGCATTTTAAAGCTGGCTAGAGGTGCTGAGGGACAGGTGTCTGAATGTGGCTGATCAGAATGAAGGAAATTGGCACAAAGAGCAAAATGTCTAAAAGCAGAACAGATCTAAACCCAGAATTTTTCCCATCAAATTAATCTATCTGAGGGTATAAAGACACTCTCTCTTTCTGCCACTCTGTTCCACCTTATATCCCCAGTTGATATAAAGCAAGTAGTATTGCTAAAAAGTAATTTATTTTGACTAATTTATTCTGAACATATTCATTCTCTCATCTTTGTTTTTAATTTTCCTATTGAATGCATTAACATAGTTTTTCATTGGACATTAAGCATTCATTTCTTCCCTACAGATTTATGGAAGTTCCCTATGTGATGCACAGATCTGTTCAAGTTGGTATACATTTTGAAACCACAAATCACAGGATGCACATGCTTTCCTTGACACTTTGTTCTTGCATGTTAATCAAAAAGTTCCCGGAGGCCATTTTTGCCACTGAATACTGAAAAGGTTACTGCTACAAGGACAAAAAAATGCAAATTATTAAATTACAAACAACATAAAACACAGTATCACGCATCATGGAATAATGATCACAACTGCTGTCAAAACAAAGAATTTAATGAACATTTCAATACAGTTTAAACTAAACATCGAACTCCACGCCATTTATTTATTTAAAAAATACATTGAAATGGAAAATATTCATTAGAAGTAAAGAGAAAGTATACAGTTTTCACAGATTTCCTTGAGTGGATTTCCATAACTTTTAGAGTTTTTTAATAGCCATTAAAATAGTCATTTAAAAACTCCTTAAATATCTCTGAAAACCAATACCTAAAATTTTTAATATACCTGTGCTTTCTATGATTCTATGATTCCCACACAAAAAGATGTTCAAATTCACTTGCTACCATAATTGAGTTACATCATGCTTCATAAAATACTATGATTGCTTCAGTAACTTTTTCATTTTATTTTAGAAACATTGAAACAGGATCTCTATTGTAGGAAAATCTGAGTTTCACTTTCATGCAGAGTATCCAATACGAAGATAGAAAATTAGAAAATTAGTGTATTAACAAATTAGCCACTTTCCAGAATGATTGCATAAAACGCTAGAGGATCAAGTTCCATTCAAGAATTTGTTACCAATTTAGTATAAATCATTATATGATTCCTTTTATATCACATTTTGACAAGATGAAATACTATTCTTGTTGCTAGAAATATGTAGGATCAAGGTTTAGATTTGCAAATTGTACAGGAATAAATTGAGACATTAATTTATTAAAGAAAAAATACATCTGTTTGCAATACTGATTGAAAAATATGTGGTCTTGTGAAATCACAGAATAGAATCATACCATAGTTAGGGTTGGAAGGGACCTTTAAAGGTCGTCTAGTCCAATCCCTATTATTGACAGGACATACACCAGTTTGTTTTACATGAACAGATCTATTGCTGAATGCTTGAGACCAAATTACAAACTCTTGGACACTAGTGCAAAAACATACAAATGGTGCCAACAGAATCAAGGGAATTACTTCCGCTTATCTGTGCTCAGTGGAATGAACAGGAGGTTCAGAGGCTGGTCTTAACAGAGGTTGACCTTGACATTTGTTCCATATGCTTGACTAGAGAGTATATATTGACATGACTATTCACATGGTCTCTGGATGTGAATTTTGATATAACAAAGCTTGATGAAACACCATGTAAAGTCTGGGATCTCAAGCCAAAGAACAAACTGACATATATTCAGTCTTTGCTTTCTGTACTTAGTTCACAAACTGTATTGCTTTGCTTTTTCCTCTTTCCTTCACGCATGTGCATGAATGCTTATTTTTGGTTGTTTTGCTCTTTGCTGAATGATACAGTTTTAATAGCAGTACCTTACCTAAGCACTTAATTTTAAGCACACCATTAATCTTATTGGAACCAAATGAATATCAGCATGTTTCAGCTGAAATGTTTTATTAAATCCTTTGTGACTAAGCAGACCGTTTCTCCAATGCAATGGGCTACCAGGTATGGAAAACATAAATTAACATCCAGTTATCTTTGGATTGGGAGCATGATAAGATGCAAGAGGTGGAGTTCTTTCCACCCCCTGCCTTTTTCACTCTATTATGCAATGAATCTTGATATCTCAAATTTTACTGCAAGAAAATGCAATAAATCAAACTTGTAATTTGATTTCAATAAATAAGTAGCTTTGAACACAATAAATTGTTTCATGACTAACAGAACTATTCAAACCTGGTGTTGATTTCATCTAAAGGTATGTGGCTATGTCATGGGCATCCTCATATCAGGAATTCACACTAGGATCACACTCATGATGTAACCAGCTCATATATAATTAATTTCTTTAACAGGTCAGATGATTAAAAACATGTATGACATTTAGAGTGACAACTTCCATAGATTCATAATTTAAAATAGAAGACACTCATCTTCAGTAGTCTGGACGTATTTTTAGGAAGTTTGCTATAGATTACTGTTATTAAGAGTTGTAGTTTTCTTATTTTTCTTAATTTATAGGGTACTGTTAGCAAAATTGAGATTAGAAAATAGCTGATAGTTCACCTGAGATGGAAAGAGTTTGAGTTAACACATTATTTCAGGGTATTTTTCTGCAATATAAAGCATAAGAGTCATTTTGGTCCCTATTTACATTACTGTATTTCTATCAATAGAAAATGCAGCTAACATTGAATATCTGATTCTGCCAAGTGATGTAGTCAAGGAAGATAAAAATTTTGTCTCTAAAGGTGGAATCATTTGATATAACATGGGCATCTAAATTTGAGTCAGTTTTCCTAGGTTCCCTTTATAGTAATTGGAACGTAACCACTTAGCCAATGGCTTCTAAGGCACAACTCATCACATCTGAAATTAGATGTTTAAAACAGATCAGATACTAAAAGTACATATTTCTCCTCATCAACTATAAAAGTAAAGTAAGGTGATTTTGTAATGTCTTTATAAAGACAAAGACATTCCCACTAAATCTCTAAAATTCATTGAGCTGTATAGAATGAAGATGTAGTATCTATTCTAAATTCCTGGAAAATTTCACAAACCGTTGGAGAAAAGCTTAATGTCTTAATTTAACATTTCTATCTTGATCTGACAAAATAAAGAACATATATACTGGTGAAAAAGTTTAGAATCAATAAAAGTAACCATAGGACTAGTCCTATTTTCCACTTTAGTTAAGCTCTAAAATACAATGGGACTGATAAAATCCAAAGATACTACAGGTTTCCAGGTGAATAGTGGCATATGCAATGTCTAGAATAAAAATAAGTATAATTCTGTTATGTAATACAATTGTATGTATATTATGTGATCATATAAATATATATTCTTCCATAATTACCTGCTGAAAAAAAAAAAAGAAAAAACTTGTTTTGTAAAAAATCACTTCCAAACTACCAACATTTTTACAGTTTTGCAATTAAAAGGGTTTTTTTTGTAACATTACTTTATATATTTTTTAAATCATATTCTGAAATAATATAATATTTACTTGGAGAAATACTATCATCTATAATGCAGCTATAGTATTTTTATTTATATCACTAGATGTAAGATGAAGTATTGAAATCTGGAAAAAAAATCCCTCTTGGGAACATAGTCAGTCTGGTCTGTTCCTGTGCATGCTATGATACACCTGTGGAAGTAGACTAGAACAAGAAAAGAAAAAAAAACTTTGAATTTTTAAGTTCATGGTCACTTTTGTATTTATATAATTTGTACCTTGCATTGATCAAAAATCTACACTCAAAATACTCGTGACAAATTTGAAGTCAACAAAACAAGTGTCTACTCTCCTGAAATAAGTTTTAAAATACTGTTTGGACAGATAATTGGTTCTTTAAAAAAAAAAAAACTTGCATTGATTTAAACTACTTGTTAGCATGACTTCAAGGAGCTAAAAATGGCTCTATAAACAGTCTATCATTCTGCAAAATATCTTTGTGGGTACAGTGCTTTCCCATAAAAGATTAACTTGCCCCAGACTTATTTGTATTAGCAAAATATTGGAGACAAATAACTATTAACTCTGATGAATACAGAATTAGTTGTCTGACCCAAGATATAAACATTTTTTTATCCAATACTATTTGACACACCTTATTTTTTTCCATCTTTAATAGATGCAAAATGACCTCCATAATTTTCCAAGTTTCCAGGCTGAATAATGACCATTTACAGCAATACAACTGAGAACTTGGCCTTTTAAAAATGGAGCATATTCTAGTCCATGAGCAAATTGATATGGCTGTCTTTATATGAAAGAAAAATAGCTGTAGCAGCAAGGACCGAGGAAGAGAGAAACCTGTGCATATCCATGAGACTGGAGGATGCTGTTTCATGTCACCGGCATGAGTTGTCTGTCTGGAATCATAGAATAGTTAGGGTTGGAAGGGACCTTTAAAGGTCATCTAGTCCAACCCCCCTGCAAGGAACAGCGACATCTTCAACTAGATCAGGTTGCTCAGAGACTTGTCCAACCTGGCCTTGAATGTTTCCAGAGATGGGGTATCAACCACCTCTCTGGGCAACCTGTTCCAGTACTCCACCACCTCCACTGTAAATTTTTTTTTCTAATATCTGATTTGGATCTACCTCTATCTATTTTAAAGCCATTACCCCTTGTCCTACTGCAACAGGCACTACTGAAGTGTTTCTCCCTGTCTTTCCTGTAGTCCCCCCTTCAGGTATTGGAAGGCCACTTTAACGTTTCCCCGGAGCCTTCTCTTCTACAGGATGAACAGCCCCTCTTAGCCTGTCCTTATAGCAGAGGTGCCCCAGCCCTCTGATCAGCTTTGTGGCCCTCCTCTGGACCCTCTCCAACTGGTTCACATCCTTTTTATGTTGGGGGCTCCAGAACTGGACACAGTACTCCAGGTGGGGTCTCACCAGAGCTGAGTAGAGGAGAGAATCACCTCTCTCGACTTGTTGGCCATGCTTTTCTTGATGCAGCCCAGGATGCGGTTGACTTTCTGGGCTACAAGTGCGCATTGTTGGCTCATGTTGATCTTCTCATCTACCAGCACTCCCAAGTCCTTCTCCTTAGGCCTGCTCTCGATCCATTCTCCACCCAGCCTATATTTGTACTTGGGATTGACCCAACCCATGTGCAGAATCTTGCACTTGGCCCTGTTGAACTTCATGAGGCCAGCAAGAGCCCATCTCTCCAGCCTCTCAAGGAAGGATGGCATCCTTCCCCTCCAGCATGTTGACAGCACCACATAGCTTGGTGTTGTCGGCGAACTGTCTGAGAGCACACTCTGTCCCACTGTCCATGTCTTCAACAAAGATTTTAAATTGGGCCGGTCACAACATGGACCCCTGAGGAATGCCACTCATCACCAGTCTCCACCTGGACATTGAGCTGTTGACCACCACTCTCTGAGTGCAGCCATCCAGCCAATTCCTTATCCACCAAGTGGTCCGTCCATCAAAATCATGTCTCTCCAGTTTAGAGAGAAGGATGTCATGGAGGATAGTGTCAAATGACTTGCACAAGTCTAGGTAGATGGTGTCAGTTGGTCATCCTTTGTCCATCGATGCTGTAACCCCATCACAGAAGGCCATCAAATTTGTCAAGCATGATCTGCCCTTAGTGAAGCCGTGCTGGCTGTCACCAATCTCCTTGCTCTCCATGTGCCTTAGCATGGTTTCCAGGAGGATTTGCTCCATGACCTTGCCAGGCGCAGGTGAGGCAGACTGGCCTCTAGTTCCCCAAGTCTTCCTTGTTCCCCTTCTCAAAAATGGGGGTTATGTTACCCCTCTTCCAGTCATCGGGAACCTCACCAAACTGCCACAATTCTCAAATATGATGGACAGTGGCTTGGCAACTTCCTCCACCAGTTCCCTTAGGACCTGCGGATGCATCTCATTAGGTCCCATGGATTTATGCACCGTCAGGTTCCTCAGATGTTCCTGAACCTGCTCTTCTGCTACAGTGGACAGTTCTTCATTCTCCCAGTGCCTGCTTTTGCCTTCTGCAACTTGGGTGGCACGACAAGAGCCCTTATCAGTGAAGACTGAGGCAAAAAAAGTCATTAAGTGCCTCAGCCTTCTCCATGTCCCAGGTAACAAGGTCATCTGTTTCCTTTCAGAGAGGGCCTACATTCTCCCTGGACTTCCTTTTGTCCCCAGTGTACCTATAGAAGTTGAAATCTGTTTGATTTCATCCCAAATAAATGCACATCACCATCAGATTGTTAGTTATCTGATTTTCTATCATCTTAGGTTATTTTGGATCACAAATTTCACCTGAAGTGCTTAAATCTTTATTTCCTTATGGAATTTCATTGTGGTTTGGATGTCATGATTGTGCCTGTTTTCCATGCAAAAAAAAATACAAGAATGCATGTTTGCTGTCAAAGCTGTAGGGTGATTCCATTGCAGGACAATTTCACTAACCCTTAAAAATTGGAACCATGAAGTTTAACAAAGTTAATGCTGTTTGAAAAATAGATATAAACTCATTGATTAAAGAGCCAAATTCTAGATAGATTCCCAGTAAATCAGTACTGATGCATTGGTTTCAATTTTTATATGCCAATTCAAAATTGTTGAAGCTCCATCCCGGGATTTTGTAAGCTAATGGAAGTTATCATTGCAATAGGAACATACTAGAGATTTACATTATGGGGTTGTATAAAAGTATCTCTTATTTAAAGCAGAGACTCTCAATTTTTCATCTCCTGTTAAAATGAATTTTTAGTCCTTAAAAATCAATTGTGAAAGTTTTATTTAAATTAGGCAATTGAGGAATTGGGATTTGAGTTTGAAGGTGATGTGTACTCCTGAGCTTCTCTGGACAAAAACTCCTCTTGACATCTCAGAAAAGTGTCTACAGCGCATTTGAAAATATTTAAGTCATACTCACATAGTTTTATTTTAGCTTCAAAGCTGCTTATAACTAAATGTAGGATGAAGGACAAGGTTTCTGTAGAAGAGAGAAGTATCTTAATTAAGCTAAGGTGCCTAATAAAGAAAAACAAGAAAGATTTTTCCTCTCTTTGTTAATGAAAGTCCCTATTGCCTATAAAGGCACCTGAAAATCCCCATACCAGGCCAGATACTCCCTGCTGCTCCCAGCTGGGGTTTGGCCACTGGGGCAGGGCCAGCTCAGCCTTGGCTCAGCGCCTGGCTGGCAGAGCACGGAAACCACATGGCAAAGGGCACTGTGGAAAGATAATGAGTGGAAAGGGCTGTAAGAAGTTGGGACTATTCCCCCTGCCCTGGGAACTGCCTTTCAGTCCCAGCCATTGCCCCCTGCCCAGCCCTGGTCCCTCATGAGCCAGGCCCAGCCTTAGCCCTGGCCTGTCCCAGAGGCTGCCTTCCCAGCTGGGCCTGGGTCCTGTGGCAGCACCTGGGGTGGCTGGGCTGTGGCCAACCGCCCTCACTACCTGCAGCCCAGCCTGGGTCACTGCTGACTATGGGATGATCAGGGGGAGAGGTCGGTGCCTCAGGCCTCACTGGTCTTCCCCTGGCTCTGCTGCGCCCTGGCACATTCTTCTGTTTACTTCCATATTTCTCACTGTGGCTGATACAACACACTTCAGACTACAGATACGTGATTAAAAAATAAATAATTTCTGTAGTTTTGTTTTCATTCAGTTGTTTAAACTTAAATGCCAGTAGGATTTATTTCCACGGTGGTTACAATTACTTTTTAATGCCACAGGTATGAACAATAACGATCACTCCTTCCAGTTAGCATTTCCTTACATCTGTTAGTAATGAATTACATTATCCGTCCTACTGTCTATTCATCTAACCTTATTATTTACTTTAGAATGTTTTCAGGCTTCATTATACTTGACTAGCCTCAATAATTTAATAACTATAAATTTTGCTTCTCTGAAGTCCTTTCTTCCCTTTTTACATGTCATATAATTATCTGTAGAAGATTTGACATGGAAAACATCATAACAACTGTTAGCCTTTGGACAAATGAAAGATTTGATTTACATTCACATTGTCTGGCTTCTGCTTTTCGTTCCTAATTTTTAATCATTACCATTAATTTACTTCTCACTCTTTGACAATCTTCCCCAAATAGTCTCATGTAAAGAACAAACTCTGAAATGGTTATAAATACCAAATAAATTATTTTTAAGACAAATGCATGACAATACCAATAGATTTTTAAAGAGTATATCTAAAACACAAATACAAGCCACATTTGTTATGCTTTAAAGAAAAGTGCCTTTATCTCTTCTTCCTCAGAAGCTGCTGTCTATTCATTCATGTATGTGTGCAAGTACATGCGTACACATACACACAAAAATTCATAGAATCATAGAATCATTCGAGTTGGAATGAGATGACTTTTAAAGGTCATCTAGTCCAACCCCCCTTCAAGGAACAGGGACATCCCCGACTAGATCAGGTTGCTCAGAGCCCCATCCAACCTGGCCTTGAATGTTTCCAGGGATGGGGCATCAACCGCCTATCTGGGCAACCTGTTCCAGTGTTCCATCACCCTCTTTTTATTGTAAATTCTTTTTTCCTTACATCCAGTCTGAATCTACCTCCCTCTATTTTAAAACCATTACCCCTCATACTATCACAACAGGCCGTACTGAAGAGTTTCTCCCCATCTTTCTTATAAGTCCCTTTTAGGCACTATAAAGTCTCCCTGGAGCCTTCTTTTCTCCAGGCTGAACAACCTCAACTCTCTCAGCCTGTCTTCATAGGAGAGGTGTTCCAGCTCTCCTATTCAACTCTATATACTTCAGATCTCAAGATTTTAGCACTTGTGAGATAAAGCATGCAATTCCCATGCCCTCCCCAACTTTTTGTTTTAAGATGAACCAAAAATCATGGGCACTACTCAATGGGAACCCTTGACCATCCCCAGACTAAAGCCATGCTCTCCTCATCGATATGATAGGCAAAGTTACTGTATGAAATTTTGTAGTATCCACCCTTTTTCTCTGCTCTTAGGCTTGCTTTTCTCATGTGTTTCTAGCTACCTGGGTCAACATTTCCGATAGCTTCTTTCTCAAGAAGACTGTTGGGGCCTGCGAGAATGTTAGGGCAAGGTGGCAGCTACCAGATCATGTTGCCAGAAGGAGAGAAAGGTGTGCACAGTGGTTGATTCTTCTGTGTCAGCCTTTTATATGCTCAAGTTCATTTCTTTGTGCTTTTTCACCCCAGGCTGCTCCCTCCTCGCTGCTCCCAGTCATAGCTGAAAGTTGTCCTGCAGCCCTCCTGTGTTCACAGGCAGATGTTTGTCATGCAGGAATTGCCTTGGATTGTCAGGCCTTTCCCCATGATGGCACTTGCACACCCAGACCCGCACAGGCTGGGCAACAGTCTCTCAGCCCCTAACAGTGAATAAAACATGATAAAAACAGTGGCGGTCATAGCAAGTCTGGGCAAGGCCAAAGATCCTGTGCTGTCAGGTCAATATAAAGCCTACAGCCTGGTACTACAGGCAGCAAAAGCTGTATTTACCAGGGTATATTCCAAACTAACTGTTGCCTTTCCTTGAAGGTAATTCCTAATAGTAGAGGAGTCAGGAGGAGGCTTGCATCTGTTTCCCTAGTTGTAATATATGGGATGTATTTGACTAGAGGGAGCTCAGATCTGAAGCAGAAGTTACTGTTGGCATTCAAAGAGTGATTGGCACTGGAGCATGCCTAGCTCTTGATGTTCCAATCACAAATGGCTATTCTCAAATAATGAATTTGTGACTGGTTTGCAGATGTAAAATAACAGCATGGACATTAGCTAGTTAGTCTGAAGCAATATCTGCACCTGCCACACATGATCTCTTCCATCAGGTATCATAAATATATGTCTCGAAATAACTAGTGTTACCTTCACCCAAGGAAAAAGATACAACTAAGGCTGATTAATGACATTCATTAGCAACTTGGATCGATCCTGCAAAAGATACTTTTAGGCGAGTGACAAAACCTCAAGTGAATTTAAAATGTTCTATCTGAGTATGTGTGACATCTGAATATCCACTTGTAGACTCAGACATTTAGTAACCACCCTCAGAAGCTCAGTAACCATCATGGCACTCAATAATCTTCTTAGGCAAGGCAGGAGAATGATTCCTCCTTTAGGTGAATTATGACTAGCGTAAAGATTTGTCTGAAGACTCTTGCTGTCATGAGGAACCAAATGAAAAGGTCTTATATCAGAAGGTCCTGAGCCAGTTCAAAATTAAAATATTTCTTATCTAAAAAACTGAATGACAAAGTTTACTTGAAGAAAACATCTTTCAGGATGAGACAGATGTGTTAGGGAGACAGAGTGTTTGTTTTATTTCCTCCAGGTGTTCCATGGCCATTACTGGAAAACCACTCAAAGTCCTCCTGGCTGCAGGAGTCAGTCACAGACACATGCATGATCAAAACAGCAGGATCTCTATCCTGTTGCACTGTAGTGAGTGGGCTGCTTGGCAGACACCCCTCAACTGACTCTTTACCACATGATTTGCTGCCTTTATATTCCCTTTTCCCCTTCCAAGTCCTTCCTGTGTACCCTGCTTACCCCCAGCACTCTTTTCCCTTTGCCTGATTTTACTCACTTATTTGGAATTTGCAAGATGGTTGCCTCATTATTTATACCTTAGTTAGCAATTCTGTCAAGCTACTGCCCCCTTTTGTTACATGCAATTTCCCATTTCTCATGATGCTGTCTCATCTTACTTATCTTGTTCAGTTGAGTATACCAATTTCAGCACATCAGCTAAATCTTCTGTAGTATTTTTACCTTTCTTAACAGTTTCATTTACTTTCCTCCACTCGGTCTCAATTTTATTGAATTTTTCTTCATCCAATGTTCCATAGCATGCCAAAGTTTATTTTATATGTCTGAGTTTTTCCTACTCAAATTTTCTCATAATGGAAGTACAGTTTTTGCCCAACTCTTTGGTAGACATTATGTATACAATGTTCTTCAAGGAAGTTATATTTTGAAACTTGCCATTTAACCACATTATATGTATTTTTATTTTTTCTCTGGTTTTGATCAAATCTATACACCTCCTCTGACAGATGATAGGCTTAACCTTCCCAAATCTAAGGATTTCTAGTTTTACACTTTTCACTTTGAAGTCTGTTTATTAAGGGTCTGCTGGAGGTTAGATGTATTAGGTTAGATATAACCTGTTAAGGTTAGATATATTTACTCATTTTCCTTCTTGAACATCCAGTGTCATATTGTTAGGTTGTTTTTATATACACACAAAGTTTATCCCCCAGGATGCTAAACTTAATTATATTGTGGCAGCCTCAACTGCTACAGGGTAGCGGTGTTGGAAATTTCATGAGTATTTCTTTACAATATTGCATAATTTAGGCAGTTGTTTTCTTCCTACATCACTTGATAAGAAAACAGTGGACAATTTTCCTTTAATCTAAGCTTCCTATGAATGATAATGAAGTGACATTAAAAGTATTTTTAAAATGTTTCTGCAAGTTCCCTTTCCGTATCAGCCTGCATTTTCAATATACAAAGCTAGTAGCTCAAGTGATCTCCAGTGCAGGATTTCTATACAGGTTTAAAGTTTATTACCCTGCCCTCATCTTACTTTTTCCACTTTCGATTGTATCATGGGATCAAGGTGCAACAGTTTTAAACTGAAAGATGCTAGGTTTAGCCTGAATATAGGGAAGAAATTTTTTACTATGGAGATGGTGAGACACTGAACAAGTTGCCCACAGAAGCTGTGGATGCCCCATCACTGGAAATCTTCAAGGCCAAGCTGGATGGAGCTTTGAGAAACCTAATCTAGTAAAAGATGTCCCTGCCCATAGCAGTGGGGCTGGATTGGAAGATTTTCAAAGGTCCCTTCCCATCAAAGGCATTCAACGATTCTGTGATCAAGAAAGCAAGATCCTATATTATCTGGGTCTCTTGAAATGACAGATAAGATTATTCTAGAAGACAAACCATTCTCATGCTGTACATGAAAAGGAAAACTCCTTTGGCAATCTTCCTCCTCAGATTTCCCTGAACAAAATTCAACATTCAGTGCAAACAATATAGAGACAGCAGACACTAAGACAGGATCCTCTATGCTCTGAATGTTTTCAAAACGTTAGAAACTACATGATACACAGTACACAGAGGGAAATATTTGAGATAAAATTTGACACACACTCCAGACTCAAGGGTTTAAGTCATGCATGTTTCAGATTGCAGTGGAAAAAGTAAAACTTGAAAGACCTGATTTTGTTTATAGCCCTTATGCATTGGCTAAAGTGATGAAAGTCTACCTTTATTTACAATCACCTTAGGTCCAGAAAGAGAAAAAAAATAGCTATTTTGACCAATTACATAACATAGTCAGAAGATTTATTAGCAGTATGTGAAGAGCAATATAGGCCACCTTATACTTAGGCCATGAAAGGAATGATCAGTTTCACACGTATAATACTAAACTCTCATGGATCTCTGAGATCATCTAGCAAAATACATACAGATAAGTACCCACACACTTACGTTGTAGAATTTTTCACACAAATATCTGTAGGTAGCACAGAATTTTATTTTCATTACAAAGGAAGTTCTTTGGACTACTTACTATGGCTGCATTAAGGGAGTACTTCAGAGCCAATTTGAAAATAGCAGGGTTCACAGTACATTAACAAAGATCAGCCCCATGAGATTATTATAATTTTTGCACTGCAGCCTAACAAGACATACATGAAGCTTAGATACTATTTCATAATGAAATAACAAGGTTGTGTTATTGCTACTCAGAGAGAACACTAAATGTGATCAAACTGCTAATTCTACTATAACTGTCCAAAGTGTCTTAAGGGCCATTTATTAAAAATAAAAAATAAATTGCCTCTGCCATTGTATAAATCCCTAAATATACTAGGTCATGAGGGCAGTATTTTGAAGGAGAAATATTTAAATGTTAGAAGCAAAAATTGCTTAGTAGGAGACTTTGGATTTTCATTTAGTCAACAGTCCAAAATGTGACTGTCTCAAATTATGGTAATGGGCTGTTGAAGTCAAAACTGAATATCATAAAAGATAATGCCTACACTACATCAAAACATAGTTCACAGACACACTCCATTTGGAAATAACTTTATTTATTAAAGCTAGTGAATAAATTAAAGTTGGGTTACTTTTATTTTTTAATTGAAAGTTGAATAACTACAAGACTTGCTAGTGGTAATTCTATTTCTGTCAGCTGACATAGTTTGCTATATTATTAACAGGCAACTTAGTGCAGAACCAGTGTGGGCCAGACTCTGCTTGATCAAAGGTGAATGCAATTTTAAAATACTTCCATGTAATTAATTTAACATGTACAATCTTAGTGCTAAACAATTGCAGAATTTGGCCTTTAAAATAAATTCATGTCCTTCTCTGAGGCTGTGTTGACATATATAAAGTGTGTATTATTTTAATATTAAAAACACAAGCTGATTATAAACATCTTACAAGTGTCTATACAGAAAGCAGTAAATAAAATGAACATTTTAAAAAAGGAACAGTACTATTCTCATGAACTATACAGATCTGAGCACACAGAAGTATTCAGCTCTGCTTCTTATTATCAGTGTCATAGTTACTACGCAGTAGTACTATATTATAGCAGTCAATTACTGTCAATTTCTTACAAAGGAGACCCATTGTACTATGTGTTGTAAATACGCATGTGGAGAGACAGCACCTACTCTGAAATAATCTCATTGTTAACAGACAAGGTTGAAAAGTTATTATCTACTAATCCAGAGTTACCAAGTCCTAGGTCAGTCCTGCAGCCAAAATGCTATAATTCGTATTTTTTTTTCCAGACTGACTATTGTAATTATGAAGTTGCTACTCTCAAATATGTCCTCTTCCCAAACAAAAGAAAATATAACTGATACCAGGGAAGAAAAAAAAAAAAAAAAAGAGGGAAGAGGGAAACACATTCTGTAGCAGACTAAAGCCTTTTTCTTTGCTCTAGCAGTTCTAGAGTCTGTACATTGCATACTGAAGATGTCATAAATTCAAAGAAAATGAAGAAATATCTTTTTATTTATCAAAGATTTCTATAATCAATCATATTTGGCCCTCTCTCAACTCCTTTCCTTTTAGTGCTTCACCCTACAGCAAAAAAACATCATACTGGATTTGTGACATAATTTTGATGACTGCAATGCCACATACAGGATTACGACTTCACCACAGGATCAAGCAGAAAATAAACTGTGAGGATAGGCTGTGAGCTTTGCTGCTGGATTAAAGCACAAATCTTCAATAGTAGTGAACAAAACATAGATATTGCTAACCAAGGACATTTATTTTACTATAAATGTTCTCACTGAAACTTGCCCCACTATGTCAGCTCATTTGATCATCATGACAGGTAAGCACACAAATGTAGAACACCACAGACAGCTTCACTACACCAATAGGTAACACAGATTTTTTTTCTTGCTACATTTCTTTTTGCTATTTCATGGGGGTTTTTTTGGCCCATATGACAAAGGGAGTAGTTCTTGCTCTGCAGGACAGGGAGACATGCTTATTTGCTACTTTTTACTTTATGATGTCAGTGTACATGTGGACTCTTCAAGCACCTACCATCCTTATACTTCACCACAGATTAAAATCTGGGCTTTAGCATTTGATTACTAATAAAGAAGCATTAATGAATTACCTGACTGTCTGTATCATTTATCAAACAGTAACGGTCACAGAGACTTAACTATTCACCTCTAACTTGTTCGGCTTTTGTTTTTTTTTTTTTTTTTAAGAGAATCTGCAGTTTTCATTAGATAGTAAAAGCAAGTAAGCTGTGTTCACAAATAAGACTGTTTTATGTATATCTGCAAGTGGACAGATAGACTTTACACACCTATTCGCTTTCACAGGATCACAGACAGAGGAGCTGTGGATCACAAACACTTTTCCAAGATGCTACAAGTAAGAGTAGATGCTGACATGCAATACTGGTGCTTTACAAAATACAGGACTTTGGTTTAGTATAAGCGCCCAGAACCTGCTTTGTCAGAGCCTTGAGCAGAAAAGGACAGCACAGTTGCACTTCTACTTATATAATCTTCATATGCAAATGATTACTATCATGTTATGCTAGTCTGCGTACTCAGCATTTAAAAGGTTTTCAGGAACAAGCTGAGTTTTTTTGCCAAGTAAGATAGTCGATATGTTGGGACAGACATGGGAAGCTGAACATGGTGACAAAAAAAAAAAAAAAAGGGGGGGGGGGGGGGTGGGGTGGGGGAAATGCACATGACAATGAGGTAAAATGCAATGTTATATGTCATAATATACATCCTGGAGGCTCTACTGGGATCCAATCCCAGAACATTTCTGAAGTGTCAAGCCAACAACTGAAGGACTTTTTTTTCCACTGAATGTAAGAGGGAAGAATAAGATTTAAGCTAGTTGCTTGGTAAATATTTAAGAACAACAAACAACCCAAGTAAGGTCACCAGAATATGGCATAAAACTCCAGCTAGTTTTCATAGAATAAAGTTAAACTAGTAATGGAGAGTAATTTAGGCAAAAGTCACCATCACTAGGCATAGGTGAAGTACTGTAAATGAACAACCCATAATATCAGTTTCACATTTGGAAGAAATTCAGATTTTCTAAGCTGAAAGTATCAGTCGGAGCTCATAAAAAACTCTGAAATGTTGCAGAAGGAAGAGTATTTTGCACCCCTCAGCTAGTACCAAAGATATTCAGAGATTAATGGTATGAAATCAGCCACATTTCCAAGGACAAAATCCATTGTTAGAGCTACTATAATAATTTTTAAATACTCAGATTTGAAACTTGCAGCCATTTCTGAAGGAACTATCAGACAAATATCAACCTTATGTTAAGTATCATGGATAAAGAGAGAGAAAAAAGGAGAAAAAATAAGTCACCCCTACTTGAAAATTATAGTGATTAAAATTCAGAAGTTGACTCCTTATAAACAAATACATTACTTCTAATAGGGAAAAAATATTGAAACAATAATCCTAAGCCTATACTCTTCAGAACTCAAAGATTTTAAGACTCAAAAGAAAGAAAAACACATAAAAACCCAAAAGCAAGAACCTTTCTTTGAATATGAATTCATGTTTTGCAAGAGTTTTTAGTTCTGTTATCACAGATTTGTCTTACTTCCAGATGAAGAGTTCACAGCAGTTTTCATCCAGAGAGAGTCTCCGGAAGCTGTACAACTTATTCTTACAAACCTTGAACCACAGGAGACTCTATAACTCTAGCTGCAGTCGCTCAAAACAGTAGGGCAATTCATTCTAGTCATTTGTCTGTTGTCTTTTCAGTCTTATTGTATACAGATAGAGTATCTAAATGCACAGTCTACACAGGCCTTTACTGCAGCCTCACCAGGTTCTGGCTACCTGAGCACAGGACTAATAGGGGAAAAAGTACAGCTGTAGAAAGAAAAGAAAGAAAAGAAAGAAAGAAAGCTTCAAGAAAGAAAAGCTGCTAAAAGCCTCAGCAAGGACAACACCCTTTCCCTGCGGACTGCTTTTAAGCTGAGGCTTTCAACATTTGCTCCAGCTGAGGTACTGGAGATACTCAAGCTACTACAGCTACTCCAACTGTGTCGCAGTCTTGCTGTGCCCCATCATTTCCCCATTGATCCAGACTCCTGATCCACAGATTGGCTTGCCTTACCACTGTGATCTTACCAACTGAGCGCTGGACTGTGTCCGACTCTTTACTCCCTACTGACCCAACTGTGTTCCAGCCCAGGGGCTGCTTCCCTGGCTGGGCTGAGGGCCTGCAGCAGCATCTGGGGATGACTGGATTGTGGCTGATGCCATCATGACCCCAGGCCCAGCTCAGGTCACCTCAGTGGGGGCTGTGGCACAGGGTTGGTTGAGGAGGAAGGGCACTGTATAGCCCTGATGGCCATGGGTCCCCAGTCAGCATAGCAGCCTACTGCTGTACACCCTGGCACAGAGGATCAAACTCTCATCCTCGCTGGACTCTCCAAAGCAATAGATAGTTACTGCAGTATGGTTTCCTAACTTTCTGTCAAGGCATATAAGTTACATATTCCACCATCCTACATGCTATACATTTTTCCCTACCCTCTTCTATCTCTCCTATTTGCACACTATCTCTCCTATTTGCACCCTCCTCAGCAGGACTGGCCCGCTTCAAGAAGGCTGCCCTCATGGAGTCACTAAGTTGGCCTCCTGATTATATACAAATACTGCTATGGATTTGGAATTATATATCCCAAACACACTCTTCCCTTCTCTCTGTGCTTTTTCAAGCTTAATGCAATTATGGAATGGGGCATTACACTCATCTTCTGTCATATCATTAGTCTGAAACTGCACCTAAATGGCATTGTGCAAATTGAAAATAAGAAACTTGCAAAGATTTCAGATTTGTTCCTTAGGATGAGGTAAGAGGTGTCCTAAAAAAAATCATCCCTGAAATCCCAATAGATACATATCTGCCTCATTCAGCAGCTGAACTCCCAGGAAACCATTTTTCCATTTTCTTCAGAACAGAGAGAACACCACTGTCATAAAATTGTGATAAATCAGGATATTGGCCCTTTTTATACTGAACCTAAATTGCAGACCTAATAAAAGCCACACAGACGTACTTGACAGGATGATAGTGAGTTAGTGCACCATTCTCCCACCTCTAGAAACTTCAGGGAATGGCACAGGCTTAAGAGACAATTTAAATGAGGACAGTGGATTCATCCTTGTCTACTCTAACTCACAGGATACGTTTCTCCTTGTACAACTGTTTAAACTCCTGTATCTCCATTGACTTCAATATGTTTCTTCCAGAATAACAGTGGACCAAGACATATTTAGCCTGCAGGATTTAATAGAAATGAAAACAAATGTAGTTATCTTAGCCAGTATACTACGAAAGAGTTGCCAAAGAGAGTTTTCAAAAATGAGCTGAAATGGTTGCATTCATTGTGGTATAAACTAGAGGACATTCAGCTTGCATTACAGTTGAATTTTACTATAAGGTTTAGGAACTTATTCAAAGAAGGAAGACGCACATTTGCTGAAAGACATTGCTTATAACTCCTGAGACAGTAATAAGCTATGCTGGTCTTAAAACAATTTAGCTGAAAGAAGAATTTTATCTGTAACTATAATAGATAATAGGCCTTGATAGATAATGACAAGCAACACCAGTAGCCATGATACTGCAACATTTGTTTTTATCGATTTAATGCAATAATTAGTGATAGCAAATCAAAATTTAAAAAAAAAAATAGTATCCACAAACTCGTATTGTAAAGCTCAAACACCTTTGAATAGTTTTTAAATTCAATACATATGAAGAAATTGTGGGTATATTTGATGTGCTAGTTTATGGTAACTCCATACAGAAGGTCTTCTGGTGTAACATACTATTTAAAAAATATGCTCTGTAAGCTACAGTAAGGTGGTGTTTTGAAACAGAGCATAGGCATAGGCATTTTGTTTTTCCTCCTTTTATGTAGGCATTTGGTTGCAAAGCTCAGTATGTTAAAAGAAGTTTGGGTCTGGAACAAGATAAAATAAAATGGCAGCAACATATATTTAAATTTTCAGGAATCAATTAGGGTGAATTCTATGTCAAATCAGTTGAGAAAAGTACTGTAGTGCTTTTTGGGCTAATAAGATCAATTCAGGGCAATCATGTCTTCTGTTTCATTGTAGAATGTGTTCGTGTTCCATGCCGAATCTTTGTGTGTATTGTGAGGGATGCTGACACAATCGATAGCTTCTTCCCACAAAAAAAATGGTTCAAAGATTCTACATGAATAACACTATCCTATTTTCTCAAAATCCTTCCCAGCGTTAAGTAGTATGGCCACAGGAAGGGATTCCAGCTGATTTTTAACATTAAAAAAAGGTGATGAAGGTTCAGCAGACCAGCAGGAAGCAGAGAGATTATGCATTTTTTTCCTGAAACTAACTTGATTTAAGTCAACGATCTCAGAAAAACTAAAGATAACCAAACCCTAACTTCTTAATAATAATTCTTGTAGACATCTTTTCTTCTAAAAGACCAAGTAACTGCTGTCATCATAGATAAAATGAGGAGAAAGCAGACTTTTTTTTTCTGCTGGTTTTATTGTGTTTTTTTTTCCCCTGCTGATAAAATAAGTATTTGTAGAATCATTTAAAAAAAAAAACCAACTCCTTTTGTCAATTTTGTCGAAGTATGCACTCCTCTTTTTTGTCAGTACTTTGTATTTACTATTTTATTTTGCTGTAGGTTTTTTTAATGGACATTGTTTTGTTGTAGTCTTATTTGACTTAGAAATGTTTTCTTTCATTTTTTTAAATCGTTGTACAGCAGCTCTTAATTCTGATATAAACAGGTGCTTGCTGTAATACTCGTGTGTGTCTGGACTTAACTGCTTTATGAAAGTACATGGTCTTATATTAGAAGATCAACCAGGTCAATATTTAGTCTAAGTCTGCATGTTCCTTTTAATGAAATTGTTTTCCATATTCATTACTAGAATATGGAATGATTTTTCCAATGAAATTTTAATTTGTTTCAGCAAAAAGAGCATAGAGAATCATCTACAGTAAGCAGATGTATTTAAAATACAATATAGCTATTTTAGAGGAAAAGAAGGAAAGAAGGAAATTTCTACCTATGGAAGATTATTTTTTTTCCCTGTATTTTGAAAGGGTTTTTTTTTCCAAAAAAAAATAAATTTGTAGTTTTTTCAGTTCAGTCGGAACATAAAAATAGACATAGAAATTAGTTTTTATACATATGGCCTTTAAGTGCACATAGTGATGACCATCAGTAACAAACTACAATTATGCATACAGCTCAACCTACTACAATGTGCATGTGATGGATATTGGTTTGGGGAGCTTAATTTTGTTCACAGCTACTCCTCATCTATTCCTAATTGACAGCAAGACAACCTGGAGAAAGATGTTCAAGGGCAGAAGATTTCAGAGACCAAATGGTATAGCAGGGTCACGTCAGGATGGTTAGAATCATAGAATCATAGAATCGTTAGGGTTGGAAGGGACCTTCAAAGGTCATCTAGTCCAACCCCCCTGCAAGAAGCAGGGACATCCCTGACTAGATCAGGTTGCTCAGAGCCTCATCCAGCCTGGCCTTGAACGTTTCCAGGGATGGGGCATCCACCACCTCTCTGGGCAACCTGT
>WHYT01016954.1:151302-166888 GCA_009806455.1 Tetrax tetrax
TTCTCTCGTGTAGACAGTGATAGAACTAGAGGCAATGGTTTCAAGCTGCGCCAGGGGAGATTCAGGCTGGACATTAGGAAATATTACTTCTCGGAAAGGGTAGTCAGGCACTGGAATGCACTGCCCAGGGAGGTGGTGGAGTCACCGACCATGGGGGTGTTCAAGAAACGTTTGGATGTTGTGTTGAGAGATATGATTTAGCTGAGAAGTATTGGTGATGGTTGGACTGGATGATCTTTTAGGTCTTTTCCAATCATGATAATTCTGATAATTCTGAGATTTCTTGATTAAAATAATTTGGGTTGCAGCTCCAAGTTCTTCTGGAAGAGACAGTATACTCATTCAAATAAGAGAATATTATTAGTGAATAAATCTCAGTGAAGCAGTCCTCAAATTGCATCTTGGAGCGCAAAAGGCTCACATACTATGACCTGTGCAACAGGAATGACTCTATACCTACTGTATTCATTTGACTCAATACCCACTGAGGAAAATCAGCAGCCACTGCATGGAGCTCTACTTGTTATCTTTGGCCTTGGGTACATGCAAAAAATGATGAGTACATTCTGTGACATGGAAGCCAATGTCAGTTGGGTTGTACTTGTTACTGCTTCCTGAGATAATCTTGTCACACACTTAGGTGTTCCTTATGATAGAATAATTCATCTGAAACCATCATTCTTTATCAAATTCCAAGAAATCAAATGTGATATGTTCTGAGTATTTTGCATTACTACTATCATAATACCAGTTTATGCATAATTAATTATAGGATAACAGCTGTACTAAAAAGCAGGAAGGATTTGTCTCAGCTTGAGGGATTTCAGAGAGGGGTTCAAATAATTTTTAAAGGATCTCTGTCAAAATAAACTCATAAAAAGCAATACTGAACTAGACAATTTCCTGGATAACCTAACTTTACTTCTTCCATTGTCAACTCTGTCTGTTTATAGAGCACTGAAAAGCAGTTCTGACACTGCAATGCTCTTAATATTGTTAGACACATGCAAAAATATGTGCTTTTTCTTTGTAAGAACGTTCTACCTCCACAGACCAGATTTCAAGCAATTTATACAAGACAAAATTCTGAAAGTAACTTGGCCACTGGAGTATTTTCCTCAATGTCAATGTCTTCATCATGTTATCATCCAGCACTTACACAAATTAATTACGATTACATCAGAAGAAAGCACAGATATCTGACTCCTATATCAGAATTTTGAAAATTTACTTTTTGCGTGTAACTGCAGCAAGTAATTTCAGAATTCATATTCTAATAGTTTCTGCATATATAAATTTAGTCAGTTAAAAAGAATGACACAAAAAGAACAAAAACGTCAATCAAAAATTTGCAGTATCACTATCCCAATAGTAGCCAACCACCTTCCATGTAAAAGGAACAGCTGAAATAAGTACTGGATTTCACAGTCTACCTCTTTCCCATAAGAGCTCTACTTCAAGCAGGCTTTTGTTTGAGATTTTTTTTTAAATTTAGTTAATTTATTTGGTGGACAAAGAGGAGGAACGTGGCTTGAAATTTGCAGGTTGAAGTGAGTGAGTGCTTGCAGTAACCAGGCCTTTTAGAAGGTGGTTTTGTGTTTGCTCCCCAAAAGAGTTAGAATGGATTCATGTAAAGTCCTGGCAGAGTATGTTCCCTGGCAACTTCTCTTTGACTACAAAATAAATAAAGAAAAGAAATTTCACTGAAAGCCTTTCTACTTTCAAATTTCAAATTCACTTTCAAATTAACTTTTTTCTGATATTAGTCTGCTTTCCACTTTTGCATGTCATCAGTAGGTGTACTCTTTAGGCAGGATAAAGAAAATAGTGCATTCAGTCATTTTACAAGATCTTTAGAAAAGTTGTTTTGTTAAAGTCACAGGTAATAATGAATGGACTCTGAAGTCCCCTAGAGAGAAATTCCCTGCCTCATGCCAGACCTTTTGTACTACCACTTTGATATTTCCTCTAGTGGCACAAAGCTGGCAGGACTGGCATGCACTGGATGGCTCGCTGCCTTGGACTGTGCGTTTTGGGGCAGGGTAACCAGGGCAGCATATAGCTCTGTTCTGTCAAGCCAGGATTATCAGATTACAAACACTATCCACTAAGGAGAAGAGTAGCCTAGAAGCCTCAATAATAATAGCTATAACCTGTATGAAAATATGGCAGAAATGAAGGTGTTACAGCCAGCTTCCTGCGCACCCATCTGCCCTTCCCAGACAAGAAGTTGTCTCATAACAAAGTTGCCAGTCTTGTCTGCTGTGTATCGAAGACACAAAGAGGAGCCATTTTACTTTTGTCAGCCCTCCTCACTTCTTCCCTTTCCATTCAGCTTCCCTCCTCGCAGACCTGTCTTGATTGCTTGTCACATTTTAGCGTTCATATCTTCCGGGGTATAGGTAAATATATGTATTCCAAATAACAAGATAGTTCAAGCATTTTTAGGATTATTTTTTAAAGTGTAGTATAAAAAGTTTTTACAGTAGTATCTTATTTTGTGTGTGTGTTTCAAGGTATACAGACTTTGTCCAGAAACTCATCAATTCTGTCTTCTTTTCTTTACATCTTCTTTCCTGTCTCCTTTTCTTTACATCTTCTTTCCTGTCTCCTTCTTTATCCCTTTCCAAAATTGAACTGGAGTTGCATAATTCTTTAAGAATCCAAGTCCCCAGTCAGAATGTTGAACATATTCCTATTTTGTATCATTGAAATATACACTTTCAGTATTAGTAGTAGTAAGATTCTTAGTTATCTCCATATTGTGCCACATCAAAATGATTCTGGTGATATTATCATTTCTACTTATGTACTACGTCAAAACATTCTAAAAACTTTTTCTCTTCTAATTATGGTTTCTTTTCTATTAAAACAGGATTGAAATGCCAAATTTCCCCTCAAAATAGCTGTTCTATTGTTCTTGTTTTCAGAGATCAATTAACTGTATTCTACACATACACACAAATGGGATTTAATTACCCATCCCCCTGCAGCTAGCTTACTTATTTTGCAAAATACATATGAATGAATAAAATGGTACATATTACTTTGCATACGAATAGTTTCACACAAATAAAAGGAGGATGAAACTCACGAAAAATACAGGAAAATGTTAACAAACCCATACCCCATTTGTCTAAACTAATATCAAAGGATTCATCGGAATTAGCTAACTAACACATTTATAACAAAAATCTTAGACTAGACAAGGTTTTAGAATTTAAAAGAAGGTTTTCAGAATCATCTGAGAGCTATTAGTCCTCTAGGTCTCAAGATGGGATCCTAAATGCATTAGTTTTGGGTAAGAAGGAAGCACAGCGAAAGAGTTTACAGAGATCAGTAAGAGAACAAACACACTGGATAATACACTATTGGCTTCACATGAAAAATTCAAAAATGAAGAAAAAATATTGATGAATTTAAAATATCATTAGAAAAAAAAAAAAGGCAGATTTTCAGAAAATCTTTGATATGTGTCAAAACTTATACCTTCAATGAAGGTACGTTAAATAATAGGACCTAAAAATTCTTAAAGGAGATTTAGCTTCCTAAAATACATTAAAGTGAAAAGTCATCTGTATAAAACAAGTTAAGACTAAATAAATTTTGAAAGACGTATTTTTTTTCCTGTAAATAAGTTGCCAATGCCTGACAGCTTTTCTATTGATTTTTATTTCAAAAACTTTCAAGATTGCTTAGTACCCCTCTAGCAGTCACAGGTAGAGAAGTTTCTTTCTCAGGGTGTTTCCTGGATGCTTTTTGCTGCTACACTATTAAAAAAAAAAAGACAAATATATCAAGGAAAGTAATTTCTGTAGACTGGTATCCACTATTAAAACTAAATCTACATTCTTGCTAAAGTAAATTACTCCATCAGAGATCTCTGTTTCTAGCAAGACCAGCAGAGATAAAAATTACTTTATTTAAAAAGAGAATATGCACTGAATAACATTAGATGGACATAAAAGATTATCCAATCTACCCTCTACAAATACATCCCCAGGCACATATGATTTAAATCTTACACATGATGAAAGAGTTACTGAAAGCTATATTAACCATGGGGTTTTCTTCAGCACCTGAGCTAAAATGCTTCAGTACAGAACACTGATCAGTACCACAAAAATTGATAATTTTAATGCAAACTCAAACAATAAGCACTACTGGGTAAAGATGGGTACAATATGTAGAAAGAAGGAACCGAGGTAGAATGTGGTCATGGCTAGCATCTCATCTTTTTGCTGCACTCATGAAAAATGAGCATAATAGACTATTTTTTTTCCTGTCAGAAGATTCTTGCTGCCACCTTGCTTTATAAAAGTACATTTATTTAGTCAGGCAGCTGACCTCAGGAGAAAGAGAAAAGGCTTGTATAAATTTTAGAAAGAAGCAAATATTCCTTCTCTTACAGTCCATGAAACATTTTTAACAAAACATTAAGTGGATGAACGTACTCCCAAATTATGTTTTGGATAACATACTAATGTCATTGTGGTGCCCTTCACTTTACATCGGTCTCCTATGTTGAATATTAAAATATTAGGCATAGGTAATTTATCCCAATCCTCATGTGTAAGTCAAGTGGAGAGAATGCTATTTCTCTAATAAAAGCAGCAGAGCAACACCTCTCACTTCCCTGTCTTTTGACTATTGGATGGTTGCACTGCACTGAAATAATTATGCATTGTATAATAATCATAATTCCAGGATAAATATCAGTAAGGTAAAGTACATCAAAGCTGTTTCAAGGCATATTTTCTCATTTAATCTCTGTATGGAGAATTAGATCCTGAGCTCCTATAAAAACACAGATGAAACTGTGAAAATATCACAGAAAATATAATATAACTTCATAGAAAATATAAGCATACCATTACCATTATTATAGGTTAATGTGGGAAATGCAAGCAGCCTCAAATGGATAGCAAGTAACATTCGAAAAAATAAGTATTATAAAAGCAATTATTTTGCCTGTTTGGGCACCTTGTTTAATTTGAACAGCTGATAGTACCTGGAATATTCAATGCAAGTTTTTTCATCCATGATCAGCCACTAGATAAGTGTTAGCAAGATCAGAGTCTTAGATATTGTCCAGTTTTTGAACCCTAAAGAACCTGTACCTGAAATACATTCCAGTTGCTATCCTTTCTCACAAGAATAGGCCTTTGTATTTTAATTAATTTCTTACTTGAACAAAACTACTCATGTATCTGAGATTTTCAATAGGGTCAATACAGTGATTATATCATCAGCATATTATCGTATTTCCTTTCCGACACCTTTATATCTAAAAATAATTTTTTTTCTCATGTTGGCCCAAATGATACATTGCTGAAAAATTTGATTGAGGTATTTTTTTGATAGAGAAAAATGCACTTTTATTCTGGCAATTATATTATGCAAATACCAAACCAGCAGTTAGGAAATTATTGAATCAGCATTTGCATAGAAGAGATTTCATTCAGATTTCCACTAATTAACATTATTGGGATCTTAGCCTACTTATTGCAGTACAAATTTTGAACCAAAGAATAAAAGACTGATTCAAGAGCTAAAATTGTAAAATAAACACAACATTAATGAGATAATACTACCAAGATGATAACCTTGTAAAAAATAAAATCACAATTTGTGTAACTTTGGAATTTTTTTTCATTACCCATTTAAAAAAAAAAAAAACCTGGATTAAAACTTTAAAAATCTGCCACTTGTGGAATACTGCAGAAGAGAAATAGCACATATGGGAATGCTGATCTTTTCTACATGTTAATCATTTCATTTTATATGTAACTACACTTTGATTTTTTTTTTTCTATTAGGAGGGAGAGTTCTTCAAGAGTTGCTGGGCTTCTTGAATATAAAATTACTAATTTGTTACTATTCTCAGACTAAAATAAAATTCAATGCAGTGCAAAATTTTTGTTAGCTAGGAATTTTGAATGTCTGATGATGTTTCTAGGTCTTCACAAAATATATTTCTATAAAATATAAAATCCCTCTTCCTGTAAATTTTTGAGACAACAGTGCTGAATCTTTTCACTTGAAAGTTTTGTCAGTTGTTTCAAATGTAGCCATGAGCTCTTAGTTTTTAATACTTTTGGAATAACACGAACTTTCAGGGTCCTCAGTACATAGTCCTCAAATATATTTCCAGATAGGTCAGTTTAGAAGAAAAATTGATGATAGCCTAAAGATGACCAAATCATGTTCAGTAGGCAACAATATATGTATCCAGGACCAGCTTATTCCTGATTTCCCCAAAGGCATTGGAAAGAGTATTGCAGGGTTAAATGAGCCATGGCCAAAGTCATAAAAATAAAGAACATGTAGGTTGATTTCTATCTTCAAGGTTAGCAAGTCATTTAAACAAAGACTGATACTTATCGCTCTGTGTCTGCTCATTTCCTTAGAAAGAAGTCAGAATACCAACAAATATGCTATCTTGCCTGTGACTGCTCTACTGCTGGTGAAAATATCTGTAAGCATGAAGTACTGCACGTCATCTAACTCCTTAGTTGTGGCAGCAGATCCAAACTAATAAGGGTCCTCTTTATATCTTAAATAGACACATTTTCTCTCTTGCGCTACTTCTTTTCACTATTTGAGAGATATCCTAGTCTTTTAATTTATTAATTTTAGGACATATAAGCATATTTCACATCTTGAGTGTCACTTCAGACACTAATTTAATTTCAGTATTCGAATATCCAAGTTTTCCTTTGATAGACTGGGGAAGCCTGAGGGGGACACCAAACTCTTCTCTAAGCTCTTTCGTGGCACCCTAGCTATGGTATAACTAACATACACGTTCAGCATCTAAAAGAAAAATTAATGCATGTGTGACTTAAATCGCACTCGTAGCTCTTGAGAAACATGCTACTTTCTTGTGTTTTTTAAAGTTTGCGCATCTTTTAGTTTTGTTGTCAAAAAGAGGTAAGAAAGTAAATGAAGGTAGGACGGCCACTGTAACAACAAAATACAGGTTTGGTTCACAAAGTTCTCTATGGCGACATGAAAGTAAATCCAGCTGCAGAGAGATTCAGCCTCCAAGTCAGCAACTTAAAGTACCATCTATCAGAGAAAGCATATGCTAAGTTTCCTAATCTGAAAGTGAGGCGTGTAGTAAAATTGCAGAAAAAAAAACAGGCTGGGCAAAGGAAAACTGAATCACACCTACATAGACACATCTTCATTGGACTTCTACAAGGGACTGTTGCAAGTATCATAAGTACAATAATTTTCTCAAATCCTCTTTCCCTCCCACAAGACTCAGGAAGGCTGGGCAGAGTTTGCTACAGTACAGAAAGCAGCAGCGCTGAAGGACTAAAACCAGGGCCATGACCCACAAGCAGGCACAGTGGGTAGGAGGAGAGGTGTGTACGAGCCCATTTCACTCTGATTTAGATAGTTTAATATTTAAAGGATAAGCATCCTACTTCTTTGTTCTAAGAACACCTGGCTTGCTGATTTTAAAAGCCTTTCAGTCTTCCTTGGGGATCTAGGGAGTCTAGGTACATTGATCTCAAAACAGGGGCAAATTTACCATCTTGTCAGGCAGTATTTTTGACAATTTTTGCTGGTTTTTTATATAATGTTTTAGCCTTACTTTCCCTCTTTGTCAGGGAGACTATAGCCTTCATAATATAAATCAGAGACGCAAAATACTCCTAAGCTATTTGCCAAGACTTCCAGAAAACTGTTATAATGGTGTAAGACAGCACAGAGATACTCTTCTGTTAAATTATTAACTGTAAAAGCTTTTGGAGAGGTGAGAAGAGGAGAGGCACTAATATTAAACTATCCATCTATGAAATTCAAACACAAATGCTGAATTTGGGCTAGACCCTTATTTAGTGTAATTAGCATAATTCTTTGACTTTCCTTGAATCCAGCCAGCATGGACAAGTCGATTAGCTGGTTCAGTTTCCCTGTTCATCACTACCTCTGCCAAGGACAGAGTCTGACCACAGCCTCCATGTATTCCATGCTGGATTGTTCCCTGTGATAGACTGGAGTATCAGACCATGTGAACCTCTATGCTTATATATCCATCAATTTCAATGAGAAGTCACACAGGCATAAGGGTCCATCTGCCTAAATGTCTTTCTGAAGCTGGAAGATACAGTTTGTTTATTCTTTTCAAAGCAGATGCTTATCAAACTCTACAGATTGAGAGCATTTCGTTTTTCAGAGCAGCCCTTGTCACATTCGTCAAAGTAACTGACTACTTCTTTCCCCATTCATTCATCTTTTTTTTTGTTTTCCAAACTTTTCTTTCCATTGTAGCAGTTGCAGTGGATCAGAGCCATATGGCTCTGACTTTTAACTGCTGCAACAAGCTGCTCTACCACCTGGTGAAGGACTGATACAGATTCTGAAGCCCTGCTCCTTATTTCCGGAAATTCACTATCTACTTTTACAGTCCCTAGGCTTTTCACAAATCAGTGAAAGGAAACAATGAATCTAAACTCACTTAACAAATAATATACAGACTGTTGTATTGATATTTATAAAAAATGTATGTCCTGGAAGACTACACTGCAGGAATTAATTTCTTTTTAACGTCTTAACTGTGTAAAAGTCAAGGAAATACCTAATTATGAGCAGAATGTGCTTTGTAGTCTTTTCAATTAATTCTGCATCTAAAAGTAAATGAGTAGATATATTTGATCTTCAAATACCACATATTTCAAGAGTTCAATGGCAATTTCTTTTTAAAAAATAAAACAGAAACCCTCTTCAATTTTTCTTGTATTTCTAGGACAGTATAATCAATGTTTATTCCTTCACCATAGTTACCTTTTCATATAACACGCAACAGTTTTTCTGTATGGTATGCCTCAAAAAATTCATAAAGATTTAAGCATTTTTTCCCTTTAAGTCTTGAAAGTGAAATTGACACGTCATTTGCATTCATACTGTAACTGGAGAGCAGCATGAAGTCCCATATAAAAAACCAAAACAAAACAAAAGAAAACAAAACAAGAGTACTTTTAAAAAGTAGAAATAAAAAACATGCACTGGATATCCTTACCTGAGGGTGCATTTTCTTGCATATGCAGCAGTGGTAGGTTTCACAAACAGGATAAAATGTGTAAAGTTTATCTTTGCATTGTATTCCAAAAGCTTCACATTCATCAATACCATTGTGTGGAATTGCACTTTCACCCCTAGAAAATCTGGCTGGTTCATGGTTTTATATTATACAAACTACTTGGGATTTTGATGTTTGAAATTTTTTGGTCATAACCTAAAGTAATTGTGTAACAGTCTTATTAATTGAAATGCAAGCCACATGAAAAAGAACTATTTCTTCTCAAAGATATAACAAAATCAAAATTTCTTGCAAGTAAGAGAAGATTGGGTGAGGATAGACCAGGAAGCCAGGGTTGAAGGCTAGGATGGGAGGGTTCAGTAAGATACTTCTTCACATTAGACCACAAACAACTGCCTTCATATGCCTTACAACAAGACATTAAAAAAAAAAAAATGATAACACATGGGAAAGACAGAAGCACTATGAAACAGAAGGAGTGTGAGGATAAATAAGGAAGGCAGAAAGGAAAGATCACAGTTTCAAGAAATTGAGAAGATTTGCTCACCTGTCAGAAAGGGAACTGTTTACATTCTAGTGTCCTGGTGAACGAACAGAATAAGGACTCTGGTACGAACATTTTTATATGATCACACAAAAACCTACACTACAGTGACTTCTAACATCTCTGAGGAACTGGAGATGACTAAAAGAAGACCTCATAAAATTGGAAGGGGTGTGCAGGGGAAGTTAAACTTCTAAGAATATTAAGAGCCCTGATGACTGATTTAACAACCTATCTTTTATTACCGCCTTGTCATGTGTTACTAAAGGCCGTTTTAAATTCCAGTTCACTGAATTTCTGCCAAATTATAGCATATTTTAAAGTGAACTTTGGTGTTAGTGAAGCTCAACAAACTTAAAATGTAAACCCTCCTCTAAGCTACAGAGGAGTTACATTATGTGCAACTGCGTGGTGAATTTCATCAGCTCAGTTCCTTGTAATGTGTTGTCAAAGGAAACAAGAACAGCTCAGGGTCCTTTTTTTCTTTGGGATCCAAGCTAAAATCTGATATCTTTGTGATACTAAATAGAAATAACTCAGTAGCATCTAGGAATTGGAGAACTTTTATCTACTAGTCTGACACCTCCTGGTCATAAATAGCCTTGACTTTCAGTCCCTATTAATTTGATGGTATTAGATCCTGTCCATTTCTACTCTGCCAGAGGAAAAGTTCTTTAGAACTCTATTTTAGCCCTCATCAATGAAAAATGCCGCTTTTAATGATCTCCTAGTGGAATGGAGTAGGCATTATAAAAATTTTGCAGAAAATCCAGCCATTAACTTATTAGCACAGTTCAGAGGGAACAGTGCTGTCACTTACCCTGTCCAGCAGTTGTCATTGATTTCACATAAGCACCAAATTGTAGCATTGTATCATTCTTGACTCCGTGCTTTTCATTGTTAGGGCAGATGACTCACAGACAAAGATCTCCCTCTTTCGCTCCTCTTCCAACTTCTCCCTGCCTACAGTCTCACTCCTCTCTTTTCAGAAGCCTCAGATTCATGTACCGTGCAAATATAAACCACTGAAATATGAAGAGAGCCCAGAAACAAAGACTTTATACCTGACTCATTTACACTCACTCATTAGCTATTTAATTGTTAAATTAAGAACTGCTTAGCTTATTTAATTATTCATTATTTCTACTGTGAACAAATTAGTGCCATGGTTAACATACAGTTGATACACTATGCATACCTCAATTTTTGAGAATTTTGTACCATACCTTGGAAAGAACAGCAATACTAACGGACCAAAATCCCCAAATACAGAAATGCTACTCTGCTGGATCACCTTCTAGGATCTGGTAGCTACCCCACTTGGCGTATTGAGTAAACAAATTATAGGTAACAGATGCTTTTTCAGAGACATGGAATAGGTTCCTCCAAGTTTATAGGTCACAGAGACTTCTGAAAATAATGGGAAAAAATGCAGTATGCCCAAACAAGAGAAGACACTATTTGTAAAGAAGTAAATAATAATAACAAAGTACTTATAGTGAGAAAATGAAAGTTCTGCCATAGCTGGGCAAAAGTGGGCCATGAAAAATTAAGTTTGATGCAAACGATGTTATAGAAAGGACGAAAAAGATGCAATAAGACAAGTTAAGGACACAAGGTTTACTGATTACTGAACTTAAATGATGACATGCATTTTTTTCTCCTTTTTTTCCCCTTTTTTAGACAGACAGATAAATGCATGCTGCAAAGTAAGAAAGCATATTTTCATTTACAAAATACATATTTAAATTTGCTGATGCAGGCAAAATATTAGGTGTACTTGTACCTCACTGGTAAAGCAAAAGATTTTGGTTTTGATTTTAAGAATAGATTACTATGAGCATTTTAAAGGAGATATACATTATTTACTCTATTCATCTACAGCTTTAAATTGTAGAATGTGAAAGCCAAATGATTTTTTAACATC
Source organism: Tetrax tetrax (assembly GCA_009806455.1). Lineage (NCBI taxonomy): Eukaryota > Metazoa > Chordata > Aves > Otidiformes > Otididae > Tetrax > Tetrax tetrax. The sequence goes on from WHYT01016954.1 coordinate 162,829, forward strand.
TCGTTGTCACTATAACACTGACTTATGGTAGCAAACTGACAGATGAAAAATATACACACTTGTCTGCATCAGTGAAATAAGGGTATGATAAATACCAAAAACTATTCTTTAGCAACTTAAGACAGGCGTGTGTATACGGGTCCTTGATCATGAGGGAGGAGAGAAAGTAAAAAACCACATTTGATTATTACTATGATGTTCCTATAATGACAGAAGTTTTGAACTATAAAAAAGGAATGAAATCACAGCCCTTCAGAGATGGCTTCAAAAGGAGCCTTATTCTCGAGTATCCAATAAGAGGAGATGGACTACAGTTTAAAAATATAAGCATGTGCTCTTGCATGATCATCATAATCAGGCACTTTAAGAGATTGTGAGGGGGTTTGGCCATGTAAAATGAAATAAATTGGTTACTTTACTTTCCTGACAATCAGCATTTTTCCTTGTGTTGTCAGTACCTCATGTTTTAATTCTCCTTTCTTATTACGTAGCTTAGCCTGCCAACCAAACCAAGAAGCTGAGATATTTTCTGTCTACTCAACTTTACACTTTGGTGAAAAGTAAAACTTGACCCTCAGTTTCTAGAGATACCCCAGTGTTCTTTCTTGGTATCATTACTGAGCTAGGAAGACAGTAAAGACACCAATTTTTTTTGCCCTCCCTTCTCAGAAAGTGGGAATTTATTTCAGTGCAGCTGGTGTCTTACTTTTCCTTATTAATTATTCAGCATTTTCCTTAGCTTTCTTTCATATTACATTATGTTTAAACTATGGGGGTTTTTTTCTGGCCTGGTTTCTCGTAGCAGTGGAGCTATGATCAGGAACTCTGGGAAGGTTAATCACTGGAGGATAGGCCTGTCTTCTGATAACTTCTATAGCCTTCATTCAGGTTCACAAAGACCCTATCGCTATTTTATAGTATGGTCATATTCTCAATTTTCTTTTTTCTTCCCTTAAATTTTCTTAGTGTTTACAACTTTATTCTTTCTAGGCTCCTTCCTAAGCTATCCCTCAGAAAGCCTGGGGCAGATTTTTACTAAAGCAATCATTGGGTAGCTATGTCAACACCAATGTGCTTCCTCTTCGAGGCAGTCTTGCTTTGAGTCTGCTGATTACTTGGGAATTGCAAGTTCCAAAACATCTTGATTTTTGAGAAACCAACAAGTGATTTGTCACACACAACATGAGATAGGCCTCTATAGTAAACTCTAACTTATCTGACATAGCTCTGCTTTTGAAAAGAATGTAAGAAAGGCCTGAGCACCACATTGAGATTAATCTCATCTTTATTTTAAGGATGAGTGAGGGAAATTTAATCTGCTTTATACGCTGGTATATAGTTTTCAGAATACAATAGAGTTCTGCACTAAAATTTCCACAAGGAAATGCAAGAAATCCTATCAACATTGTATTAAAGCAAAGATCTTTAACCCAAGATTCTGTTCAAAATTCTCTGCAGAAAAATTGTATTCTGAAGATATGTTTACTATGCAAAAATCATCAGGCACTACCTTCAGAACTTAGGATGGGCCCATTTTTTGGAGTGAAATCGAGGAAATACTTATGAGTATGCTTGGTTTGGCAGAATATTTTCATAAAGTTATAGATAACAATTGCTCAGATAATGTCTCTACAAAAACTGTTAATGAAGTTATAGGGCAGAAGAGAGGATCAGAATGATTAGGACAGTATCAGGACACAATTGATACTAAATCAGTTAACAAGGCAATTATATTTCCTTCCAGTATCGGAAATTCTACTTTCACTTTCTGTGTTTAAAATTCAAAATCATTATATGTTTTTGCACATATATATTTGGTATCTCAGCAGAACTGCATTCTCACTTACCACCAATTTGTGATATAACAGTTTGAAGAATGTCAAATGTTTTTAAGGAAGGGGGAATTAGACAGCTTTATAGCAAGGGTAAGCTTGTTTTCGCAAAGGCCCACATAAGCAGGCATGAATTTACCAACTTTGCTAAAAAATAAGTAATCTAAGGAATCTGATATTAAGAGATAATGGTGGTTCTTCCCTTTTTGATGAACACTCCATGAAAAGACCAAGCTGTCACCAGTGCCAGGCTAGTACCCGCCTAAACTATCTGTCATCTAGGGCTAGGAAGGGAATATAATTACAGCAGAGAGGAGGGTGACATGGTAAGGAAGATGCTACTTTGGAATAATATAATTGTTTTTCTTACAAGCAAAAGACCTATTAAAAAGTGAAACACACAGTACAACAGCTATAATGAGCATTGTAATAGAGCTGAAGGACACCAGATGAGAGTTCCTGCAGTAACTTATTATAGCACTATATATGAAAGTAGCTAATGCTGTCTTTCTCAGATTGTTCATCCTTCATTAAAGTAGCTCCTCAATAATTTGTTATATATTACAACTTGAATATTATCCCTATCAATCTCAGGTGCTTATAGATGTCCCTGTGATATATAGCTGCCGTGTTCCACACAATGCAGAATCTGAAATATTGTTCAAACAAGCACAGTTCTGTTTTTGAAGAAGTCTTACATTAGTGCTTTTTCATGTTTTCCATCTTCTCTTCATTGCAAGAGTGTTTACATAACAAATCATAGAATCATGTGATAAACTCATGGCCCACATCAAGGATATACATTAAATGCAATCAGTTAAAATATTACTCTGCCCTGTCTGTCAAGGCTTTTCTTTTCAGAGTGTAAACACTCACCAGTGTTGGAACACCTGCATTTCTTTCGTCATTTTCTTTAATTTAGTGAGACCTTTTCATACAATCATAGAATCATAGAATGGTTAGAGTTGGAAGGGACCTTCAAAGGTCATCTAGTCCAACCCCCCTGCAAGAAGCAGGGACATCCCTGACTGGATCAGGTTGCTCAGAGTCCCATCCAGCCTAGCCTTGAACGTTTCCAGGGATGGGGCATCCACCACCTCTCTGGGCAACCTGTTCCAGTGCTCTACAACTCTCACTGTGAAAATTTTTTTTCTAATATCTAATCTAAACCTACCTCCTTCTAATTTAAACCCATTACCCCTTGTCCTATCACAACAGGCCCTACTGAACAGCCTGTCCCCATCTTTCCTGTAGGCCCCCTTGAGGTATTGGAAGACCGCTATCAGGTCTCCCCCGAGCCTCCTCTTCTCCAGGCTGAACAGCCCCAACTCTCTCAACCTGTCCTCATAGGAGAGATGACCCAGCCCTCTGATCATCTTTGTGGCCCTCTCCTGGACCCTCTCCAACTGGTCCATGTCCTTCTTATGTTGGGGATTCCAGAACTGGACGCAGTACTCCAGGTGGGGTCTCACCAGGGCAGAGTAGAGGGGCAGAATCACCTCCCTCGACCTGCTGGCCACGCTCCTCCTGATGCAGCCCAGAATTTGGTTGGCCTTCTGGGCTGCAAGGGCACATTGCCCACTCATGTTGAGCTTCTTGTCCACCAGCACTCCCAAGTCCTTCTCCTCAGGGCTGCTCTCCATCCATTCTCCGCCCAGTCTGTATTTGTGCCTGGGATTGCCACGACCCAGATGCAGGACCTTGCACTTGGCCTGGTTGAACTTCATGAGGTTGGCACGGGCCCACCTCTCCAGCCTGTCCAGGTCCCTCTGGATGGCATCCCTGCCTTCCAGCGTGTCGACGGCACCACATAGCTTAGTGTCATCGGCGAACTTGCTGAGGGTGCACTCTATCCCACCGTCCATGTCGCCGACAAAGATGTTGAACAGGGCCAGGCCCAACACGGATCCCTGAGGGACGCCACTGGTGACCGGTCTCCACTTGGACATTGAGCTGTTGACCACCACTCTCTGAGCGCGACCATCCAGCCAACTCCTTATCCACCGAGTAGTCCATCCATCAAACCCATGCCTCTCTAGTTTAGAGAGAAGGATGTCGTGCGGGACAGTGTCAAATGCCTTGCACAAGTCCAGGTAGATGATGTCCGTTGCCCGTCCCCTGTCCACCAATGCTGTTACCCCGTCATAGAAGGCCACCAAATTGGTCAGGCACGATCTGCCCTTGGTGAAGCCATGCTGGCTGTCACCAACCACCTCCTTGCTCTCCAT
>WHYT01016954.1:166974-199520 GCA_009806455.1 Tetrax tetrax
TCAGCTCCTCCCCGATTCCCAGGCGGAGCTCCACGCACTCCAGCCGGTTGCTGACATAGAGAGCGACACCCCCTCCTCGTCTTCCCTGCCTGTCTTTTCTAAAAAGCCTGTACCCCTCCATGTTGACACTCCAGTCGTAAGAGTCGTCCCACCATGTCTCCGTGATGCCAACAAGGTCGTAGCCCTGCTCGTGTGCACGCATCTCCAGTTCTTCCTGTTTGTTCCCCATGCTGCCTGCGTTGGTATAGAGACACTTCAGCAGGGCCCCCGACAAAACCGACTTGCTGGCTGGAATGACAGGTGTTCTTTTGTCTCGCAGATTAGGTTCATTTGCTCCTACTTGCGACCCTTCCCTGACTTCTGGGTACTCGGTGCTGGCACTGGTGCCATGCTGACAGCCGTGGGCTGAACTGTGCTCCCCCTCCCCCAGCAACACTAGTTTAAAGCCCTCCGGACAAGTCTGGCAAGTCTACGTCCAAGCACACTCTTCCCGTTCTCGGTTACGTGTACGCCATCTGCCCCTAGTAGACATATATATGACACTGATCACACATACACAAATCCCACTCTATTTGCTTCTTAACAATAATCATACTAAAGGGCACTTTCTGTAAACTGTCTAGTTAGGTACCCAACTACTCCAGTCAATACTACCTGATAGAATGGGCCTTTTAAGATAAGTGGTGAAGTAATCGTTTGTCCCAAACAAATTAATAGGAATTATAGGTCTTAGAAATCAGTAGGAATTAGTGTTCTTACCATTACTGTTTTGTTTCCTTCAAGTGTTGTACATTCAGAGGAAAAGGGGATTTATTTGTCGGCCTATAGCATCAGGGATCCTCACTCTGGTAAATGACTAATGGAAGATTGATTGTAGTTAGGTGTACAGACACATTACAGAGGAGTGTTTGAAGAGCATTATGATGAAAAAAAAGTCAGCTAGAATAGAGTAAAGTCAGGAAAAGGAGGAAGTTAACAAAATAATTCAAGGAAAGTAATTATATGGGCACAAAAATTTGAGGATCAGAAATACAGAAATTATTTTTATGTAATGACAGTCTCTCTTAAACACTGGTCAAATTAATCCCTGTCTTCTAAATAACCATGGAGCTTGTAGACACCAGCTGAGTCTGTACAAGTACAGGTATCTCTGCTTTACTGAACAGAGGTGTAAAGTGCTGTCCTGGTTTCAGCAGGGATGGAGTTAGTTTTCCTCTCAGTAGCCAGTGTGTTTTGGATTTAGTATATGAAGAATGTTGATAAACACCCCGATGTTATGAGTTGTTACTAATGATACCAAGGACACTGTCTGGCTTTCCAGGTCTCACTACTGTGCAGAAAGCTGGAAGGGATACACCCAGAATAATTGACCCAAACTGGCCAAAGAGAGTATTCCAAGCCATAGATATCATGCTCGGTATATAAGTAGGAGTTGCCCGGAAAGCAGAAGGGCACCTCACTCTCTTCCTCTCGTTCCTTTGCTTGCTGCTTGGTCTCATTTCCACGATCACTGCTCAGGACAGGTCATTGGGACATCAGGTGGTGAGAAATTGTGCATTGTTAATTTTCTATATTTTAGTATCCTTATATTATCTTATTACTGTAATTTTCTTTTGCTGTTTTAGTAAAATGTCTTCATCTCAACCCATGCATTTTCCTTTCTTCCCAATTCTCTCCCTCATCCCACTGGGGAGGGGGAGTGAGAAACTGTGTGGTGACTTGGGCTAAACCAAAACAAGTCCTAATGCTAAAAGCTCCTACATGCACAGGAGGGCCCGTTTAAGCATATGAAAGAAATTCTGCAGAAAACATGAACTGTTCCAAAAAGAATTAGTAGAAAGAAGGGTACAAATAAGAAGAAACCAGCATCTTAAATAAGTTCAGTACACTAAACTTCAGGAACAGAAAAGCTAGAGAAGTGCATATTTAAAAGTCACTCAAGATTTGCACTCCTGTTCTCCTCTCTCTTTACCATCGTTTAAAGATGGAAAAGTACCAAGGGTATCATACAGTTATTTTCCCTACTTAGCACAGTTAATCATTTAGGTCTGATACCCTTTATCTTATTGATTAGCACTTTATTCTGGGAGTAACACCTTGAAATCATAGAACCTCTCAGGCACAAGATTTCTCTCAGTAAGAGTATGGACATCAAAAAACAGCCCTTAATTAATCAACATTGAATTGTTAAAGCTTTATTCTTTATTGAAGCCTACCATTTCTACAATGAGAAGAATAGACAATGAAGGAAGGGAAACTTTATGTCTCAGAACAAACTAGCATTTGTCACGACCAATTTTTCAAAATGGATTATAAATGCAAGCTTTGGCAAGACTGGCTGTCATTAAGCTTGCATAAACCTAAAGATTTATGAACTGGAAACCCCAGTGTAAACATTTTGTAGCTATGCAGATAAAACATAGATCACCGCTAAACAAATCTAACAATGAAAGAGTATTTGTCTATTTGTGATGTGTCATCTTTCTTGCAAATACAGAAATTATTTTTTTTTAAGTAAGATGTCTGAAATACTTTGCATATTATGGCTGCCTGTATTGTCTAGGGACTTGGACTTGATAGTGCAAAAGATATTTTTTCTGTTACAAATTCCTTGGTAAAATACAACAGAATCTATGCCACTATCTTGTCTCTTTGGCTGTCCTTTGTTTACACAATTTGAGAAGCTAATTATAATCAAACTTCATATTAAAACTACTTTGTGTTTCCCACTTAAAGGTAGGAGAGTTCAGAACTTTAAACCTGCTGAAATCTGTATGATTGGTCATGTGTTCAGCCATTTACAAAATAATAACCTTCCTTGTCCTTCTCCTCCTTGACCCCTCCCAAAGCTGCTCAAATTCAGGAGATCCTCAAGTATCATGCACTGCAGTAAATACTTAACAGTTTGAATCAGAGGGATGAATTTGCCATTTCCATGAAAATCAGCCCAAATTTTTTCAGATTCTGAAACTTTAAAATTGCGGTTGTATAAGTGTATGCACAAGAAAGAGCACATGTAAAAATAAAGTCCTGGCACCATCTTTAAATACTGCCAAGCTTGTAATACAGGGCCTTCAATTCATTCTTTTTCTTCCAATATTTTTAGACACAGAGACTTGTGAAAATAATGCTAAAAACGTGAATCAGACTGGAGTCTGAGATCATCCCAAAAAAAAACCCCAAAATCCAGTTTATTAGAAAAATTTAAAAATAAACAAAAAAGTCCTTATTGTGACTCTCATTCTCTGTTACTTTCTCATCTCCTTGCGCCATCCCAAATTTTCTCCCCTCGAACACAATTAATTGCAGTATAAGGTACTATCCATCCTGCTTAAAACGTTAGCACTCACTCTTGGATGATGATGTGGTCCACATCTTATTTTGATCAGAATGAGTGCAACATAAATTTTTTTTTGTTTGTTGTAATGATATTAATTTGACTAGTGCTTTGATGAGTCTTGTTCGGTTAAACATGTATATTAGAAGCTCCAGTTTGTGACTGGGCTCCATGCAAATCCTCAGTTTGGGTAAAACATTTTAAGAACACCATCCCCTAACCCCAAATATGGGAGTAAGGCTCAACAACTATAAATGCATGGGAAATAGTTTCTTCAAAAGGTGAATCAACTAATAGCTCTTAGAAAAATACACTTTTTTACTCTCTAGGTATCAATCAACTGTGAGCCATTGTCTTCTACAGCAATGCCACTCACGTGCTCAATTATGTACTGCTAAGACTTGTTGATGGCTCATATTGAAGTAATTATCCAGAATTACCCATCAGTGAATTATTGGAGTTCCCAAGACAGACTCTCCCATCCTCTTAGATTAACTTTCCCAGATTCATTACTTTGCATTTGGCTAAGTTAAAAAGCTTTTTCTTGGATTTGATCCTCTATCCAAGTGATTCAGTTTTCCCTGGTTTTGTACTATATCTTATCCCACAGACCTTTATTATCTCTAAGCTTCACCAACAGTGTTGTATACCATCATCTGGATCACTGATACAAATACCACATAGCAAACAAGCTCTGAGCTCTCCTACTAGATAGTGTTCTATACATCCTTCTGAATAGCTCCATTATAAGATCTTTCAAGTATTCAACCCATCTAATCAATTCCTTATATATATATGCAACTTCTGAACCATAATATCATATAGTACCAAGTCAAATATCAGGAGAAAATCAAGTATACTAGATCAACACATTTGCTTTTATCAGTCAGATCTTTAATCTTGGTGGAAAATATATCAGACCATTCTGGCTAACATTAATTATAATCTAGTCACTATTTATTTCATTTACAGATCCCATAACTTACCTTTCCATTATTTTATGTGTCAGGCTAACCTTTCTCGGCTGTCTACATTCTCTTTAAGTACTCTAACAATACTTAAGAATTTCTCTGGTTTTTCAAAAGCAGTTTAAGAAGCTATTAATTCAGATTATTTCACAGGTGGTTCTTTAAGTGACTTAAGTGAGCCCATTTATTTGGAATTTTTAAGTTTTTGTTCAAATCCAAACAGCTATAGGAAAAGTTATTAATTTATGCAAGAGAATTTTTTTTAAAAAAAGTTTTCCTTCAAATTACTTTGGTTCTGTTTTCCTAAAGTGAAACAGAAGCAGAAAGCTTCATTTCTGGGGACAGCTAAAAATATTCTCAAAGTTTTGAAAACTCTCTTCCAGTACAGGGAGTGGTGCCTCCATTAGTGACTCACAGGGTTTCTAGGGCTACCCAACCTCTAGCAAATTAAATCTGGACTAGCAGTATGGCTATTCAGCTTTCAGGAGCCCTGACAACGTGTCTGAGCAGCATTGCACTGCGCTCTATACACACACCCAAAGGTTAGACCTGAGCACTTCAATGTCAGACTGTGTTTGCATGGCCCTGAAAGGAGAATGAATGCATGATTTCCTATCAGGCACCAAAACCTTTGACACAACAGCTGGAGAGGGTTAGATGATTCAGAACGATACTAGCAATAACTTGAATGCTAACAGAGCATGTCCTAGAATAAACAAAAGGGAAAATAAAAATTAGGTTTTACACTACAACCTCCTCTCCTCACCAACTCCATCTGAGATTCAAGCACCAAATTCCAGGCTACAAGGAGAAGCCTGTCTCCACTTTAGGTCTATAACTCAATTGACGCTTTATAAAAAATTTCTATAAAAATTAAGCATTTACTCCTTCTTACAGCATTACATGGGAGGAGGAACCAGTACCATTCCCTGTCAATTTTATACTGACAAATAATTAGAATACATTCAAGATATGGAAAACTGTAAAATAACAGGATAAAACTGAGTCCAGGTCTTCACTCTTCACCACCACAAAGGATCATAATAATGTGCCATTGTTTAGCCTCACCCAGTAGCTACAATACCACAGTTGTTCACTCACTGAGGAGGAGAATCAGGAAAGAAAAGGCAGCAAAACTCACAGGTTGAGATAAAAACAGTTTAAGATAATACAGGAAACTAAAACAGAGATAGAAAATAAAAACAATAACAAAATATAATTAAGCATGCAATTTACAGTGCAATAGCTCCCATCAGACCCTAAAACCCAGATCCCTCCCAAGTAGAAAAAACCTGCCCCTTACCCCTTTCCCCACTTTATGTACTGAGCATGATGTCACTTGGGATGGAATAGCGCTTTGGCCAATTCGGGTACACTATCCCAGCTGTTGGCTAATTACTAAACTATCCCAGCTGTGTCCCCCAGCCATAGGTGCAACCAGCTCCAGCTCCTCTCCTAGCTCAGGAAAAAAAAACAACCCTCTATCCTAGCCAGAACCACGACATAATGTTTTGTTTTATGCCTTCTGATCTAGTAAATCTTTCCTGGTTTTTCAGCTAACCAAATCAACTCAGCAGGTGAGAATAGAAAGATTCCTCTTCCTCCCTCCCATTCACACATAGAACAATACAGAAACTGGTAATTAGACCACTGCCTGGAAGGGAAAAATGTGAATTTAGGCACATTTTTGGACACTACATCTTCTAGCAAGACATCTTTTACACACATGATGTTTATTCTGATTATATCCACTAGGTGAGACCTCTTGCAGAACACAGAGAGACAAACTTCTCTTTTCAGGAGAAACTACTATCTACCTCATCAGTGGATCAGTTCTAGGGCTGAAATTAAACTCTACCTAAATACCATTTTAGATAAATAAATCAGTTATACATCTGGCTCTTTTACCTTTCCATTTGTAATCTGTGACCTCAAATTCAGCTGTGGCTTTACTTGCTTTGAAGTCAGTCGTGAAATATATAGGCTATGCTATTAACTTATTTAAATTGGACTAGGTCAAGAGGAGACATAGCAATTTACATCTGATTTCCTGATCCCATATGATCAGGAAGTCCCACATTATTTACAAAGTTCTCTTCTCTAAGTATAAAGTCTATTTAGATATATATTTTATCTTGTATTCTAAAGTCTAAAGAAAGACATTACGTACAAAGGTTCAAGAATGAGGATCAAATTTATCTCAGGTGTAAATTCATTCATAAATATATTTGACCTGATGTGTTTCTGTCTCAACGGTTAAAACTTCTTAAAGAACTGCTATGCTGTAGTTCTGGTTTTGTTTAGTGAGGGGGGGGGGGGGGCAGCTTCTGTAGGAAACTGCTAGAAGTCGCTCCCCTTTGTTCAGTGGACTCGGCCGGACCTAGGGCGGACCTGCTGCTGGCCAAGGCTGAGACAATTGGTAGCAGAATGTCCTGTGATAATGCCTCTGCAATAACGTATTTAAGAAGGGGAAAAGAGAAAAAAAAAAAAAAAAAAAAAAAAAGAGAGAGAGATGATGTGAAGCAGCTGAGCAGGGGCAGAGAAGGGGAGGTGTGAGCTTTACAGGCCTCACCCTCTGGCCTCCCTCTGGGCAGCCGACTGGGTCTGGCCTGGCTGCAAGAAGTGGAAAGGAGATGAGATGGATGATGTGAAAAGAACTTGAGAGGCATCTGCCAGCCTGTTGTGAAGAATTTTTCTTGTGAGAGGAACAGCTGCAGATGCCAAGGTCAGTGAAGAAGGAGGGGGAGGAGTAATGCAGCCCCTGGCCAAGATTCCCCTGCAGCCTGTGGTGAAGACCATGATGGAGCAGGTTGTCCCCCTGCAGCCCATGGAGGTTCGTGGAGGAGCAGAGATTCACCTGCAGCCCATGGAGGACCCTAAGCTGGAGCAGGTGGATGCCTGAATGTGGCTGTGGCCCATGGAGGGCCCATGCTGGGGCAGCTGTTCCGGAGGGACTGCACCCCGTGGAAGAGATGACCTACACCAGAGCAGTTTCACAAAGAACTGTGGCCCCTGGGAGGGACCCCACAATGGAGCAGAGGAGGAATGTGAGGAGTTCTTCCTCCGACGATGAAGCAGCGGTATAAAACAACTTGTGATTAACTGACCGCAACCCCCATTCCCTCTTCCCCCCTGTGCCGCTCAGAGGGGGAGTGGGGTGGGGGGGTAGTAGAGATAATGTTAAGCCTGGGAAGAGGGAGGGGTGGGGAGGAGGTTTATCTTGTTCTCTGTCTCATTCTCCTGCTAGTGTTAGTAATAAATGAACAGTTTTCCCCAAGTTGAGTCTGGTTTGCCTGTAACTGTGACTTTAATTATTTCTCCCTGTCCTTATCTCAAACCTTGAACCATTTTTTTATACCATCTCACCCTATTCTCTCAGAGGGCGGGGGGAGCGAGAGAGTGTGCAGTCTGGTCCCGATCAGGGCTGAACTACGACAGCTGTCCTCCATGCTCCCAAAGAAAAGTGTTGTTTTGTGAGCAGGAGGTAGATTGCTTCCACATGGAAAAACTGGTGAAGCCTTTCAAAATTACTGATTTGTAAATTGTAGTGATTGAAAGCTAATCTCAATTATAGTACTAATGTATATTGTTGCATGGTGTGATAATGGTATTTTCTGCTTCAAGTGGACTTGGATTCAAACAACAGGCTCAAATAAAGAAAAAAAAAAAAGAACCAGTCATCTACTATATGCTCATTGTAAACTTTGTAGACTTTTTTTTTTTTAATATAGCAGATTCAAGAACATCTGTACAGAGAGCAGGAACTTTTTTTTTTTCTTTTTTTCAAGGTATTTACTTATTTTCTTACCAGCAATTCTAAATATCTTTAAAGAGGACATGTAGGATTTAAGCAAGAGATAACAGAATTTCATTGTTTTCACTAACCCAGTGGTGTTTCCATAATCACTTTTAATTAGTTCATAGTCATATAAAAGCTATGAATCAGTTCATTATTTGAATAAACATTAGAAGAAAGCTATCGACACCTTGACTGCTGTTTTCTGGTGGGGTATAGGGGAAGTAAGAGTGAAAATAAACCCATGTCTTAAGCTATATCTACTTCCTAACTCTAACAGATAAATTTGAAAATGCAGAATTCTCAACAGCAGTTCAAGAGCATTTCCTTGCAAAATAAATTCTTAAATAAAGAAGTAGATGTTAAAAAGGCACATTCTGGAAGTAGTGCTGGAGTTCCGGATATACTGTCAAGTTACTGGAATACAAAACATAGGGAATATTGCTGCATTCAAGATACAGTACCCAATCCACAAATCCCTGAACTGAAGTGTCCCAAAAACGTACAATGAAGAACAAGCATTCACCTATTCTTGGTCTTCTTCCTGGAGCCTTTCTTTTGCAGTTACTGTCAGATAAAGAACAAGGTTCTTTAAATGTCTTAGCTTAAAACAGTTACTTTAGAAGAATATTTTAAATTGAGCATGAATCAAGAGTAATTTTGCTTTTTGACATTCAGTCATTAGAGTACATTATACTATCTATCTTAAGTATTGCCAGCAGAACCTCCTCCTGTCTTTCAAATTGCCCCTGTCTAACCTTCTAACTGAGCTTTTCCTCCTCACAAACAGATATTAGGTACCCCCTATTAAGTCCAGTCCCAGCCAATTACAAGGTACCTTGCTTAGACCCAAAGTATCCATCATGACGATGACCAACAACACGGTCATCGTCAATGCTCAAATACATTAGTAGGCTTTAAATGAGGATCATACTGTAAATGAATTAGTCAAAATTTCAAGACATTGATTTGGGTTCAGACGCAAGCAACTAGCATACAAAACACTCTTAATTTCTATACAAATGCAAGTTAAGCGAGAGAATGGAAAAAGAATATTTTCAACCAGATTAATCCTGGTGAAAACTGAAGTCGCTCCCAGCAATCCCTCAAATGAGGCTTTTTTTTACCCTGTGAGGATCCATCCCCAGAAACAGGACATTGAATCTTATTTAAATGTTACCACAGGGAGAATAAATTTGCACAGGACAGAAGGACAAATCTCTCTGGAGAGAGAAGTGAGCTAGGTGTTTGAATTCCTGCAAAGGAGGCCTATTATCTAGAACAAGAAGCTTGTCTTAAATGCCAGTGTTCTGGCATTGTAAAGTCTCTGACTGAGAAACTCCTCAGAAGAACTGAGATGTACCTAGAGAACTAGATGTAATTTTAAACAGAATTATTTAGCTGGAAAAAAAAAAAAAAAGAAATTTTTAATAAGAAAGTGCTAGAAAGTCTAGCTGTAATGTGAGTTTTTTGTCTATTTTGGTTGGTTGGCTGGTTGACTTTTTTAATACTATTGCTATATCTTTAGGGAAAAGCAGATGAAATACAGAACCTCCCAACTCCGTAACCCTTAAGAGAGAATTGTATACAATTGATATTCCTCTCTGAATTGAACATATTCTGGCTGATAAGCAGTGCCGGGCTGAAATTTGCATGACCATTACACGTAGATATACATTACTTCACCACCTTCCCAAAAATTGCAGCTAAAGAAATTTTCTATTTTACAAATTATTTAAGTAACTAAACATAAAAATCTAAGACAGATGGTCTAGCAAATACTAGAACTAAGTATAGTGATGCAGCATCCATTTGCCCTACTTTGTAAATACATAACACTACAGGTAAATGAGTCGCATTCAGGAGTTATAGTCAACACAGACAAGGACAGAGATTAAGCATTTTTATACTGAAAGGCAGTGGAATTACTTGGAGAAATCCTGCCATAGCATAATCCTGCATCTTTTCCTGGCTTTGTCATGGATAACTTAATCAAGTTTTAACTTTATCAGTAAAATATGGCAGCAGGAGGCTGTATCTACCTAATTCCTGAATTGTAAGTATGAGACTAGCACAGTCCATTTTCTTAACCAAGAGTATATTTGGATAATGGCTGGAAGAGCAGTACGCCCTTTCTGAACATTTAGCTGTGCACAGACTATATAGGAAGCCTAGTGGAGATTGGCAGCATTTTCTCCCAATCTGGCATGTACCAAAGCCTTTGGTACTGGAGCAGCTTCAAGAAAATCTTACGATGCCCCTGACCTCTCTCTACTGCATGTATTTAAATGATGATTTTCAGAGGTTTATGCCCCAGACGAATCAGGAAGAATTTTCTTAGAGATAGCAAAATTCTCTTTGACCTAATGACTATTCTCCTGCCGAATTTCAGATTCCTATTGCAAAGCCAAAGAACCATGCTTCAGATAAATGATTTTACAAAAATCTGGTACTGCTAAAATGGTCTGTATGGTTTAAGCTCTTTTTTTTTAGTTGTTTTTTAAATACATAGCTGATATATTCTGTTCTACAAATGAAGAAACAAGTAAACGACTTTAAGACAAACAAAAACACATATATAAAAGGCATCACAGAAATACACACAGCTGCCTGGTGCATAGTACAATTATAAACTATAATGACACAAGGCAGGCACATATTTTTACATCAATTAATGAATTCACTGAAAATGGAAAGTGTTAGGGAGCCAAACTGTTTGCCATTTTCTGTTCAGATTTGCAGAAAAAGAAAAGGGGGAAGGAAAAATGAAATTTCAGAAATTTTGGAATATTTCCTCTTCCCTTTTAAGTAGTAGCTTTCCATTTTCATTTTTGAAAATTTGTTCTATATTTGACCTCAAACTCTAAAAATAGGTTGGAGAATATTAAATAATGTCAAAATATAATGAAATATTTCATTCTTTGTTCAAACAAAAAATAAATCTTTAATTTAATTTTTTTTTAAAAAAAAAAAAGCTTAAATTCAGCCCCTAGTGGTTTTTTTTCTTAATTATTCAGATCAGCAACTAAGCTCACAATCCACTTTTCCGACACCTGTACTAATGCGTAGGGTCAGAGCCTCACTACATAATTTCATCAGATGCAGTAAAATACAATGTCTCCAAATCATTGAAAAGTTGAGATCCTTTCCCTGGTTCTAGACAAACACATTCTCATTGTTTCCTTTATGCTGGTCTGGAGTTTGCCACATTGCTCCACTAAAATGTCATTAAAAAAAACATAGGGTGGGGTGGGAAAAGTAGGTTTCTACTAATCTAGTAAGTCAAATCAGCTGAGGGAAAGGGCCAAATATGCTGGAGCCAGCACAAGGAAGGAAAAAGGAGAATGTCAGCTTCTCCTTTGGGTAACAGTGAACTATTATTCTGGTACAAATATATGTGAAACTGTATTCGTATAATAAAGACAGTAAGACAAATTGTTACTTTGGAAAAAATGCACTGGATCAATCCAGCTCCTAGCTGATTGATATAAATAGTTGCTATGACAAGGAGCTGAACTATGTATGTAAAATATACCACCACAACTGCTGAGCATGCAAGTTTACTTTCTTATCAGTTTTTCTGAGTTAATCCAATTATATACATTCACTTGTAGATAGGTAAATTTATGTGATAAATTATGAAATTCTAGGTAAAAAAAAAATGGAGTTATGTTTTGTTAAAAAAAATGGTTTCCTAAAACTATTTAAGAAAACATGAAGCAAGTACTTACTTCCATATATGTCATATCTACCTAGAACATACAAGTTACACATTATTCTAAATTATAGCCCCTAAAAAAAGTCTATATTTCTCACATTCTTATTATTGAATTGTCACAAACTGATATGTGGCAGGCCTTTTTACTTCAGGAGGACTTAATTTTAGAAGTTTTATTTGTAGTGGTAAATCTGAAGAATTTGAATTTGACATGAATAGCACGCCTGAAACTGCATCCAGACAATCATATGTTTATCAGCCTGAATCAATAATAGCAGGCACTGTGTTATGAATTTACCATCCTCTGTGGTCTCAAACAGAAGATCTTTGTGCTGAAGTTGAGATTATGTCCTGTAAGAACCACTATTGAGTGATGGATGCTTAAGTGATCACTTGCTGTTGGCCTTGAACTGTGAAACTGCAAGAAACAATGACAGGAACAAAGCTAATGCAATTTCTGCTACTTTAAGCTCATTCAGTTGTCTGTTGATGGGAGCCAGGATTTGATGGACACAATAATCTCTGACTACTTGCTCCCAAGAGGCACATAAACTTTACTTGCAGTTCTTTATTGTCTTAAATTTTTAATCTGAGAATAGTGGAATAGTCCAAGAATCCCTTGGAGAACAGTGATTGAAAATTTAAAAAGTAGAGCAAACTTATTAATTGTTCAACTGAGCTGGAATATTTTTGCTGTACTTGTTTTCTTACATTAAGAATTTCCAATGAGTAGAAAAGTGACAAGTGTTTACATTTGGAGCTGGGCATCTCTTCCTGTAATAGTTTAAAATGAAAGAATTCATCATGAAGTTGGTCCCCCTTGAAGAATAGCAGCATGCTCTATGTGCCTACTTATTGCTCATAATCCTGGCAACTAGAGGTTAAAGGGCTGGAGGATCAGCCCACTGCCCAAGTCTCAAGGATGTTTGTTGCTTTCAGCAGCATTAGAGAACCTAAGAAAGTCCAGATCCTAATTGCATTTAGGATCACAGCATCCTTATCTTCTTTCTGAGGAAATAATTATTCTCTTAGGCTTCCACAGGTGAGCCACTACCAATAGTCCCACAGGCAGTAGTCATCAGTCTGCGGAACATAATCCATGTTGTAAAGCATCTAAACACACAGCAACCACTTGGGCTATCTCTTCTGGAAGGCAGCCATGAGGAGTGAAGATTTTCACAGTTTTAGCACCAGTGGAGGCTAGCGCTTCCTTTTTATATTCTTCCAGCAGTCTTCATTTATTACAGGAATGGTTACTGAAAGTGATCTGAATGCAGAAATTTAAGAACCTCCACATGACTGAAAACTGTACCTACGTCATTAGAAACATTCCAAAAAATGTCAAAACATGTTCAGTTGCTGTTTCATAGGTGTGTTTCTGATGTCTGAAATAGTGAGTGAGCAACTGATAATTATATGATTTGTTTTCAGCATTTTCCCCTATAGAAAGTCTGCCTGTCTTAACTGCACTAGGTTTTAATTATGACATACAGATTGGTGTGGGTTTTTTTCACATAGTTTAATTATTGTTTATGAATTATAGGTATGATCCATGGACCAATATAGGCAGAAGATGAGGATGCTTTTTGATGAAAGAGGAGATTTATTACTGGTTGGTGACGTTCATGTAGCTATATCAAAATTCAGTTATTTTTTAGGACTTCAGAAGGGGATTTATCCCACTCCCAGCCCCTTCTTTCTTAAGTACATGGGTGACATTGAAGCTGGAGGGACAGAAGATACATATGAAGACACAGTAAATTGCAAAGTGACCTAAACAGATTGGAGAAAGAGCATCTGCAAGCAGTGAAAAATTTGGCCCTAATAACTGTAAAACATTCTGAGATAAAATAAACGGTAGAGATACTGAATGAGAGGATATGAACAAGCTGCAGAACCAAGTAGATTTTCTTTGACTATTTTCTTAATTCTGTTTTAGTAATGCTTTTTCATGTCATGAAACACTACAAGTTAGAAGTAAAAGTGGTTGGTGTTCATAAGAATTTTTGTTCTTTATTTTCTGTAAGAAGTTGCCAAGAATATGGAAATAACTGAAGAGTTCACAGATTTTGGTAGTGGCTGAGAACTGGAAAATAATTCTTAATGCCAAGATATTACCTGTAAGAAAATGAAAGTGCACAGTTAGGCCACTTTTATCAATGTGTTATTTATTTTTATATATATAACGTTTGTGAATATACTGGATTTATACAACATTCAGCAGAGATACATAGAAAGAGGAAAGTCACTTCCAACATTATTTGACATCCCAGGTATGCAGAAAGAGTGTTCAGTCCTCAAGTTAATTAATCATGTCTATTATAAAGCCTTGACAGCTTTTCTGAGATTTCTGTAGTGTTATGTTAAAATAAATATACTTCCAGTAGGAAAGATATTTATCTCAAATTTATTTACTTCATGTAGGCTGATGAACAGTCTTCTGATGTCAGCAACATTTTTTTCAGTATTGGACTTGTGAAAGAGGTTAACAGCTTCTCAGATTATTCAACAGCATTGGTCCAGCAGATCTTACATCTTGGTTGTTTATGAGTGAGTTTAGCAAATTTAAACCAGTACTTTTTCCTAGACTTTCTAATATACACCTTATGCCACAGATGCCTTTCTTGTATGTGCTCACTTACACTCCCTCATTTAGGCTCTGAATTGTAATCCCCGGGAGTCTGGAAGTAAAGACCCTAAGGAGTCTGATACTGGTTTTCCTTAATGCCACTTTACACCATTCTAACAGCAACAGAGCCATAAAAGTAATGTAAATATAAATTACTCTAATTTTAATGCCTCTTTATATTACCAGAGTGATGTGAAGTGCCCTTCTTACAAATGAGAATGAGGCCTCAGGAGCCTGAATTGATGTAATTCACGTGCTGATGGATGAAATGATAGGAACAAAGCAAGCAAAATATAAATCTATGAGTTTACTTCAGAGCTTGTTTAATGGACATCTTCTTGTGCTTTCCTTTGGCTCCTTCCCAAGCCACTCGCCGTACCTTGAACGCCCTTATGCTTATGCACCACCAGTTTCCGAAAAGGATGAGGTGTGTGGTTGTCTGGGCCTAAGGCCTTCACTCAGCTTCACTGCTTATAAAATTTCAGTGATTAAAGACCTCCAGCAGAAGCTCAGGTGGCCAGTGCGGAGGTGCTGGCTTGGCAGCGCACAGGCCTTCTCTCTGCCATGGAGACAGGAGCCAAATGTAAGGCAAATAAATGTCTAGGGGGAGGTATCTTCCTAAACCACACATGATAACAGATACCACAGCAGGAACTACCACAGTATCAGGCATCATTTATGTGATAAAATACTAAGAAGTTCTGCGCAAATGAAATACATTTTACCTTCTAATTTGGTATTTGTTGACATTTAACCCAGTGGCACATGGGGATGGCCAGGCTGTGGCCGACCCTGGTCACCATCCCCGGCCTGGCCCAGCCAGCCTAGCCCACCTTGCTGGGGGCTGTGGGATGGGGCTGGTCAGGAAGGGAGTGCAGGGCCTCTGCCCACTCTGTGCTCTCCTAATGGCAGCCACCTCCCTCTGGTCCCTCCTTCCTGGCCCACCTCTCAGGCACAGCTCCAGGGCATCAGTCTTTAACTCATCTCAGCATTTTACTGCCCTAACTTTGGGGCAGCTCCCTAATATACACATCACTTCATTAGGTAGGACTACAGCCTTACAAAATCTGATTGCTCCCCCATAGTATAATGAAAGGAGGAGTTTCTTGTAGACAAATGTGTAGGGTCTGCATCATCACAGCCATGATTTATCCCCTGAGCTAGAGGCACTGTTGTTCTTTTAAAATCTACTCTATTGTCTTCATTTGGAGAAAAAAAAAAAAACGCACTTTTTTTTTTGCACTGTCAACAACGATACTGTGAATGTGTGTGTTATGATATGCCTTTTACCAATATTTGCTCTTTGTGTTTGCTTCTTGCTTGAAGATTTGAAACAGATTGATACAATATATTTGTTCAAAGGTGCGTGGTAACAATATCAAAGGATGCCTGAATGACTGCTGAACTATAAACTGAAAAAAACAATCCAAGTATTTGAAATAAGTAGTTATGTTTTGGGTTTTTTTTTCATCTAAAGCTTTCTATTAGAAATACAAGTTGCTATTAAACGTTTATCAAAGCCAACCAGGAACTCCTGGGAAAACAGCAAATTTTGGCATTTCAACAAGTAGTGAAGCATTTTATTTCAAATCTCACAAATTTAAAAAACATGATGCTTTTAAGAGTTGGTGAAATATCAACATGTATTTTGATTATCAAATCCACTTGTGTGGTGTAACTATACATAATTTATTATATATTAATATTAGCTATCATAATAATCCCATAAGAGATAAAAGCCCAGATAAATCAGTTCTGGCAAAGTAATGAACAGATATGATCACTTTTTCAGTTCAAATAGAATAAATAATGATATCTAGTCAGTCTAATTCTAGAGAAATGTTGCTACTACTGAAATAGTCTGTTACAATCATTCTTTAAGACTCTTAAGTTTCCCTAGCAATTCAGCATGATGTCAGCTTAGTCTGCCTGGCAGGCAGAGAGCTGCTCAGGAACAGTTAGTGTCAGTGTGCTTCTGTGCTTTACCAGATTCCACAGCTTTTACACAACATTTTCAATAGTGCAGCTTAAACATTGCCTGTTCAAGCATTGTAGCTGAATAATTTATTTTTATACAATTAAATTATTGTATAAAAGTTACCATTCTTATCTTAAGTGGCTACAAATCAAAGGACAGGTATCTAGCACATCTCACTACGTTTGGAAAAATAAGAGTTCCTATCTAAACACTGTTGCTCTCAGTTCAATACCTTTAACCATTGTTTTTATAAGTCAAAATTTACATTGAATAAAAAGTATGTAGTACTTTTAGTAGACAGTACAGAATATTAACATATTTTTTCTTATGGCATTTTCCTGGTGGCCGCAACTCTGTTGTTGTACCATGCAAAGTATGCTGGATTTAAATGGAGTCAGCCTTCCTAGTGGTAGGTATGTGTTTATTAATATAGACCTGAGATACAATGTTGTGGGTTGTGATGCTGAGCAATGTAGACAAGCTAGGAATGTAGTGTTCATCTTACTTGTCTATTTAGGCAAAATGCAAATATGACTACTTTTACCAATAGTGTCCATAGTATCCTAACAGATTCATGTTAGGGCAACCAGAGTATTTGCTTTGCACAGACAAGAGTGATAGCAGACTTATGTAAGTCTCATTTCATTGGACCAAGAATTCAGAATATGCATATCCCATATTGTATTCCATGTCTGATCAACTTGTAAAATATTCACCTTTTTTGTATATGTTTCAAATATCTGAAAAGAGAGACCACATCTGTATTCTGTGATTGGTCTTCAACTCTGATACAGAGATACTGTGGTGCATCTTTGGACCACTGTAAGAGATACATCTAAAAGAATTTTTTTTTCCCCCAGTTCCAGGTCTGATAAAATATAAATCAAGCACATTCTGAGATTCTAAATTTTCTGTGTCTCTAAAATGCATTTGCTATGAAATGTCTCACCTTCAGTTTTAAGATACTATGTAAAATATTCATGAGGTAAAATAAAGACTAATTCTGGTTACTAACTCTAGTACTTAAACAATTCACTAGCTGATGTCAGTTTTTAATTAATAACTAGGTATGTCTACCTGTATAATAATATGGTAAAAGCAGAAGAGTGTTGAATACGGACAGCTGATCTGAAGATATTTCAGGCCTGAGGTCTCGACAATGTGATCTCCTATATTAGTAATTCAAGTATCTTTGAAACTGTTCTTTGGCATTGATGCCAACTAGAATGGAGAAGACCCAGCTGCACTTTTTAAAGACTCTTACATGTCTGGTTACATCCAAAGGATCATTTGAGAACATTCCCTGGCCCAAGCTGACACCTAAGCTGTGCCTGGGGATTGCTTAGGAGGATGCTAGATAAACTGGACCAAAACCATGCTAGGGGCATGTTACAAATAGCATAGTCAGCTCACATTCCAGTGGCTGAGAAGGTTCTCTGACATTTCTTAATTTGTTTGTATAGTCATATATACTTATGACAAGATCTTTTCTTAAAGCCTAGAAAAGAACAAAGAAAGTACATCATGTATCACCACGTCTGAATAAATAAAGCAGACATCTCACTTCCAATGGGACACATTCTCACAGTATCCTATGAATCTGAAATGCCCTGCCTTTTCAATTAATACTTTTTTATAAAATTGACATTTAACTTGTTAAAATATGTAAATCACATTCCTTGATTTTTTCCATTGTAAGATATGTCTTCTATTTCTTTAATCATTGTCTTAGCTCTTTGAAATTTCTCCAGGCTACTGAATTTTTCTTTAAACTGGAATCAATGAGAAATTAACATAGTATTCCTGAAGAAATTACTTCAGTGTCAAAAAAAAAAAAAATTAAAAAGTCGAGATGGCTTTCATGCAACTTGCTCTCTCTTTCAGAATACATCTAAATAACAGCATTTGACTGGGTACTTGAGTTCAACTGATAATCTAAATATTTGCGGAATTTCCATCCTTCAGGTATGGCAGTATTTTTTTATTCTTAAATATATGGTTTTACATTTGGTCATACTAGAAAGCACACTATTTGCAGCCATTTTACTGATAATAAAACTCTTGTTCTTTTACTACATACTAGTTCTCTAATCCTTGTGCCATCCACAGATGTTATCAATAATGATATTTTCTTCTAATTAGTTGTTAAAATATTAATTAGTGTAAAGCAATGAACAAACTCTTCTAGGTTTTCAGTACAAACATGCCTGACAAATTAAAAAAAAATTAGAAAACTTGGAGTGTAACTGATACCACTTCTAGATACCACATAGACCTTGGAAAGAGCTGTTTATTTATCTCCTTGTGAGAGAAACTATTCACTGAAGATGGAAAAGTTTTTAAATTATATGTAAAGCCCCACTATCTTCAATTGCTACATCTTGAAGCAACAGCATTGATATCAGCTAGAAGGCAATCTGTGAAGAATTTTACATAGTTAGAAAGGAGAAAGTTCAAGCTTGTACTCAACCTAATTTCAATATGTAGAATAAAATGAGGACATTTTCCAGATTACTTTCAAACAGGAAAAACATAACATCTGTACTGAAATCTGATCTTTATTTTATCAGCATGTTGCTAAGAAAATGACCTGCTGGCATTATTATTATGAGATGTTATGGGAAAAAAAAATATTTATTTAAAGATATTTTGTGTAAATTGAAAGGTAAAACTAAGAAAACTACAGGTTTTGAATGTGTAAGTAAGCTATAATTTCACTGTGCGTGCCATACTTGTTGCTCCATACAGGAAGGTAAGCCGGGAAGCTATCATGACTCCAAGGCAGGCGCAGGACAGGGGACTGACCAACAAGGGTGCAATCTGGTATCATCTGAGGAAGAGGAGCAGAGTAGGTCTAGTGCCAGTATCCAGGGTCAGCCAACAGTTCAGTGCTCTTCAGGCAAGACCACAGTGATAAGGAAGGTCCCAGGTCAAGATGGGAAGTCAAGCCAGTGGGGCAGGGCCAGAGGTCAGGGCCTGCTCTGCTAGGTTGTTCTGGTTTTGTTTGGTGAGGGGGGGCCTAAGGTGGCAGCTTCTGTAGGAAACTGCTAGAAGTCGCTCCCCTTTGTTCAGTGGACTCGGCCGGGCCTAGAGCGGACCCACTACTGGCCACGGCCAAGCCAATTGGTAGCAGAATGTCCCGTGATAACGCCTCTGCGATAACGTTTTTAAGAAGGGGAAAACAGAAAAAAAAAAAAAAAAGTGAAGAGAAAATGTGAAGCAGCTGAGCAGGGGCAGAGAGGAGGAGGCGCGAGCCTTGAGGGGCTTGCAGAGCTCAGCCTCTGTCCTCCTGCCGGGCGGTTCACTGGGCCCAACTCGGCCCAGCCTGGCTGCAAGAAGTGGAGGGGAGATGAGAAGTGAATAAGATGTAAAAAGGATCCTGAGAGGCATCTGCGAGCCTGTTGTGAGGAACAGCTGCAGATGCCAAGGTCAGAGAGAAGGAGGGGGAGGAGTAATGTGGCTCCTGGCCAAGATTCCCCTGCAGCCTGTGGTGAAGACCATGATGGAGCAGGTTGTCCCCCTGCAGCCCATGGAGGTCCACGGAGGAGCAGAGATCCACCTGCAGCTTGTGGAGGACCCCATGCTGGGGCAGGTGGAGGCCTGAAGGAGGCTGTGGCCCATGGAGGGCCAGCTGGAGCAGCTGTTCTGGAGGGGACTGCACCCCATGGAAGAGATGACCTATGCCAGAGCAGTTTCACGAAGGACTGTGGCCCGTGGGAGGGAACCCCACGATGGAGCAGAAGAGGAATGCGAGGAGTTCTTCCCCCGACGACAAAGTAGCTGCATAAAATGACCTGTGATGAACTGACCGCGACCCCCATTCCCTCTTCCCCCCTGTACCACTCGGGAGGGAAAGGTAGTAGAGATAGTGTTAAGCCTGGGAAGAGGGAGGGGTGGGGAGGAGGTTATCTTGTTCTCTGTCTCATTATCCTGCTAGTTTTAGAAATAAATGAATAGTTTTCCCCAAGTCGTGTCTGCTTTGCCTGTGACGGCAACTTTAAGGATTTCTCCCCATCCTTATCTCAAACCTTGAGCTGTTTTTCCTTATATCATCTCCCCCTGTTCTCTCGGAGGGTGGGGGGAGTGAGAGAGAGACTGCGTAGTCTGGTCCCGATTGGGGCTGAACTATGACATAGGTGCATGGCCAGGCACAGGCAGGGCTGCACTGTAGCTCAGGTTGAGGGCCTGCTGCAAAGGTTGAGGTCCTGAACTTCAGTGCAACCCCCCAAGGGAAGGGGGGACCAGCTCTTTCTCACAGTACTCTGAACCAAGGCTGCACACCAGCACTGACCTTGAGCATAGACAGCTAAGCCCTAGGGGTGTATTCAGGGTCTTGATAGGCAGTATATGTAACAGAATCCTATTTTAGGAGGGAAATAAGCTATAGGGGTGCAAGCTGTGTCATGTCCCTTACCCTCAGGGGTAGCAACTGGTCATGTTACCTACTGGCACAGACACAGCCTCCGGTCGTGGTTGGATGGCCACATTCAGAGAGTGGTGGTCAACGGCTCAATGTCCAAGTGGAGACCGGTCACCAGTGGCGTCCCTCAGGGGTCCGTGATGGGCCTGGCCCTGTTCAACATCTTTGTCAGCAACATGGACAGTGGGATAGAGTGCACCCTCAGCAAGTTCACCGATGACACCAAGCTGTGTGGTGCCTTCAACATGCTGAAGGGGAGGGATGCTGTCCAGAGGGACCTTGACAGGCCAGAGAGGTGGGCCCGTGCCAACCTCATGAAGTTCAACAAGGCCAAGTGCAAGGTCCTGCATCTGGGTCACGGCAATCCCAGGCACAAATACAGACTGGGAGGAGAATGGATTGAGAGCAGCCCTGAGGAGAAGGACTTGGGAGTGCTGGTGGACGAGAGGCTCAACATGAGTGGGCAATGTGCTCTTGCGGCCCAGAAGGCCAACCGCATTCTGGGCTGCACCAAAAACAGTGTGGCCAGCAGGTCGCGGGAGGTGATTCTGCCCCTCTACTCTGCCCTGGTGAGACCCCACCTGGAGTACTGCGTCCAGTTCTGGAGTCCCCAACATAAGGACATGGACCAGCTGGAGAGGGTCCAGAGGAGGGCCATGAAGATGATCAGAGGGCTGGAGCAGCTCTCCTATGCGGACAGGCTGAGAGAGTTGGGGCTGTTCAGCCTGGAGAAGAGGAGGCTCCGGGGAGACCTGATAGCGGTCTTCCAATACCTCAAGGAGGCCTACAGGAAAGATGGGGAGAAGCTGTTCAGTAGGGCCTGTTGTGATAGGACAAGGGGTAATGGTTTCAAAATAGAGGAAGGTAGATTTAGATTAGATATTAGGAAAAAATTTTTTACACTGAGGGTTGTAGAGCACTGGAACAGGTTGCCCAGAGAGGTGGTGGATGCCCTATCCCTGGAAACGTTCAAGGCCAGGCTGGATGAGGCTCTGAGCATTCCGATCTAGTTGGAGTTGTCCCTGCAGGGGGGTTGGACCAGATGACCTTTGAAGGTCCCTTCCAACCCTAACCATTCTATGATTCTATGTAGAGCAGAGCTCATGCTTTGTCTATATCACAAGCAATGCAACCTACCAATTACAACAAGGTATCTGCTGGAAGCTCACTTCCATCAGTATACAGAACACCTACCTAATCCATTGAGCAGATTTAATTCTAGCGCACAAACAGGAGAAAACCTGCAAAAAAAAAAAGATGGAGCAATCAGTCAATGGAGTTCTTACACTTCGTTGTTTGTTTGTTTGTTTTCTTTTTTAAAAAGAGATGCCTTCTAAACTGAGTGCCTTGCAATACAGATGGACATGGCTGCACTGTTCATTTCGCATACACTTGGCAGCTTACCTAAGGTGAAAATAGATATCTCAAGATCTCACACACCTCAGGGTATGGGTGTGTTGACAATGAGGAGATGCTGAAAGGTGTAATACCTTTTTATACTTCCACAATCTGTGATTTGTGTGGCTTTGTCTCTGTTCTTCGTTTTCATTGTCACCTACCATATTAAGCAAGAAGGTCAGCAAAGAGTAAGTGTGCATGTCTTTCACCAGCACACATCTGCAATTTGTCACTGTTAGCATTTCATGACTAGTCTTTCCTCTTGGTTAATCTAATTAGACTGTATGTCAAAGCTACCTGTATGTCCGCTTGCTGGTAATAGAGTCCGGCCACAGAAGACTTCATTCCTCCAAAGCAGTCTCCTTCTTTTCCAGCTGAAACTGCATAACACCATCACTGATGCCAAATTGGTTTTGTTGTCTTCTAGATAAAAGTCAATAATTTGCATAAATAATCACATGAAACTTGCCAGTTTCCTCATTACTGGTGTCATGAAAGACAGCTTCATCTTTAGACAAAACATGGAATGGTTTTGAGCACACAGTTCCTTATAATTTTCCCTGCTTTGTATTTTTCTTTACTTACTGCCATACTGTCAAATTGCAGCTGTTACGTAATTGTTGTGATGAGTTTTGAGCAAATTGACTGATCCGTGTAGCAGTCAGCTGGGATCATGGCAATGATTTAAAAGCCATTTGAGTAGGTGACAATAATGCAGTTAATATGGGCCTTCCCAATCCACCTTTCTCTTGTTTGGTTGCTGAGACTTGTTGCTGGTGATTGACTGGTCACAGCTCATATGTGAGATTATGAAGCAGATACCGCTACTATCAGCACAATCTGTTCTCTATCTGTTCAGCACATACAGAAGATGGGAGGCCCTATTCCCCATATGTCCACTGAAGTCTACCAGAATAAGAAACGTCTCAGATTTGAAGACATCCAGCTTCTGTTGTACACACTTTCTCTCTTCTTTTCCAGGCCTAACATAGTTCATAAATTATGCTCAAATTTAGGGAACACCTTGCAAAATAAAAGAGCATATGTATTCAATGATGATTTATATCATACCATATTTTTCAAGGTTTAGTGTTGCTTCTAGTAATTAATTTTATTCCCTATTGCAAAGCTAGACACATGAAGACTATGTTCTTTAAAAGCGACTACCTCTGCAACAGTTGCATGCTTCTTCAGCAAGTTAATTTTCAATCAGTACAGTAATGTTTATTGCATTTGAAGCTCATGGTTTACCAGGGAGATACAGAGATACAGCTGGCTTTGGACTGTTCTTTACTACTCAAGCATTCCAAGTGACAACAGTAATTTCCTCTGGTCACCTTTGCATCATCTTACGTTTGGTTAAGGTGATGTCATGAGTATAGTGCATTATCCCTTTACTCCAAGCACAGTATAATACTATCTTTTTGTTAAATAAGGCTAGCAATTCCTTATTTTTTTAACTCTTAATGTGATTAATTAAATTCTTAAAGTACATAAAGGAGAAATAACACTGTAGAATTATCTCCTTTCACGAAAAAAAAAGAATGATAATGTGTGATACATATAGACAAACTAAAAAAATCTTTAAAATGTAAGATAGAATAGAATTCTAGAAAAAAAAAAGTCACCCCACTAATTTTTAGTGATTAATTGCTAAATTTATGCCAAATTATCAAGCAAGAAACTAATTGCTTTCCTGCATTAAATATTATATAAATGTATGTTATTTTTCCCAGTATGGGGCTGATCTCTTTGTCATTCAGATCAATAGTAAATTTTCAATTTAGCTCAACAGGTGTTAGATAAGCTTTTCTGGGAACAGTGTCTTCCCCCAAGCCAATTAAAAACAGAGAGACTTTCCATATAAAAAGACCTCTACATGACTTATCCCCTGTTAAATTAACAATGCAATTGATATTTGCATGTTACATTACAGGTCACAGTTCTAAGGGCTTGCACCCAAAGTAGCACCATCCTCCTGATATGCATTCTCTGCTTTTTTACAAGGCCATTTTCTTGCACTCTCTTGGTCTGAAATTATATAAAATTCTCAAATATGGAAAATTTAGCAACAGGAGTACTTTTCCTAGAAGTATTTTGAATAAGTTTTAGGCTTTTTAATGATGAAGTACCGTTTTGCTTCTCACTTAAGAAGACACTTCATATATTTCATTATTAATTTTAAAATTATTTTATATCAAGATGTGCTCTCTGAAGGATTGAAGCTATAAATCTGGGGATGGTTACATCTGTTAAAAAGATATCACATCACTTTCATCACTCGCATCTTTCATAAAGCAAATTTTAGACATTAAGAAAGAGAAAGAAGTTATCTCTTTGTATCAGTCATCTCTCTACATAGTATCTAGTATGTGTGATCATCCAGGCAGCATTTGTCATAGAATCAGAATCATAGAACTGTTTGGGTAGGAAGTGACCTTTAACGATGACCCAGTCCAATCCCCCTGCCATGAGCAGGGACATCTTTCACAAGTCTAGGTTACACAGAGCCACATCCAACCTGACCTTGAACACTTTCAATGATGAGGTATCCACAGCTTCTCTGGGCAACCTGTGCCGCTATCTCACCACCCTTTTATTAAAAAATTTCTTCCTTATGTCCAATCTAAACCTACCCTCTTTCAGTTTAAAACTGAGAGGTGTTCTAACTCTCTGACTATTTACTTGTGTTTTTTCCTAATCTTGCTAAAATCTAAGCTAAAATTTACATTGCTGTGCCTCCACACCATAGTATACAAAATTCCTCACAAAATAAAGTTTGGCTGTCTCCTTGCAGTGCTGTCTGATCTTAAGTGTAGATATAAAAACAAAAATGGGTGAACACAAGTAAAATTTAAAATGTACTTTATCTCTGTAGTAAAACTGTGCAGTTTACTGGTTGATCTCCTGAAGCTTAATTAACACTATAAATTAAGATAAACACTTGCTAAAGTTATTTTTCTCTACCTCATTTGGATTGTTTGAAATAAATGTAATTAGTTTGAAGATTATCAGCACATTTTGCACAGCTGAACTGATCACTAGGCACATCACTTTGTAAGTAACAATACATTGCTCACCTGATACTTGCTTACATCAGCTGCTTCAGAGTTGTCAGATTTAACTAAAGGCTCTGAGATACCCGAGTGTTCTCCATCCACTTTGATAGCATGTTAATATTCAACTGTAGACCCACTCTCAGATTATTAGCCGAGTATCACTAACTTGTTGGATTTGAATACAAAAGTCCTTAGTAAAATCACTAACTTAAAATGAAGATGTAAAATAAATGTCAAGAGTCTGAGAGATCCTTCATGACACTTGTACAACGATATTTATAGTTGGACTATAACCCCAACATAACCCCAGCTTCTGAATCTTTAGCCTCTGAAAGTTATTTTTATCCAACACCAGGTTGGTGATCTGCTATTGTTTCTTATGATTTAAAAAGTGAAACACTTCAGTATTGGACTTTCTTTTTTTTTCTAATCATTTTCAATGTAAGACTATATTGTGCTATATTAATATACTTCTGTGCCATGTTTGCATGGTATTATGTTTTTTTTTTTCATTTACTATCTTTATGTTAAAACCTTTGAAAGATGTAAACATCTTCAAATTTTCTCCTTTAAAATTTCTCCATTCAGGTTGGAAGGATTTTGGGGGCAACATGTCCAAACCCATCTAGATCCCCAACATATCCCCAAACCTGAGTCACAAGCCTAAGCAAAGTTATTCTTAGCATACTGTACCAGTTTATATGTGAAATGAGGGAGAAGTACAGTTTTCTTTGAGTGACTGAAATAGCATTTTGAGCCCAATTTAGTAACACTGGAGCTTCTGCTCAATTTTCTCATTAGCACCCTGACTCACTGAGGTAGGTTCAGTTGTTAATTCAGGAAACTCTGAAACCAAGGATTATAGTTTTCTTTATGGATTAAGTACTCTTGTATTTTGGGTGACATGAAAGAGGCCTTTGTAAAGTTAATGATTCATCCAGTGATTTCTGAACCACAGAGTACCCTAGATAAGCACCTAAACAATGGCAGTTCCAAAGAATGAGAAACTATGCGTTGTGTAAGATACAGCACAGTAAAGTGCAGTTTGGGGATTTATGTAGTGAGATTTCTGTTGGTACTGCATCTTCAGTGCAGAAATTCAGCTTCATAATCCATGGCTCCTTGAAGAAGCATTTTTTATTTGGTACTCCAGTTTTGCATTCAATTAACAGACTTTCATCTGAAAGCCAGACAAAGCCAAGGCATTCTTTCTGGAACCTGCAGGTTTGATGTGATATATTTGAGCTGACCTCCATTCCCCATGCAGCATTATTCCTCTAAGACAAAATCCAAAATCACATGCATAACAGAGAGACATGTCCCTGTTATACTGAAGTGCACATTTTAAAGCTCGCTGAGATACTATTTTGGCATTGTGAAAAAAAAAAAAAAAACCACCACCACAACACAGTAGGCATCTCAAAGAGAAAAGGGACATTGGAGGAAAGAGGAAACTGTCTACAAAATCAATGATACAAAAAGATAAACATTCTACTGAAGCACTGAATGTTCAGTGTGTCTTATTCAATTCTTTTAATATAAAAACAGAAACTGACATTTGATTTAACTGAGAAATTAGATAATTCTGACTTCAAAGGAGAAGAATATTGAACAGACAGATGAAATCAGCCACAAAAAAGTATTCTTTACCCATCATTAGCAGAAAAGGAACTGAAGATTGAGGTCCCTGCAAGAGATCACTGATGACCAGAACAACTCAGTTTGTTAGGAATGTTCTGATTGTGTAAGTGCCTTAGTATAATAGTTACTCTAATTAAAAATGTTATTCTTATTTTTTTCTTTTTCATAAATTTCTCCACAGCTAGTTTCAGCACAATCTCTCTATTCATTTCTCTAATTTTCCAGAAAGCATTCAGCACCTAGTAGGTATCCACCGTGAGGCTGAATTATTGAACCTAGCTTTCTTTACCTGTCTCTGGAAAATGAAGAGTCTTGAAAGGCATGAAGGTAACTCAGTGAGCTGTTACATTATTAGAACAATTACAAGAAAGTCTATGTAAGAATAAAATTTATACTATGCATGGCAGAAGTAAGGAAAACTTAAATTCCCTGAGCCACTGTAGTTGCTGCATCTTTAATAATTCTTTGGTAGAAAAAAACTAACAAGATTTTTATACTTGGTAACTGCTTAGAAAACAACAACACACCTTCAACTTATTTTTTTAAATATTATCGGACTTTTAAGGCAGGTAACAGAAGGAACTGTGGGAAAAAAAAAAAAAAGAGATAAGAACTTTTTCTTTATTCTGGCTTCTGTATTTATGGATTTTACTTTTATCTAAACATATGCACTTTCTTTCGAGGCTAGAAAATCTTAACCTCCACATAATCTTAGGAACTGATGCAGTAATTTAAAAAGTGCTATATTTTAACATAAAATAAAATAATTATACCTTAATTTGTGGGAATGTTGGTTAGTTGGCTTTTATTTTCTAGCATTATAGCAAGCAGAGAAGATGTTTTTCTCCAAAGTTTCGCTGACATCTGCTTTGTATGCATCACATCTATGCATCTTTGTGATGTGTCATCTTTTGCCTTCTTGTCACAGGTGAATAAAGGACCCGGCCATAAACTTAAGCTTAATATTAAATATTTGTGCCAAGAATCTGCACTCTGTTTTCTGAGCACTGGAGTTACTAGTCAAAATACAGGTCTCTTGAAAAGCAATGTTGATTCTTCCCAGGTTGCATAGTGTCAGTGCTGTTTGCCTGCCTGACATGAAACAGCAGTTAAGTTTTCTTCTACTTTTGTTAAAAATTAATGAGATCGGAAGGACATAAAAAGCCTTGTTGTTCTAAATTGCTTCTAAATTGCCTTTGAGCAACAGAAATATAGGCCATTTGAGAACCTAGAGTTCCTATGGTGAACCCAGGTTCCATAGGTGGTAATGACATTTTACACAAGGAAGAAAGAAAATGTTTGAGAAGATCTGTTCTAATGAGATGGTAGAAAATGTGCACAAATCATTGGGACATAATTGTCCAAGAAAAGGAATGAGACAGATGAGAGAAAAATCCAAACCAGGTGCAGAATAATCCAAGTAATGCATTACCTCCAAAAGCCTTCAGAAATTAGAATTTGAGATCTGGTATCATCTATGGGATGCAGGAGGCTGCCTGCAGCTTTTTCTCAATAAAGAACAGTTGGAGGGGATTTGATATCTCTTTTTATAAAGAAGGGATTACTACTTGGGGCAGAGTTTCACAACTAGAGAGGAAGAATGCAGTGCTTAAGTAGCCTGATCAGAAACAGATTTATCAGTTCCACTAAGAATTATTTTCAGTTGTGTTTACAAAAAGTATCCAACTAAGAGGCTAGCTGTTAGATTTGAGATGCATATGTTCTGTGACAAAACCAATACATATAATAATAATTCAGGCTTCTTTAACCATTAATTTCTCACTAAAGAGATGAGAGCATTTCTATCTTTGGCACTGAGCAGCTTTACCAACAGCAGCAATATAATTTTGAATTTTTTTTTTGTGTTGACCTTCTATCAAGTAAAAACAACCCTGGTGCATCATCAGGCCTAATGTGTCCAATGGAATTAGCATACAATATTTACTCAAAACAGGTCTAAATTTGGTATATTCATTTTAATTAGAAAAGAAAATGTGAAGATAAATTCATCCTGATGTAAAGTAAAGTGACCACAGTAATTAAGAAAATCAACACCTTATGCCCCATATACAAGTCACAGAGGATAACAAAGACAAATCCTCCTAAAAATAAAACTAACAGAAGACAGAGTACTAGAATATAAGAAAGATGTAGGAAACAATGAAAGAGCATAATGCATCCTTCCCAACAGGAAGAAGATGTTTCCCGCAGATCTTTAATTATATCTCAAAACAAAATTCTTCAAGAAGAAACACACTGAAAATTCCACAGAGGATGTTTCTTGCAGAAGGGATATCTAAAATCAAAGTTTTCTCATCATCACTGAGCCTAAGGACACAGATAAGAATCTGCAGGCAGCACGTATAATTGTAAACAAACCTGACGGTATAGCAAGCTACTGTATTTTGTTACAGGTGTTGCTCTAGCCATTCACACCTGGCAAAAGGAACAGAGATGCTCAGTAAATACTTGTAGATGAGAGCCATGTTTTACTACAGTGTTTCTGATCATCCTGAAAGTCTGACTGTGTTAAAAACACCTAAAATATCTGGATCCATGTAGTAGAAAATGGACTCCTGGGGAAAAAAAAATAAAGCAAATTCTAGTTTGATGGCTTTTAGAATTAGTAGTAACTGGATGTTTACTTTGATGATAATGAAAGATCAGATTACATACAAATGGTATTACTCCCATAACTAGTTTCAACATTACACTGCCAGAACAGGTATTATTAAGTTGGTTATATAAACCCAAGGTTTGTCTCCAACAACGCTGTGGTTTTCAGACACTAGATAAGAACATAGTTTCTATGCTTAAGATTAAAAAAAGCACCTTTTTTGCCTCATTGATGACTTCTGTTTTGCCTCTACCCAAATGTGAGCATTTTCATGACGTATAGTTGTTTTGTTTTTTTCTCCATATGGGATGTGCTTAGAATTCAGAGAAAGAAATAACAACTTTAAAGAGAAGGCAATGATTAGTTTATTAATTTCTGTTAGTAGCTGGGCCTTTTGGTTATTATATTAGGGGAACTGTTTGTTTTTTTTTCAAAATTAAATTCTCACAGGGAAATTTCCATGGGAGATTTTCCATGGGAGAAAGCAATTTTAGACCTCTTTTCCCAAGAGTTTAAAAATATTTCCCCCTTCTTATATTACAATGAAATAAAAAATGTCAATAGAGCTTTAAAATGGAAAAAAAAAAAAAAACAAACCCAAAATTTTGAGATTTTAAATTTGGATCCTGAAGGGGCCAAGTGGAGCCACATGGAAAGTATTCATTAAGTCAAAGATTTCCAAGGAATTTATAGGAGCTGCACAAGTAGCTCCAAATCAAGTTAGGATCAGAAGTTTTGTGGCCGACACCTTCCAAAGAACCTGAGTCCAAACAGGAATTGGGAAACATGAAGATCCTTTGGTAAATTGTATTAATTCAAAGGCAAGTGCATCTCTGGAGAACTGCAAATACTTCAAACTAATTTCATAGAGCTGTATCAAGGAAGGCTGCTTTCAGATAGATTAATTTAGGGACACAGTACCAACAGAAACACTGTTGGTAAACAAGTGGTAATGGCAATTAGGGTCTCTTGGCTATTTTCACAGTTCACCACCTTTTGTACACCTGCAATATGCCAGTCTCCTCATGAAAACAACTTTTGCCGTTCTGTACATTACTGACCAGAACTGTCACAAATATGGGATGAAAACAGTGTCTAAGGGGGAGTAAACAAGAGACTGTGGAGAAACACCAAAATGTATTGCTATAGCTCTGTAGCTAAACAAATGACATTACCATACAGAGCAAGAACATTACAATAGCTTTTGTTATTCAGGCTTAGGCTACAAGAAGGTTTGTTACTATGCTGATATTATGTATCATCTACAGGATTTAAACCAAATGCAGCCTTGCACGATCTTCAGTAAAATCACTTCACTTTCACGTTCTCACTGTGGGATGCAAAACATTGTCAACTAAGTTGAGCAAAAGTATCTTACATACCCAACTCGATCCCAATATGAGTACGAGGTAGTCTTCCTGTCTGTTTTGTTTATAAGATTCTTTGTTTCAGTTTCAGTACTAGGAGTCCAATTTAAATCACACATATTGTTAACACCAGTGAAATAAATGTTTGTAATAGCAGGCACAATTACAGCAATGTATTAAGAAGAGCGTGTTGTTTCAGAGCAAAATTCACTCTTCTTAGCAGTGTCTGGTTGACTATGCTGATTGTTGGATTGAGTTTTTATTGACACCTCTTTGAATGTATCTCTCCTTAGTGCTGGATTTGTGAGCAGGATAATCTGTGAAAATAAAATATACAAGAAAATAGTTTACTCATTAATGACATAAATATTAACTATTCAGAAAGGACTTTCCAGGTTGCTAATTTATTCCAAGCTGCCACTTCCAGAATAGCTGAAGACATGGTACGGTCTGTGCTTTTTCACAGACCTGATGCATGTAGAGAGAATACATACTCATGTGCCATCGTTGCACAATGAGTGTTGCAATCTTCTGTATCACACTGGACTGCCTACATTCTCCTAAACTAAGGAACATATGGTCTGAAACATGTGAAAATGGTACATGTCTACAGAACAGATTACAGTAGAGTGAAAAGGTACTCAAAGATATAGATATAAATGTACCATTCCAATACTGCAGGCAGCGGAGCTTTTTTTTGTCATTAGACCTTTCCTCTGGAAGCCTGTGGCAAATTAAAGTGTCTCAGAGACGTATTCTTCAAAACAAAAGTCATCTCTTCACACAACGATCCATATAACGTAAAGGAAAGAATAAAAACTTGTTCATAGGTACAAAATACATATTTCTTTCTTAGCTGTATTTAATACATTCTCGCCAACTGAAAATCCAGTTGCCTTCATTACTGGTTTGAGGCTAAAGCCTAATCATTGCAAATTTTGTGCTTCTAGCTCATAGAATCCTCTCTGGATGGCATGGGTCTGAAGATTTTTACTTGAAATACCTTCCAGAATCATTTTTGTAGTTCATACCTGTTTCACAGAAATGTAAATGCTATTTCAAAATATTAAAAAAAAAATTAAGTGCAATAGTCAGACTCCTGTTTTATTTGTATTTACCTTTCTTATAGCCTAAAAGGCTTAATAACATTTGAGTTTTTCCGTATTAACAAATAAATTCAACACATTGAGTCTGGATAACAAGCAGCACAGAATAAGGTAACGGTGATTATTGCCTGGCAGATGAAAATGCCGCAAGCTGCCTTCAGCTAGAATAGTAAATGGTTGAACAGCCCAAGGCTCCGTTAAACAAATGACCAGCAAAACCTGTCAACACAAGTAGGTTAACTTTTATTTTCAAATAAATTAGTATAGCAAAATAAAGATCAGTGGGCAGTTACGCAACATTGTTTTCCTAATATCTCTAAAAGAGCTGATAAAAATGTGTTGAAAGACAGGAATACTGTAGAAGAAGAAGAAACAAATTATTAATGTTTACTCTTCAGAAACATTCAGTAGCAAAAATTAAATTTTGGAAAAAAAAATGAAAGGAGGAGTGAAACGCTTTTTTTTTTTCTAAATATCAGTCACATGCTAAGAGAAAAAAAAAAAAAAAAAAA
>WHYT01016954.1:211200-243110 GCA_009806455.1 Tetrax tetrax
AAAAATTAAATTTTGGAAAAAAAAATGAAAGGAGGAGTGAAACGCTTTTTTTTTTCTAAATATCAGTCACATGCTAAGAAAAAAAAAAAAACAACTGTACAAACTAGTTTATTTTAACCTCAAGTCTGTGAAGGGGGGAGAAGATCCTACTGTGAGATAAAAGTCTCTGCTAGGAAAAAGTTAACAATCAATCTGCAATAATAGTTTTCATGGAGTACAACCGAGAAACTACCATCTCATATGCAGCATGTGTTAAAAAAAAATCTCATTATGTCCTTCAAACAGAAGTATTGAACTTAAAATCCAAGATTGAAATCTTTGAGCATATCAGGAAAAGGGTAGAGGGGAGTAGCAGATGGATGGATGGATTGGCAGATACACATCTTTCATTTTGGTACTTCATGTATATCCTTCTATGTCAAGTACATACTTTCAGAACAAATGGTATTTCAGTCTTTAGTCTTTATAGCCAGTATGAAGCCACTGGCCTTCACTTTAAGGGAGAGTAAACAAATGGATAGCCACAGAGGAGAATTATGACTTTTAATTCATATTTAAGATAAGTAATTTTGTACAAGCATGTATCTTGAGTTGCTCTGTGCATCTTACTGTTCTGAAACTGTGAAACATGAGAAAGCACACGTAGCATTGCTTCTTTCATGTTGAATTACCTACCCAGATGATGACAAGTCAGTTATTTCAGATTTTGGTTCTTTATGTGGAAACCCTAAAGTGTTTTTTAAGGGAAGCATTAAATACTTAATGAGGTCAGCGTATAATGTGTATCATTATATTAAGAATAGGGAAATAGCAAAATAAACTAGAAATTAAATATAAAGTGGAATAATTTTTTGAAACTGACATTATTCAATTGAAAGCCTATAATAGTATTTCTAGACTATGTTTCTTCATGTGTTATTAAAGAAAGTGTTTAAAACACCCCATAGGAAAATTTGTCATATTTCCTTCCATAACACATCAGCTTTTGTACTGACTTTTTTTCTGGCCATCTACATTTCACTGTTTATGTCTCTCAGGGGTGCTGCTTCAAGGTCAAAGTAGTGCAAATCCATACTCACTTCACGCCAGTTTTGCTCTTCCAAGCAGTTTCAGACTAAGCTCCAATTCTATTTACAATTTGTCTCTTGTGGGAAGGATGTTGGTTGTCATATTTTTTCAGGACTGTGATGTGGAATAGATATGTGTTGTCATGCTTCTGAGAGATTTGAGGAAAGCAAGCAACTGATTTCCAAACCAGAGTTCAGCATTTATTACAGATCAACATGAAAGTCATAGGAAAAATAAAGGAAAAGAAATTTTGAAATTACAAGATGCCCCATATTTTGAATACTGTCCTTCAAAAATGCTGGAAATTCGCACTCTTTCCAGAAAACACACAGGGTTTTTTTGCAGCAAATTAATTGGTGTTAGCATTAAGAATTTCTTATTTGTTTTACTTCTTTGGGGTGGGTACTGTTTAACTTATTAGGGGGGTGTGTTTGTTTGCTTGTTTTGGGGTTTTTTTTAAGAACTTTTTTCTCAGAGCATTGTTGATTTATTAGATAGTTCAAACTTTTGAGCTATAAATAGCCATAAGCATAGGGTGGCCAGATTTTCTCTTCTGCTTATAACTTTCTGGCAATAGAGATTATTTCAGGCATTTTGCTCTAAAATTACGTCTCCCTGTCTTATCCCAGGAGGCAGCACAAACGGGATTTCCTAATAAATGCAAAACTCACAGAAATTATGTGAATGTGGCCCAGCTATTCATTCAGTCTAACAGGTAGGAAAATCATCATTCTCTAGGATAATAAAAGCTATCTTTTGTCTTCTCTGTCAGATAATGAAATAACTCCAGAAAAATCAGTATCAGGAAGGAAGCTTATGAGATGTACAGGAATACTGAGCTCAATGTCACTTTTCTACTCATTCCTTTTCATAGTGCAGCCTTATATTCCATTAACTCTTCTAGACTGAATTTACTCCAAATCATGGCACCTACAAAGATAACAAAGGATTAAAAAAGGACTTTAGGGTCTTGGTAGGCAGCAAGCTCAACATGAGCCAGTAGTGTGCCCTGACACAAAAAAAGGCCTACAGCTTCCTAAACTGCGTTAACAGAAGCATGGTCAGTAAACTGCAGTGTGGGAAAAAAAAAAAAATTATATTTGGGCAGAGAGGAAGGTTGTAAATAGCACAAAACAGTGAGTTTTACCAGTAATGTGTTTTCTCAAAAAGCTTACTGAAGGTAAATATCCCTTGTCATGTAAAGGACACATCTCACGAATCACATCCTGCCTGGTACTCTATTTTGCTTTTTTTATATGGTTGTCATAGTTCAGCCCCGATCGGGACCAGACTACGCAGCCTCTCTCTCACTCCACGTACCCTCTGAGAGAATAGGGAGAGATAATATAAGGAAAAACTGCTCAAGGTTTGAGATAAGGATGGGGAGAAATCCTTAAAATTATCGAAACAGGCAAAACAGACTCAGCTTGGGGAAAACTGTTCATTTATTTCTAAAACTAGCAGGAGAAAGAGACAGGGAACAAGATAACCTCTTCCCCACCCCTCCCTCTTCCCAGGCTTAACATTATCTCTACTACCTTCCCCACCTTAGGGGCACAGGGGGGAAGAGGGAATGGGGGTTGCGGTCAGTTCATCACGCACTGTTTCACGCCACTGCTTCGTTGTTGGGGGAAGAACTCCTCGCATTCCTCCTCTGATCCATCGTGGGGTCCCTTCCACAGGCCATATTCCTTGATGAAACTGCTCCAGCATGTGTCATCTCTTCCACGGGGTGCAGTCCCTCCAGAACAGCTGCCCCAGCGGGCCCTCCAAGTGCCATAGCTGCCTTCAGGCATCCACCTGCCCCAGCATGGGGTCCTCCACGAGCTGCAGGTGAATCTCTGCCCCAGCATGGGCTGCAGGGGGACAACCTGCTCCATCATAGTTATCAGCACGGGCTGCAGGGGAATCTTGGCCAGGAGCCGCATTACGCCTCTCCCTCCTTCTTCACTGACCTTGGCATCTGCAGCCATTCCTCACAACAGGCTGGCAGACGCCTCTCAGGATCCTTTTTACATCTTATTCACTTCTCATCTCCCCTCCACTTCTTGCAGCCAGACCGGGCCAAGTTGGGCCCAGTCGGCTGCCCGGCGGGAGGCCAGAGGGTGAGGCCTGCAAGGCCCACAAGGCTCGCGCCTCCCCCTCTCTGCCCCTGCTCAGCTGCTTCACATCTTCTTGCCTTTTTTTTTCCTGTTTTCCCCTTCTTAAATATGTTATCACAGAGGCATTATCATGGGACATTCTGCTACCAATTGGCTTGGCCTTGGTACGCCCTAGGCCCGGCTGAGTCCACTGAACAAAGGAGAGCAACTTATAGAATCATAGAATCATAGAATGGTTAGAGTTGGAAGGAACCTTCAAAGGTCATCTAGTCCAACCCCCCTGCAAGAAGCAGGGACCTCCCTGACTAGATCAGGTTGCTCAGAGCCCCATCCAGCCTGGCCTTGAACGTTTCCAGGGATGGGGCATCCACCACCTCTCTGGGCAACCTGAGACGGTGTTCCACCACCCTCATTGTAAAAAATGTCTAAATCTACCCTCTTTTAGTTTAAAACCGTTACCCTCCACTTCTTGCAGCCAGGCCGGGCTGAGTTGGGCCCAGTCGGCTGCCCGGCGGGAGGCCAGAGGGTGAGGCCTGCAAGGCCCACAAGGCTCATGCCTCCCCCTCTCTGCCCCTGCTCAGCTGCTTCACATCTTCTTGCCTTTTTTTTTCCTGTTTTCCCCTTCTTAAATATGTTATCACAGAGGCATTATCATGGGACATTCTGCTACCAATTGGCTTGGCCTTGGTACGCCCTAGGCCCGGCTGAGTCCACTGAACAAAGGAGAGCAACTTCTAGCAGTTTCCTACAGAAGCTGCCACTTTAGGCCCCCCCCTCACCAAACAAAACCAGAACAATGATACAGCATCTTTAGTAGTTGATGGCATTTTAGTTCAACAGTTAAATGACAAGTTACATTTACATGTCAATTCTTGTACATGTCCTTTCCCAACTGACCAATAACAAGAGCCATCATAAAAA
The DNA here is from genome assembly GCA_009806455.1 of Tetrax tetrax. Lineage (NCBI taxonomy): Eukaryota > Metazoa > Chordata > Aves > Otidiformes > Otididae > Tetrax > Tetrax tetrax. The sequence goes on from WHYT01016954.1 coordinate 215,292, forward strand.
ATGCAATCATTTCTTCTGCTAGCGTATAACAGGCAACAAAAAAGTTCAGAGTATTAGATCTTAATGATTTTTTTATTTAACTAGAACAGCTTAGATATAACTAGAACATAAATTCTGAACAGGTAAAAGGTACAATAATTGGAATTCGTACAGCTATTTTTTAAAAAATCCTATAATTTATTTAATTTTTATCATACCATATTACATAAATATAACATGAACTGATAACAGACAGAAAAGCTTTACTATAAGATAAAAGGTTCGAATAGCAATACTATCTTCCTCTGGTTTTCAGCACTGGGTTTTTCAGTTAGGAAGCATGAGCAGGGCCAAGGAGCCCAAAAGTCTCTACATAGGCCAGTGGTGACGTCAAGAGCTATAGCCTAATCTCTTAATGAAACATTAAGATGCTAACAATGAAGAGTTCCTACCTAAAAGCTATTTTAGATCTTACATTAAATTCAACCTAACAACTCCAAGGACTAAACTGGGACAACCCTTCGATCCCTAGGGGTAGCTGCATTTTAGAAATGCCAGTAAAAATTATTTTTCTTTTCTGCATTGTCAGTTTACAAAGCTCATTTTCTCAACTCACCACTTTCTAGTCTTGTTTCAGAGTTAACTCAGAATCTAGTCACAGTGATAATCTTACCACAGAATTCTTTAAAATACATTTTAGCAAAGAATGTTAAGAAAATGCTTAGTTTGAAAAAATACTAGAAATTGTCATTCTTTATGCAGAAGCTGTATATTGGGAAATGGTTTTAAGAATTACATTCAAGAACTTGAAGACAGGCTTGTGCCTCCCAAAAATGTATGTACATATTGAATTATTTCATATACAAATATCAGATTTGTATGCCCAGATGCAGTTGTGTGCATTTCTGGAAGCTCTGATCAGCCTTTAGTATTTGAAAAATCAGCATTATAAGTTGAGCACCTGATTGAAGCTTTCCTATTTCTGCTACGCAGTACTTCATTCCAGAAGTAGTTTTTATAGACCAGTGTATATTGAACAGGTGTAGTGGTGACATAACTGCTTGGTGACATAACAGTTACATTTTTTTCCTTAGAAATAGAGATCGTTTCATGGATGCAATGTCTATTTTGCCTACCTGAATAACTGGTACCATGAACTAACTCCTTATCCTGAGAAAGTTGGAATGGAATATTATTTCTGGAATCAACTCACAGCCCAGAGGATTCAAAAGACTCTGAAAAGACTACCCTTAAGCTATCATTTTATACCAGTATAAGAAGATTGCTTCCAATTCACACCATTGCATACCCCAATGCTTCTTGACCTCTCTTCCTTGTCAACTCAGCTGTTCCGATCAATATGATTCAGGAGGTAGAGAGAGCTGGCTTGTCCATCTTCTTATAGATGGGAGAAAAAAGGACTACATGACATGTACTTACTCCTGCATGACAGGGCCCAGTGTTAAGGTAGTCCATGCATAGTCAGATAAAGAATTTTCTTGTTCTCCCATATGCCTTTGTGCAGATGATCAAGCTAAATATGGAGCTAAGCCAATTTATTTCAGTTCCTAGAAAGGGAAATTGTTAGAAATGTTGGCTTGAAATATTTTTTTCTGTTATATTCTATTTGATATTTTTCCCTTTTAGCTTTACCCTTGCACTTCCTTTATTTTTTGGTCTCCTAATTACTAAACACTACACCATAACACAAAGTAAGCTATAAATGTTCATACACACATGATGAGCTATTATCTTTCTAAGCTTAAAACAGATTATGCTACTAAATAAAAACAGGAAGTCATGTTATAACAGTTTCAGGCAAGTAAAGACATGGGGTGTTAAGAAAACTTGATGGACAGGGATTGAACCTTGCAGCTGAATGAGCAGGATAAACGATAACAAGCTTTAGTGATAGCAAGACTAAACAACAGGCTTCACGAAGGAAAAAAATCCTCTGAACATTGTATGTCAGCAATGCACAAAGACACAGAACAGATTATCCAGGAGTATAACAAAGATGAAATTAGCATTAGTATCTCCAGAGTTTACAAACAACATTATAAAAAAAAAAATCACAGATAAGGTATTTCTGCCTGCATATAAACAAGCAATGTTAAACCACCTCTTTCTTAATTTAGAAGTTAAGATTTATTTGTAAAAGCTGTGTGGATTAAATAAAGATAGAATCCACGCCCATGGAAGTGGAAAGACTGCTATGCGTATTACATTTAAAATGAGAAAGAATTTAGTCAGTGAAATGATGAGAACAAACATCAAAGCTCATGCCTGTAAGAAATAAATGTACATCAATAACTACATAGTATACCATATGCATCCAAAGCATCTGAATTAAATGGAACACTCTTTGGTGGTCAACCTGTCCTTCTTTCTGGAAAGATATTTTTTAATAATTGATCCTGTTGATTCTCACCATAACGGCATTTCAAATAGACTAACTCAAAATTAAATGACAACTTTAACCAGGACAGTCTTCTAATGTCTGTTTTATGGCCCATGTTAAATCTTTGTCTCTCTAAAAAAAATATATGAAATATATTCATATATATATAAATATATATATATGAAAGAAAAACCTGTGACCAACTTGCTTTTTCATTGATGAAGCCAAAGACTGTAGGGCAGTTTATCTTTAGAGGCATGCAGTACTTTGACTTCATGAACAAAGTGCAAGTTGTTTAAAACTTGATGGTTATACATAGATAAACCATAATTCCTGAGATATAGATGGTTACCCCAGAGCAGAGCTGAGACTCACTAGTAGAACAGTGTACAAAAAAAACCCTCAAAATGTCATTACATGAGTTCTGTGTACTAATTAAATACAGAATTATTCTTTCCACAGCTGTTAGTCCAGCACCTTTCAACAGAACAGTCAGCAGAGGTCTTGTAGAGAGAAGTACCTACCGTCACAAAATATAGCAGCTACTTTCAGGAAAAAAAAGTATTCAAATATATAGAGAAATGTAATTGTTCATTTCTATTATTATTACCATAGCCCTTCAATGAAAATAAACCAACATTTTCTGCAGAAGCTTGACTTTGGCTCTGATTTTTTTTTTTTTTAAATTAACAAGAATCAGATAAAATTTCCAATTTCCCTTATCTTTTAAATTAAAATCTGGTTTCTTACTTACGAGGTGGTGTTTAAAGTTTTGCTTTTTACCTAGCTCATTAATGTTAAAACGTAAAGAATATTTCAAAATAAAAGAATGACTGACACTGGAAAATACTTTTTACTTAGTCATTCTCCTTCTTATTTGCTAGACTATCTCAATGTGATATGATCAAATCTTCTCTTCAGACTTTTCAGCTGACATGAGATCATGTTTGTAAATGCTTTCCATTACAACCTTGTAAATCCAAATCAGAGAAGATACAGGGATAAAGAATGTGTGGAAGTATAATAACACTCTCAAGGCACTAAATGACAGTAGAATAAGAGCTCTTGGAATATTAACTGTTTTTCTTCAACCCAACAGGATTTTTTTTTTGTTAAAGAAGCTTCTAAAAACATACACCTTGAGAACTTTTCTGATTGAATTTACAGCATTTTTTCCCCACAAAGACGTTAACAAAGAGGAGCATTTTCTAAGACACATAAGAGAACTAAGGACTTGACACCAAGCTATCAGTTTGGCCCTGCAGAAGTCTTACACTACTCTTCCAGAAAACCTGCTTTGTAAGAGGTTTTAGCTTACTATATGACACATCTAGGCTGGAAAGGCATACCTTTCTGCTAAATTTAATCTTTATTTGAAAGCATAGTTCAGAAGTTTCTAGTAATATACACTCTCTACATTGAATCAAAGTCATAGTTATCATTACTTGTAGCTCTCCAGTAATTTGTCTGAAACAAAAATTTGGAAATTATTACAGAAAGGTCATAGCTGAAGGTGTGTCCACAGCAAACAGAATTAAATAAAAAAGACTGAAAGTGAAGCAGATCAAAGTTAAGTGGAGTAAGTGAGTCACAGTCATAATGAGTCTTACAGTTCCAGGCTAAAAAATAAGTATTAATATTAACATGGATATTGATAGACTTGCAGGCAATTTCATTGTTCTTCACAGCAAAGTGGAGATTAGAAAAATTCAAAAAAAGGAAAGATATAGTGACAAAATAAAGTTTACAGTTACTGCTGCTTTCTTCTCATAGGTCAAAGAAATCATTAGATGTGAATGTACTATGGTGAAAAGTGACAGAGTTCAAGTGTAACGGAAAAGGAAATGTAATCTCCCAAGAGCCTTGCAACACAACTTCTGAAAATTCTGCATAGATGCTTCACCATCAGCTTTCATTCCCAGTACTACAAAATTATATCTAGAATGTCCCCTTATATCTTTAAGGTGCATAATTCTATTAGTACCCTCACTGTACTTTCTTTAGATACTTTTAAAAGTACTGAAAGGAAATACCTTGTTAACAGAGAAAATAAATATCAAAAAGTAACTGATTGTGTTACTGTATGGCTCCCTAAAACTACATATGGATTGTCAGAATAGATTTAACAGAGCACCTTAACTTTGCATCCCAAAAGAGATGTGGCATGGCGGTAATAACTGTCTTTCATCCAGACCAGTTCCAGCAAAATAATGTCTGCTTCTATGTCATATGCCATCAGGGCATGACAGCACAAGCAGAACATTTTTCACAACAGTTATTCATTAAAATAGATAATTATATCTGGTTTTAAAAAATCACAAGTTTGAATCTGAATAAAAAATTCATACAAACAAGTAAGCATTCATGCACAACTGCCACAACCTAAAGGGTGACCCAGTCTGCAGGTGTATAGAGATCACCACCATGAGTTCATAAGTTTCCATTATACATGGTATGCAGAAGCTTTATCCTCTAAATTTCTCTGCTTTATTACAGATTACAACAAATACCACACAAATCACCAGTAGCAAGTATATCACAAAATCACCACTAGCAAAGTAAATATAATATATCTATATATATATATCAAGCTATTACAGATTACTATGAGCAATAATACAATATCAATCAAAGGTGTAGGAGCAATCAATAATGGCAGTAATCAACTGTATAGCAACAATCAATAATTCAGCCCGGAGAAGAGAAGGCTCCAGGGAGACCTTATAGTGGCCTTCCAGTACCTAAAGGGAGCTTATAAGAAAGATGGAGAGAAACTTTTTAGCAGAACCTGTTGTGACAGGATGAGGGACAATGGTTTTAAAATACAGGGAGGTAGATTCAGACTGGATAGAAGTAAGAAATTTTTTACACTGAGAATGCTGGAACACTGGAACAGGTTGCCCAGAGAGGTGGTAGCTGCCCCATCCCTGGAAACGTTGAAGGCCAGGTTGGATGAGGCTCTGAGCAACCTGATCCAGTCAGGGATGTCCCTGCTCCTTGAAGTGGGGTTGGACTAGATGACCTTTAAATGTCTCTTCCACTCTAATTATTCTATGATTCTAGGTTTCTAATAATAGCAACAGCCAAGCAGGTATAAACCATTACAGTTTGCTATAAACAATATAATACAATATAAATATAAATATAACCTATGTAAGATAAACCAGTATCAAGTGAATTAGATTTCAGAAGAGACCAAACCATCCCAAAGAGGAGGACAATCTGACCCAAATTTCCCAGAGGTGGGATGATAAACTGAACTGACCCCAAAAAGGGGCCCAAAGAGGGACCAGTAAGACAACAGGTAGAGTCTCCTTTCAAAGGTGACCCACATCACAGAGCCTGGAGTCAGCTGGGCATCCTTGGGGAGAATCCAAGCTCTCGTAGAAAGCCTCTGCGGATAATTCAGCCTGTTTAGGAAAAAGGAAAAGTACATGCACTATGGGATGTTCTCAGAGGAAACGCACCCCATTTGGGATAAAAATTAAGTCCTTTTTATAATGTAAGAGTGTGTAGGACATACTACTTTCAGCAGCCAATAGATGCTATTAATTTTGATTTTTCACATGTAAGAGCCAACGGGTGATGATATTTTCTGTTCTTTCAGAGAAATTTTATTTTTCTAGACTGTATTCCACCTTGTCAGATTAAAATTGCTCTTTCATTTCCTTGGTTTTGTACCTATAGGTGCAAAAATCTCCTGGTGCTGATATCTCAGCATGTCTCTGGCTTCTATGTCCCCTAGTTGTACTTCAAAGATGCCAGCTGAACTTTTCAAGGGTGTTTCTGGTTCACAGGACTAATTCCTAGGCTTAAATTTCCAGGCTGACAGGCCTTCTGCTGGCAGTATTTTTCAGCAGACATTTTCTTTTTCCCAGGAATTTTCCCCTTCTAACTAGGCCATCTTTATTGGTGCTCCCATCAACAACATTCTTAAGGGCTTAAGGGTTATTTTTGAAGCATTTTCTGCTGTCATCACTATTTATGCAGCGCTAGCAAGGTCTGATCACCTAAGATAATCCAGGAAGACTGAGAAAGGGGACAGGAGAGAAACAGAAAATATTTAAATTCAAGGTGCACAGATTAAATAAAAGAAAGTCACACACACATCAATTAAGTCTTTATTACAGAGTTACAAGTTTTTCTTTTCCTTTCAGTAAAAACCTCAACCCCCAGCACTTGACTTGATACTGAATTTTCTTAAATGTAGAAATACCACTCAATCAGGGAATGGCCTATCAGATAAAATCTGTGTCACTAGGTTTGAAGAAGAAAACTTTTTTCTTTCTATAGTCCTTTAAGAGTGAATAGATGCATGTTCGATGATGATTTGCAGACAGAATAAACGACTAAGAAAATGGAGGAACAATTAGTCTATCCATGTAGCCATTTACCCAAGCAAGCTCTGTCCATGTAAATCAAAAAGCATTGCTTACCTGAGCAAGTACTTCCCATCTGCATAACAACTTGCAAAAATGGAATTGAAGTCATCCCAGTAAAGTATTACTTAGTGAGTAAATGGACAACTGATACATTATCTTTCAATGAGACAAGCAAAATTTTAACAAAATTTTATATCTGACAGTATATTAAAACTATCACATAGAAATCCTCCTGAGGAATCAATGTCTGAAAAATTCTCCAGGTGATAGAGCACTTTCTCCTTGCTGTACTTATTACAATGTCTGGTTTTTGAACTGCAGTTTTTTTGGTTTGCCAATTTAATTGCAGAGCTAAGACCGAAACAAACTTTCTGCATTGTGCGTTCTATCTAGGACAGAATTCTATCTAGTTTTCCTGCCTTGAAAAATCCACTTAGGAACATAGTTGGAATAAACATTTATATACATTTTAAAGTTTATCTAGGCATTTACATCTTCACCTGCTACAGAGTCTCTTGTACTACATGAAAGCCATTTGTGTTCAAACAGTTCACTGTTCAGGTAAAGATGAATGTAATTGTGGATTTTGGCAAGGACTGTTTCTTATTTAATAGACTTCTCACAATATTCACCTAATTAAGAGCTGGCTTTAAACAAAAGATACTAATGTTGAAAATACAGAACCATAGGAATTTCAGGTAGTCACATTACGATACACTAGCATCAAGGGGTAGGAAAGTGTATTTCTATCCCTATCTTGTTTTCAGGAGGCTCATGAAACCCAAGGGCTGCTTCTGGCAATTCACCTGGATGCCCCTTTTCCCTTTTATCAGTTCCACTGTGTTTTACAAAATGTACAATGGCTTGTGGTGGCAGAAGATCACCCACAGAGTCTAAATCTGAGTCCAGCAGTGCACAGAATACATGTACGCAAGGCATGAATCTCAGGAGAGATGGAAAAAAAAATCTTCAGAATTAAAAGTAGAAGGGCCCGATTGTGGTATTGGTCTACACTGGAGGTGGTATGGAATGATACTTGCTTGTGGGAAAACACACTGAGCTCTCTTGATTTCTGTAAGAGTTCCCAGTGCTCTTTAGATGGTGTGCTTATAGCATCACACTCTGGTATTTTAGCAAGCTCTTCCCTATACATCAAACCAACCATAACATCAAAGAAGAACAAGAATAAAGAACAGCCTGAAGTGGTGTCATGCACACAGGTGGCAACAGATCCCTTTTCACCTTCCTCATTCCTGTGCGTATTCATCAGGGCCAGGAACAATCTGTTGTTTCTCGGGTTCAGCTACACAGTTTTAGAAAAACAACCTACTTTGAAATAAACCATAGCAAACTAAGTCACCATGAACTTTTTACATCTGTTCAATGCATAATAATGAAGTCCAGGTTCATGGAATCCCCTTATTTTGCCAAGTCATTAGTTACATTGGCAAAGTTGATTTCAGGAAAAAGCAATGACGTTGGATTGAAAATGATGTTTACTTTCTAGTTCTGTCACATTTTTTTATTATTACAAAAGTAAGTTCTAAGCTTCAGATTTCTGATGCCAGAAAGTATACATAGACAAGTTGGATGGAGGAGTGTTTGTTGTTCCTTGAGAAAATTAGGGTCTTGCTTCCACTTCAGAATTAAAGCATTGAGAGGGAAATATAACAAACATATAACCCCACGGAACTTCATATTAACAAATTCAAGATGCTTAAAAATAAGCTAGTGGAATCAGGCACCCTAGACAACTCTGCTTTGCTGGTGAAAGTACTTGACTTAACTAATGGTGCTTTCCACCAAGAAAGTCAGAATCATTCGTTGTTTTATGGTAAAAGTAATGCTTTTTACTCATAATTAAAAGACAAAAAATTATAAACAACAAAACAAATAAGAAAGCACATCCATAGTGAAGTGCAGAACAAGGAAACCATGCAGTCAGTTGTAGCTGCAACCACCTTTTCTGAAAATCGGTAGATGGGATCCTATGTAAGACAGCTTTGCAGCACAGAGCAGCTTATAAAACCCAACAGATCTTTAAAGACTACATCTTCCAAGTATAAGAAAAGCTGTCCCAATATTTAAGAAAACAAAGAGAGATATCAGAAGACACGTCCTGGCTAAGCATGAAACTCAAGGCAGCGCTCCAATGGAAAAAGGCACTATGTATGAGGTAGAAACAGACTACAGACAATGGTGTTAGGAAATCCAAAGCTCAGAGCTGAGAGTTGCCAAAGGACTTTAAGGGCAACAAGATCTACGGCTACATTCGTAGCAAAACGGTGAATAAGGAAAATGTGGTAACGTTTGTGGGCCTTCATTGCACTAGTAAAGCTTAATGGCCTTGACCAGCTTCACCTGGGGTTTCTATCCACTGCACTCCTTTACCCACTCCTCCAGGAACTGCATTTCAGCTCAGGTCTAGACCTTTAGTCCTTGCCTGAGCTGCATCATATGGATCCTTCACTCTGTCCTTGTCTCTGGTCCTGTTTTCTGGATGAACTTCTATACTTGCAGATAGTTTGTCTCCTGTATAACCCCCCTCTGACTCCTGTCTTTTGTCCCATCTCCTGCTGCTAGATGGACCCTGGACCTGGTTCACTACCTCATTTTTTCAGGCAGGCCTAGCAGCAGCCTGCTAATACCAAGAAGATGCAGCCAGGCCATTAAATGGCACATCGTGGAAGCTCAAAAAACAATAGACAGGTTCAGATAAGGGAAGTTCAGACCTCTCTTAAGAGGAAATGAAAGCTTTAAAGAACTTTTCTTATAAGGAAAAACTTTTACTCCATGAGGTGATCAAATGCTTATGCCCTGCTATGTTGTCTCTCCAACAGAAACTGGGGTGGTTGAACGCCCCCATGAGGATCAGGGCTTTTGACCCTGAGGCTGCCCCTATCTGTCTATAAAGGGTCACATCCTGGTCAGGTGGCCTGTAGCAGACTCCCACTATAATGTCACCTGTCCCTGGCCTCCCTTTAAGCCTAACCCATAAGCTTTCAGCTGGCTCCTCATCCATCCCCAGGTGAAGCTCATGCACTCTATCTGGTCATTGACACAGAGGGTGATACCCCCTCCTTGTCTGTCCTGCCTGTCCTTCCTAAAGAGCCCGTATCACTCCATTCCAATGCTCCAGTCATAGGAGCCATCCCAGCACATGTCCGTGATGCCAATAAGGTCGTAGCCCTGAAGGTGTGCACGTGTCTCTAACTGCTCTTGTTTATTCCTCATGCTACATGTATTTGCATAGAGGCATTTGAGTTGAGTCACTGATGAAGCTGACTTCCTGACTGGAGTGGCTGGAATTCCTTTGTGCTGCTCTTTAGCGGCTCTCCTGCTGACCTGTGATCCTTCTCCAGGCTCTGGGCATCTATTGCTGGAACTGGCATCAAACTGATTGCAGTGGGATGGATTGAGGTTCCCTTCCCCTGCAACATTAGCTTAAAGCCCTTCTCATCAGTCTGGGAAGCCTATGACCAAAGATGCTCTTCCGCTTCTCTGACAGATGGACCACTTCAGTCCTGAGTAGACCAGGTTTCTCAAAGTGAGTCCCATGGTCTAAGTAGCTGAACCCCTGGCTGTGGCACCAATCCTGTAGCCATCTATTAATTCATCAGATTTGACTGGCCCTTTCAAACCCCCTCCCTTTGACTAGGAGGATTGATGAAAAAACTACAGGCACTCCAGAGTCCTTTATTGCCACTCCCAGGGCTCTGTAATCCTTGACAGTCTTCATCCTGCACCTGGCTGTGTCACTGGTGCCAATGTGAAACAACAGCAGCAGTGGATCACAGTCAGTGAGCTGTACGAGGCTTGGTAGTCTCTCAGGGACATCCCTGATACAAGACCCTGGTAAGCAGCACACCTCTCTAGAGAGTGTGTCAGGTCAACAAATGGGTGCCTCCGTACCTCTCAGGAGAGTCACCCACTACCATCACCCGTTGCCTTTTCTCTGTTGCACTGGTCATTCTATGAGCAGGTCAGACTGCCTTGCTCAACTCCAGCATCTCTCCTGATGTGCTAGGTCTTTCCTCTTCGGTCTGCAGAGCGGTGAAGTGGTTCTGCAAGGGCACCTCAGGATTCGGAGGAGGTCTCTTCCTCCCATTGGTCCTTGCCTTTGAAAGCTTCCACTTCTCTGCATCATTAGCCTGCTTGTCTTCTGTGTCTGTCGGTGGGGGAGTTTTTGGCTGTTTGGCCATGGGATCTGGTTCTGGTGCAGACTGCACTTGGAACCAAGTATCCAACTCCTTCTCAGCCTCCCTGATGCCAGGAAGCTTCCTTATTGCCTCCTGCATCTCAGCCACCCGCTGCAGGAGCTTCTCCACCTGGGCACACCTTCTGCAGGCAGGGCTGCCGCCTGTCTCTGCCCCAGGAGAAAGGTCCAGGCACTGCCTGCAGCCTGAAACATAATTTTCTCTAACTCTAGCATATTCCCCAAAGAAGCAGAGCTATTATCTTCCAACAGTAATTCTTCACTTTTTCTTCCCTAAGTTTTCTCTCACTGCCATGGTCTTCACCACCTTCACGCTCCACACCTAAGCTCCTCCGTTCTTTCTGGGTTGCTGCCGTGACCACATGCACCCTCCCAGCTGCCTTTCCTGACCCAGTATCCCATTATTTGGGGGCTATCATCCCACGCATTTATGCTAGCATGCTTCACAGATGAAGTGTGTTTCTCCATTTGGGAACTGGTCTCACACCTATCACTGTCTTCCAAAGAACTCACACCAAACAAGGACACCTTCAAACTAACTAAAATTATTTATGTGTTCTTTCCAATCTAAATATGCTGAATCTTGGAAATGTCTCAAAGCAAATATCTGATGCCCTACACAATCTGCTAGACATGTCATCTTTTTTTTCAAATACTTTCAAAATGTTTAGCTTTTTTTTTTTTTGTTTCATTAGCACCAGCTCTGAGAAAACTCCAAAAGTGGTAAAGGAACTCCTGGTAGTATATTCTTTAATGGACATTGTCACTTGCATTATTTTTATATAGGATCTTACTAATGCAGAATTAAACAGGCATAAGAGAAAAACTATTTATATAACAGGAATTATACTATTTGCAATAAAATGACATATTACTGTTTTTAAGCCCCAGGAAGAACACTTCCCTTTTTTTCCCCCCTATATACAAAAACCACAATATATAATATAGGATATATAATATATAGTTTATGATATATGATATATAAAATATGTATAATATATAAAGTATATAATACATTTATATAGCTTCAGAATTAAAGTGTGTCATCCATCTGAGGAAGTTCACTCATATTTATAGTCAATATAGTAGTCAAAATCAGAAGCCATATGAGAAGCCAGCCACAGCAGAACTGATACATTATTTAAGGCTATTATTTTTAAGGCTATTATTTTTAGATAACAGTAACTAACATGGATTAAGATTTAGAGTTTGATTTTTAACAAAAAGAATCTTGGATACAAGTGTTTGAACTATTCAAGGAACAGTTTTATATCTCAGAAATCAATAGGAAAAGCAGCACAGAAATATCGTAAGATAGTTTACCCTGGAGGGAGGGGCTAAGAAGTTAAAGACAGAAGAATAAAGTACTGTGACTTACAGACCTCTTTCTCTAAAACCCATATGTTTGACTCATTCAGTTCCCCTTCTTCCACAGAGATGATAATGGCTCCATACTATGCAAGCATATGAGACTAATAATAGCATCCATCGTCATAACCATGATATTAAGGCAGATGATGACAGCAGGAGTAGGAAGAGAACAGCATTGTACATAATTCACACAAGTCTAGCAGACAAAAAAAAAATATAGAGGAATTCCTTGAAAATCCTGTGCACTGACTTCTCCTAGAGTCTCAGTAAAGAAATGATCAAAGCCAGGTCCTTGGAACTGTTTCTGATATCAGCAGAAAGGGCAAAAGAGAAAGTTACAGGATGAGAAACAAGGTGCTGCAGAAGTTCCGTCAGCAGGGGAACAAGCTTCAAGGAGTAGTAAGAGGAAAAAAAAAGCCATAGGAAGAAATTAAATGTTTCTATCTATAGCATGATAGCTAGAGAGCTTGACAAAGTGTTGGAAGAATAAACGTTTTCCCTAAAGCAGAAATGTCAGTGTGTCCTCACTAGACCTAGCTGTGTGCCAAGGGCTTACACAGCTCCAAGAAGGTGTACAACAGTAGCCAGTCTATCATTTTAAATATAAGAAGTGATTTTGAATCACTGAGGCCCAATATTACAATATGAAAGGTCAAAGATTCAAAAGAACAGAACAACATACACTGCTGCAGGTAAGAAGTCAGAATAGAACACAATAGGATTGAAGAGAGAAAGAAATAGCACTCTATTGACTGTTATTAACTTTAAATATGAATGTGAATCTCTAGAGAAACGGCAAATTAAAACTGACAAATTCTCAATGGCAAAAGTACTAAGGGAGCAAACAGAAGCAAGGTGTATTTGTTTTGAAATAAGTTCACAGTCTAAATATTAACCCTGTACTGTGTCAAAAGTCAAACATGCCTCAGCGTGCCTTCTCTAGAAGCTGAAAAGGGGAAAAGGGGAGTGCCTAAGAAAATTGGACAGCTAGGGTTGAGCTCTGGGTAGCCAATCCAGACACAAGCTGTTAAGCAGCACAGGGAAGAAAAAGAAGGAAAAAAAAAAAAAAAAAAAAAAAAAAAAAAAAAACAGGAAAGTTTAGCAGTTTCACTTCAAAAGTATCAATGCTGTAGCTGCAGCTTAAAAAGAAATTAACACAGAATGAATCAGAAAAATACAGGTAAATGATTTCAAATTATGAATACGTTTTAGAGAAAAGCAATGTACAACTTACATGAGTTAACAGTAACGATCACAGATAATTAATCTACTCCAGATATTAATAAAAGACTAAATATTCATGTATGCAAATGATTAATATTTAAAGGCATGTTATGATCTGCTTGATTATCATTGATTAATCAATGATAATTAACAAGTGATTAATCAATGGATCTCTATAGAATTGAAAGAAAACGAGTTGCTATCTGAAAATAAGAAGGTGCATAAGCAAACATTCCAGAAACAACTGAATATAGGGAGACACTATTCGGCAAGAAATATAATTCAGTCGCAATACACAGACAACTATGAAGACTGACATCCTTCTAGAGACCTTTAGAATCAAGAGAACATGGCAGAGGCGCTGCCAGAAAGCCAGGCAGGTCTGAGATCGCTCAGAATTATACAAATAGGGAGGTAAGAGCAGGAGAGGGGTGATACTTATATCAACCAAAGCTTAGTGCAGGTAAAATCTGAAGCTCAAACTATATCACTCAAATAGCTGTCAAAAGTATACTTGACAATATAGTACAGTAGTGTGAGTATGACTCATTTCTCAAAAAAAGGCACAAAGTTATCAACTTCCATAATTATTGCTATTAAAAAAAAAAAAAAAAAAAACAAGCAGAAAGGAAAAAAAAAAAAGCATTCGGTTTATTCCATAATATTCACCCAAGCAGCAAAAGAGCTTCAGATATTCAAAACAGGCACAGGTGCACGATTCAACAGCTCTCCTTTGAGGGGATACAGATGGAGCTTGGCAAGAACTCTGACACGGTGTGGCCAGGGGTCAGATGAGGCGGGCTGTGCACGCACACCAGCCACAGGATGCAGGGGAGAAATGTGTAATACAAATACCATTACTGCAGGGATGACAATGAGTATCAAAAAGGTACAGAAGTTGACCAAAATTGTAATTACTCTGAAGAAAGCACACAATCATTAGGGTGCTATGCCAAACAGATTTGTAGATGTGGTGAAGGTATGGAGCACCTTAGGGATCATTGTGGAGTAAACAGCAGCCAGCTTACATTGCACCACCTCCTTCTGACCAAAAGGAACAAAGAAGAAACATTTTATATGCAAAGTACAAGTCAGGAGAGGAGTAGAAAGACAAATGGGTCCAAACTGATCATCTCAGTGACGGCTATAGCAAAGAAAAGTATAGGAAAGAAACAGAATTTTTCTATGTCCAAATGTCTTAATAATGTGCTATTGTAGGAATACTACAGCCACCACTAAAGGCTGGGTGATGTGACATTCAGGTTACTGTATTCGCTGTGTAAGGTGATCAAGTGATGCACTGGCAAATGAAGCCAGATTACAGAAGCAGCCTGCCAACCCGCAGCATGTCATCTGGCAGTTGCTGATTCTTGCAAATGCCCTTTGCATCTCATATGCAGAAGGGGATTTTTTTTTTTTTTTTTAAATGTTTTCTGAAGAAAGCACATGAGGTGCTGGAAGGACTGCACAGAGTGGATGTCATAACTGACAAAATTCCAAAGTATAAATTCAGTAGTCAGCAAGATAACAAAAAATTCATAGCACGACCTAAAAACCATTTTATTTGCAATATACAGCTGAATTGGCACTCATAAAAAAGCAAATGGGAATCATACACTTCAAAAACATTTTGGAAGGAGGTAGCAGACATGAAGCAAGATCAAACAAAAAAAAATAATCAATAGATTTTTCAGTATATCCACAATTTGTCAAATACTTCAGGAGAGAGTAAAAATGCCTAGTGACGTGAATTTGTACTGTAGGGCTTGACATTTGCCACAGCACCAATATTCAATTAATGAAAATGCCTAGAACTTAAGCAGTTCATATATCCTGTGGTTTAGTAAACCTCATTCCCTCTCCACACATGTCCTACTTACTTTTTGTTACTGTTATCCCACATGTTGTATAAAAAGTAAGTGCTGAATACAAAATTGATACTATCATCTATGTGCTGCCATATCTTTGACTTTAAAATACCTAGTATACTTCAGAGTGAATAAAGGAAATCCAAGAATGAGTGAGTTTTGCTAGGATCTTCCTGCATAAAAGACTATTACAATTGTGTTTTCCAAGTTTCTAGAAGCTTAAATATTGTAAAAGTCAGAAAACTTCCAGAATTTGAATCCAGATGTTACATAATTACTTTTCAGAGTTTTCATCTCTACTATATTTTAAATTTAACCTCTATTCTTCCTAGATTGAAGGAAATGGATGTCAGACTTAAAGAAGATTTTCTAGCTTGTAAAATCCTATTAAATTAAACAATCATATCCCATGTATATCATAGTATTAGTAACTACAAAAAAAAAAAAAAATTAGTTGTTATGCAATAGATTTAAAATAATTTCAGAGTCTATGAAGATTAGCATATGCTTTCACTACTGAGCAAATCTGTCATTGATGATAGGCTTAAAAATATATGGATGTGAATAAAGACTGAAAAAACAGTGGTGGTTGTGTCCAGAAAAGAGTAGGTTTTGAGGAGGACTTGCTTTCAAATAAAGGAATGGCACTATACCTGGGTTCGTAATCAATGGTTTTCCAGGAAACCGGGGAAGATCAACACAAAATCAATTTAATTTTCAGTAAAGACATATGTTGGACATTGGGAGTAATATTTTCTAACAATTAATGTTAAAATACCATAACAATTTCATAACTTGGGAAAAAATCCCAAAGGGAAAGGTTAGATGCAGTTAATTTTTTGTCACTGAATAGACTAAGATAATCTGTTGAAGTAATTTTGAGTCCTATATTACTATGATAACTCCCAGAAGCAATTCAGGGGTTCTTATATTTTATTTCCATTTAATAATTAATATTTTCATAAGATATTTATTTTAATATATTTAGGCATTTGTTTCTGCTGATGATTAATTTCTCTTTTTCTTTTTTTTAGCTATATATTGAAATAAAGATGATAGTTGAGTTAAAAATAAATATTTTAGGTATTTTCATGGTTTTGTATGATCAAATAACTAATGAGTGAGTAAAGCTCCTTTTAGGTTTGTTATATCTCATCCTGAATAGCCCTTGTATTTCTGAACAAAGTTTGTAAATTGATCTGCTTCTTATGAGCTTTTGCCTCCTAACATGCTATTTGTGAGTTCTTAAATATATTTTTCATAAATCAGTAACTCACCTTCAGTTTTTGTTTCAGTTTTTGAAGGTCCAAGTTATCACTTGTCTGCTGGAACAGAGAGTAAAGCTGATTTCATTGTCAGTCAAATCCTAATCTACAGCTGCACCCTTTGTTAAATGGTGAAATAGTCTATTTACAGACTACATCTACTCATCTTTGACCATGTCTCAATTTCAATATTCCAGTCATTTGCTCAAAGTTTGAATTTATTTTAAAGAAACATATCTATACTTGGTCATAGTCTTGATATTGCTGATCTTCGGTTGGCATGCCATAGTACTCAGAGTGAACTGCAATGGAAGAGAAACTTAGCAAAGCAAATTTGTCATCTTCTTTATTTTACTTTCATATGTAAAACTAGGAGAGACAGAGCAATCTCACTCATATGAAAACTCTAGATAGGAGGATGCATCCACAAAATAAAAACTTCATGAAGTATCACAGTTAAGATCTTGTCTCCAGAGGAAAACAGACAGCAAACAAATCCTTGTGCAGAGACGGATGACACCAGAACAACCAATTCCACTACAACAGCTGTTATCCAGAGTGAACAGCAGAGTCAACATACAGTCTACATCCAAAAGAAACAAAATGTTAAAAGAAACAAAAGCATTTGCAGAGGCATGGCTGCTTTTCAAGACTGTGAAAGGAAAGAAATGGATTAATAGGAGGTTTACTGCAAATCATACTTAATGTTTTATTCTTGCCTATATAGCAGGTTCTCTGCAATATGATGATCATCCAAAGTTAATGTTCTATGAATGCATAGGATTCCTACCAATAGACTGTATAGCATGCCTAGAGCAAGTACAACTGCTACATATGCAACATAAAAAGAACATTTTATGTAATACCTAAAATTATAACTTCAAACAATACGTTATAGAACAGCAAATCCTTCAAGATTTAAGACTAATGAAATCAAAGATACATAGGCTTAAACCTAGTGTTCAAGTTCCATCAGCCATACTATTAACTTAGTTGGATATTTCTCATGTTGAATAGATTCTACTCATAAATGTCACCACAGGTGTATTTGTTCAGTAGAACGTGTGTTAGCAATTTCAAACCTTTGAGCAAAGATCCCCCATTGTGACACTTCTGCTGTGATCAGGATGTCAGCATGATTTGGGATTTCAGCTACTGTGGCAGCTAAAATCCTAGGTAGCAGTTAAGATTCATTTACTAGTTTTTAATAAGAAAGACAGACAGACAGACAGAAAGATAAAGGAAGAAAGAGCAACTAGCTTTCTGAGTCCAGCAGTAAGCTATTCCTTAAATTAGTAGCCACTTCTCAGCAGTTTGTCCTGAACTCCTTTACTGTAAGCATCTTTCATTTTGAATTCAAATTACCTGAGTATCCCACCGTAAACAGGAGTTGTCATTCAATTAATAATAGATGTAAAGAAGCATAACACTGTAAAACAGTTACCACAATGCTTGATTTGTCTGATTTATTCTTGCTGTTTTCTAGTCAGTTTGGAATGATGAATGCTTTCTTTTCATTATTCTCTATTTATAGCTATATTTCTCCTTTTCTTTCTCATATTGAGTTGGCAAAGGGTGAGAATTCACATATTGGACAATTGAATTATCAAAAAAAAATCAAAAATTATATTCAACTATAGATGAATATATTATTCCTCTTTATTCCTACCTTCTTTCCTCCTATGAATCCTTGCCAGTTCTTCTCACACAGTGACTGTACCTTCTTTGCATGATCAAAGTACAATGCAATTTGCTATATTCTTTTTTATTTAGTGGCATTTCTAGTTACAGAAATATTTAAATCAATAAAAATAGGAACACCTATGTTAGATCTATGTTTTTCACCTATTGTGAGTTTTTCATTTTAAGAATTTTAACACATAACAAAGCATGATGTTGGATCTTCTGATCTTTCTTTTATTGGTGATTTCACTGGACTTACAAATTCTCTCACAAAGATGATTTTTCTTTATTCAAGTGGCCCAGTAATCTGAAAATTGTCTAGTCTTACAAATAACTTCAGTCGCTGTCTATGTGTAATTTCACAGGGCAGACTTAATACAAGTTCAGTCACTGCAGAACCAGTTTCCAAATTCTTCAAGTCAGCCTAACTATTTTAGTCTTGATACTTTGCTGAGCTTCATGCAATGAATTCTCTGCATATACCAAGCACTGGCTTTGAGACTGTATTTGTTTTTCAAGTCATTGGGTGCTACTTTCAATTAAATTCACTGGATTGAAATTAAGATGACATTTATGGAAATCGTCATGGCTTTCTGTGCTTCAGAAACTAAGTGGGAAATTCTGAGAAGAAAATATGAAAGGAAAACAGATGCATGGAAGGCAATGTGAGCAGCAACAGTATCTCCTCCTTCTGTTTTTCTCTTGGTGTTTCTGCAGCGTGTTTGAACTCCCACATAATCCCCCTTCAACTTTATTTTGCTCTGCCAACTTTCCCTGACCATGACATTTTTTATCTCTTTGATTCAGCCTCCAATCTTTGAAACAGAATATAACAATTGAAATCTAGTTTCAGTTTTAAAGGAAACAGTAGAAAATTATTACTGTCTTCCCAAGACATCTTCAGTTACAACTTTAAAAGAAAGCAGAGTTGCAATTTCTCTGCATAATATCAGGATGGCTTTGGTTCCCCTGAAAACTGTTAACAGAGGAGGTATCATTCTGTGACAGTGCCTCTCAAGACAGCTGCCAGCATTGTAGGAAGGCTTGCCAGGACTGGCTTGCTGTAAAGATGGAGGAAAGAAGTACCTAGAAGTCAAAAGCCTAGGGGACATTTCTGCTACAATTTCTTAAAAGGGAATCCTTCAAGCTTATGCTCGATACCTCTGCTATAGTTTTAGAAGTACAAATCTCCCTCTTAAATCCACCAGAGAAGGGCTGGAAGTCCCCTATGCATTTCCTAAGCTTCTCCAAAGGCAAACACACTTATAACTCCATGCAGCTAATTATGTTGTCTGAGTCAAACACATATACATATAATTAAAAAGTAGAAAAATGCGTATTTATTACTAACTAAAAACATATGTAGTAAGAGTCCACCACCTCACATTTGTTTTTCTATTGTCTGTGTCCTCCACAATGTTTCTCAGATAGAGTATTACAGCTTGAGACACTCTTCCTTTCTACTTACAGGAGAGGTAGGTAGCTATTGCCTTTTGGTCTACTTTTACCCACTGCCTCTAGTTCCCTTTTTTTGAAACCGTAACAGAAATTAAAGCTTCCACCTACGGGAAGCTTTAAACATCCGTAACCAGTGTGATTGCAGTAACATGTACACAACTGCCCCTCCAGTTCCCTCACTGCTGTACAGGACTATCACCTCTCCTCCACTGAGTGACCACAGAACACGTGCTGCTAACAACAGGCCCGCATTCAAGCGTTTATGTATTAAACTGTGCACTTTATAGGAGGCACAAATACAAACAGCATTATGGCTAGGAGAAAGATGAGTCTCTTCAAGAATTTTTTTCCTGTTCTTTCTCTGAAACAAGCCTGTCCTGGGATATAATGGCCAGGGGCATCAAGACTGGTGCATGGTTAAGAAACCAAAAGCAGTTGCACTAATGGACGGCAGGAATCTCGCTATTCTCTTAACAGGATACACTGGTATTTAATACCAAGAGAGTTACGAAGTTCTCATTAGAATTGTCAATGCTGACTTCTCTTACAATGGCAGGTACTATGTTTATATACACACTCCCACGTAGTGAATACACCATGTATTTAATGCAATACTGGAATTTAACTGTGCTGAGGTTATATGCCAGCTTTTTAGCGATGCACAGTAACACTATGAAAGCCATCTGTTAAAACTGTGGTAAGATTATAGGCAGTTAAACTGCTAAATGCTATTTGCCTGTCTTTTTTAGTTCTCCCTTCTGTTCACTGAGACTCACTGGAGCGTGCGTAGTATTCTGTAACTCACGGAAATAGGAGGTACAGTATTCAGACTAGTCTGCTATCAGAAAAACAGCATTATTTTGTTATTTTTCCTAAATAAGTCACGGGGCAATTGAGAATGATGCTACCCAGAGGTCACTGCTTGACTCTCCAGTGATGGCCAGCTCAGAATCTAGGGACTTCCATGGCATTACTCATACCAAATGTATGTTTGCTCTTCTGGTATGAAGAAAGTGGTTAGCCTGAACAGAAGTACTGGTTAAGGTCAAGTGTGAATTATTTGATATCATTTCCACTCACCTCATCAAGATTTTTTCTTAAGGGAGTTCTTCTCCAGAAAGATTGATGTCATCTTCTTCACGTAACTGCATGCCCCTGTGCTAACTCATTCAAGCTAGCTCAACAAAACCAACCCAAGTTGGAGGGAAAGTAAAAACATTGTAAGAGGAAGGAGATGCACTCAAAACCAACATATTGTTTATAATTTTTTCTTTTTTTCTATTCTGAAGTAAAACTCTAAAAGCTAGAGAACAAAAGATCAAGGATGCTTATGGAAATCATTGTATCCTTTTCACCCAAGAATATTTAAGGTTTGTTTTTTTTTCACCAAATAAATTACAGCTGAAAAAAAAAACATCCACTTCTAAATACTCACATTTCTGCTTGAATTCTTCTACTAGTTGTGTAAAACATTCAAAAAAAAAGCTCTCTCTTTCAAGATGTGAACCAATCAAACTATGAGGTCTAATACAGAATTCCAAGTGTGTAAATAAGACATCAAATGCTATGTCCCCAGGACAGGTTGTAAAGTATACAACCCCACACTTTCTATTTTATAGTCATGGTAAGCTTTTTCAAAAGCCCTAGTTTTCATGACTACCAGAACTGAAGTTTAATGCAAGTCCACACAAAATGCAATGAAAGCCCATTTTTTAATACAAGTTCAAAGAAATGGTTATTTGTATTGAACTTCCTTTTACCTACAGAAAGAGAAGATGACTATTATGGAATAAGGACATGGCTTCATAAACTAATTTCAGTTTGCTCTAGCTACCTCTTCAGACACTGCAGGTACTAGCTTTGTTTCAAACAATCTGCAGACACTTTGAAAAATAACATGTACTATTTTTTGGAATTAGGTTTTAAAACTGTTTTAAGATACTTTCACTGGTTATATTTTCTTTCTCTCTAAGCCCAGTAAAGGGACTCACAAATGTGAGTCACCAAATGAAAATGCATTTTCCAGCAAGGTCACAGGATTTTCTCACAGACCTTGCCAGTCTACCAAAAAAACAAAGGCCCTAATCCTTCAAATTTTAACATGTCATCTCAAATTTATCGCTGTGCAACCTATTGGAGTTAGTAACAGCTCTTACAGTGGAAAGTATATGCATGGATATTTACAGAACTTTTGCCAAACTGTGCAGAGGGACAGCTATTTTAACAAGGACAGAAGGAAAGAAGCACCCTTGTACTCATACCTAGGTATAGAAAGTGGGGACATATTCTAGCAAATTCCTGAGAGAAGTAGCTTATATATGAAGTGAGAGATTCAAGTTTTATAGGCTGTCTAATAAACCACTAGATCTGTATTCTGACAGCAAAAATAATAGGTTTAATACTTGCTGGAAAAGCATAGGTATGAAATCTTAAAGCAAACACTAGTATTGAACAAGTTGTGTATGTAAGGAGAGTGGTATAGTCTGTCTGATGACTAAACTCCATGGCAGATACAGCAGAGGACATAGCCTTCCTGACTTTGTACAATGCCATCTTTTTAATGTGAGGTGAATCTGATGAATTCTAAACATTTCAATATGAAAATAAATTCTTACATATCTTACAGTTTTTGGATAGGAAACTAGTTCAGGAATGCTGGACAACTTTAATGATTAATGTTTGTGATGCCTATGCATGTAACCTCTCAAGGGTAAATTTTCCGCATGCTTCATTATTAATGGAAATTGCATGCCTAACTCCCTGTACACCATGCAGAAAATGTGCTCCTTTACCTCTATCATGATAGAAAAAGTAGGAAAATATTTATTTTCATATTTTAAAATTATATTCAAAGTATTTCTGATAAGAAGCTAATAAATATGCAAAACAGCTGAAGAGAAAAATAAGTAAAAGTGAAAATAGGTTCTAGCAACAATTTATTCTCACCACGATAAGGTGATTTGCAATATCTTAATGTAAATAAAAGCATTCTTTAAGGTTATATCTTCTTATACTTTCAAAACAGAAAGTATCTTTTCTTTGTTTCTCCAGTAGTAATCATATTAGGTTATATAATGCATATTATGTGCTTAAAACTACTATTAGAGAAGCAAAGAAAAAAGAATCACAATTTTTTTTTTTGTACAATACTGAAACACATTGATAAAGCATTTCTAGAGAAACTAAGGTATAGAACCACAGTAGTTTATTAAACCTTGATATGAAGGAGTTCCCCATTTTAAAAATGTTGACTCTTGTTCAGACAGGTCCCCCTGTAAAATACTAGTAAGTAATTTAAATGTTTAGTTTCTGAATAGCGTTGCTGAAGTCCAAATTGAATCTTCTCACTGCCTTGCATATGAAACTTCAGTTAAATAAAACATAAAATCATAGAATATCTCAAGTTGGAAAGGACCCATAAGGATCATCAAATCCAAATCCCTGCTTTTCACAGGACTGTGTAAAACCAAACCATATGACTAAGAGTGTCGTACAGATGCTCCTTGAACTCCGATAGTCTTGGTGCCATGACCACTTCCCTGGGCAGCCTGTAGTGAAATAAAATAAAATAAGCGTGAGTTAAGTGTCACGAGATAAAAGAATATGTCATTTAACTGATATAAACTGCAACATCTCAGAAGACCCATAACAATATTAAGCATAGCATCAAAGATATGGCCTGGAAAAAAATGTTTTTTAAACGAATAAAATACTGTTTACAATATGAAACATGCACAAATATACCATGAAAAATCAGACAAAAAAAAAAAATTCCAAGGAAACATAGTATTGTAGTAGAAACAGGACAGTCTTGGAAAGTAGGATACTCCAGGACTAACTGGAAACAAAACGTGATTATGATTTGCTTACAGAGGACTGGATGGGTGAATACCTATGTGACAAGGCCCTTGGTGATGCAAAATTAATCAGAAGAATCAAAGCTAGAAGAGATACGTATCAATTACAGAAGAATTTCATACAAAATAACATAGTAAAATGAGAAATGGAATTCAGTAATGCAGAAGAATGTATGTGTGGCAGAAACCAAACCACTCCCTACATATTATATACATGTATATACATACAGCTCCTTCCTCCCCTTTCCCCCCAACATATGTACACAAATACACAGAGATAAGCAATTTCCATTCAGCCATCACCTAGTTACTGCCTGGTTTTCTATTGACACACTGATAGTCAACATTAAGTAGCAACAAAGAAATGTTAGAAAACATCAAGAAAGGAAATGATGACAAAACAAAACAACAATATGCCACTGTATGAATCTTTGGTTGCCCACAGTTTGAATACTATCTGTCTGGCCACTGCTTCTCAAAAAGCATACAGAAGAACTGGAAAAGATATGGAGCAAGTAATAGGAAGTCATACTGTAGGCACAGTAAGATCTCTTACCAAAGAGAGACTGAACAGAATGGGACCTTTTAGCTTGGAGAAGAGGGAAGGAATGTTCATCTATTGTGTAAGGAAATCATAAAAGGGTGATGAACACACCCAATGAAATTATCAGGTAGTAGCCTTAAAACAAGGACAAGAAATAGGCTTAATACAAATAAAATTAATATAACTTATACGACACATTCAAAGCTGTGGATGATTTTGCCACAGAATAGAAACAATTGCAGAAAAAACTCCATTGGGAGGATGTTAAGATGGCTCTGATATAACTTCCATCTCAGGAAATTCCTAAATTGCTAATTCCTAGGAAATGGAGGAATGTATCATGAGAAACATCATCATATTGTCAGCCTTGCCTTCTTTCACTGGACGTTTGCCACTAGCCATTGTTGAAACCAGGAGACTGAGACGGATGGAATTCTGGAACAAGATAATTGGGTAATTCTCATGGTTTCCAGATTTCTCCGTGAAAAGTCAGATTTAGTGTTCTTCCATCAGGTGCTTTTATTTAAGCCTGGACTTTGAATTTCTTTATTTTGTGTTTATTAATAACTTATGTCTTTCATCACTTTACAGTTAAGCAGCTCCTGAAACCAAGAGTCATAAATTAAATGTATGCATAATACCCAACAATTAAATAAAAACTCTAATAAATCCCACGGACAATTCCTATCTGTAAATACTTGAGACATTTCTGAACAGATCTCACCATTATTTGCTAAATATGAATAGCATATTATACTGTAACTAATACTATATCTCTGTATTATAGAACATCTAAATCTACTACCTATTGCCTACCTGATTCCCAGGCTACTCAGGACCTTTTTAGTGTCACTGCCCAGAGGGTGATTCTTAAAGATACGAAGGGTGATTCTGTCAGATGCTACTGAGAAACCTCAGTGCTACCTTAGAACCCTCCTATTCAGTTTTCAGCTCCCTCATATGAATAGGCTAAAACTGGATGTGTTAACAAAAAACAGGGAGGAAAAGCAAAAAGGAAAAGAACTTATACCTCTCATTAGAGCTTTGTATAACAAAATCAAGTAGAAAGCAGTAGAGGGTATAGAACACATTGATCTATTCTAAAACGTAACAAGTCAGTAACCATATTCTGTAATAAGCCAAGTTTCTGGATGGTCTTCAGATGTATTCTTGCATAGACTATGTAGTCTTGAAAAACTCCAACAAATCCTAGACTGGCTTTGTTTTGTTGCTCTCTGGACACTGGAATTATTTGCTTTCCCATTTTAAGTGATCTGCTGTCATGTAATGAAAAGGAGAAAGATTGGTCATTAATTGCTCCAATTTGGAACTCAGCACAACAAATAAAAAATCTTTACTTTTATGGGGAAAAAAAAAAATCAAATTGCTTATACTGGGTAAACCTATACACCCACTTTTCATCAGCTTTTTTTGCTTGTTTTATTGCTACAGAATGAAAACTACTGTTTGAGATAACCCATATGAAAGTACTAAGTAGTACAAAATTAAACAGCAGCTGTAACACTTGTGCAAAACTTAATCTGCAGAAAGTTGAAGTATCTAATCTTCTCATTCCAATTTATTTCCAAATCTAAGCAAGGTGATTGAATGATGAGATAATCTTATTTTTGTGATTTGATATTTTAAACTTAAACTTTATTTTCCCACTTCTCTTGGCTAGTCCACATTACTAGTTGAGGAAGTAGGAAAATAATTAAATAAATAAAATGTTATTGTTTTTTTTTCTGATTTTTCTACCTACTATGACTTGACAGAACTTTGTTTGAAGGAGTTAAGAGCATGGTCTTAATGTTACAGTAATTTATTTTTCTAAATGAGAAGTGCTGGTTGACTGAGAGGCACTGTAAATATTTATGTCAGATTCTGCGTACAACCAGTCCAAACACCGATGGCATACAGCAGCTAGCTAGAGCCTCCATTCAGTCTAAGACAGTCTACATACTGGGTTGCTGGCTGTAAAGAGCTTAACACATCAATATTTAAAACAGTCTGCAGCCTGTAGCATTTTCCTTTTCTGTGAATAGATAGCAAGATTCAATACAAATAGATGAAAAATATAAACCTGTTGTTTCCATACACTGAACAGAAAATACTATTCTCCTGTATTTTGTTTTCTGTTATTCAGGAGCCAAATAATAAAGCAGATATTTCAGCAAGTTCCAGCTAAAGAATAAACTTGCAGAGCTCCTAATCCATCATATCATCCCATATGGACCAGAACATCCACTGACATGGAACAGTGAAGAGGCATAACTCCACCTCAGTGGAACAATTCATGTAAAGGCCACAGGAATTAATGGGACCATTAAAACATTTACATTTGAACACATGCTACATCATTTACTCATTTAATAACTTTGAAAGTTGTACTAGCCAGGAATTCTTGCATCATGCTACAAGATATGGTTTAGTATGGTTTAGCTACAAGATATGGTTTAGTAGCTCTGGCAGCAATGGTAGTGGGAAGACGGTTGGACTAGATGATCTTATAGGTCCCATCCAACCATGTGATTCTATGATTCTATGATTCTATGCTGAGGGGATATGAAAACAACAGTGGGACAATAGCCTTTTGGAGTGACATCAGTAAAGCATCCTCAGCATTTATCCAAGGCTTTGACTCATTAGGAAGAGAACTATTACAATGCTAGTTTTACTGTTATTATATTAAGTATAATTGTAAGATTAATAAGAACAAAATACAAAAAAGCAGCTATATTGAAAAAGAAGCTGATCTGAGGATGAGACGTACTGGCTGTAGTACATATGGATATGGAAAGAAAAAGTAAGAGAGTTCAGCAAGTTTTCAGTTTGAGTACATTCTTCCCCAATATAAAAGACTTATTTTCTTAGCTTCAAGAGATCATATAGTTAATGATATACAGCAGCTAAATTAATATTCATTGGGAAGACAGCTGGAGTTGGAAAGAGGTTACTAAAGGAGTGCTAAGAGAACATTACAGCCTGTTTTGTTAAATTGATAGAAAAATGAAAGGTACGTTGCTAAAACATGTTGATAACAAAACACAGAATGGAGATGGGTCAATCAACATGAAAACAAAGGACAACAGAATTCAGAAAGTGCTGGAAAACCTAGCAGTAATGACTTATGCAATTCACTGTAGAAAACTGTAAGACAACAAGCCCAGGGCCAAAAAGAGAAAGAAGAAAAAGGACAAGATATTACTCTCTACAGTAATAAGTTCCACAACATTGAACAAGCAGAAGTTCTCAGGAAGAGGTGTACAAAATTTTAAACCTTTCAGAATATTATTCAATGAGTGAAAAACCATCCTGAATTATGGACTGCATAAATGGATTCATCCCATATAAGACAGAAGAAATTTGTCTGCAGTATTATTACAGCAAAAGTGTATTTGAATATCTTGTACAGCCCTTGTCCCTTTCACTAGAGACAAGTACTTGTGAAGGAAACCACTAGGATGCAGAGAATCAAAAGTATTTTCCATTCAAATAGGTAAGAGAATTTAGGTCCTACTTAGGAAAAAAAAAAAAAAAAAAAAAAAAAAAAAAAAAAAAAAAAAAAAAA
>WHYT01016954.1:243130-255061 GCA_009806455.1 Tetrax tetrax
GGCCCTATTAAAGAAAAAAAAAAAAAAAAAAAAAAAAACAAAAGTAAGAAGAGAAACACTGAAATTCTTCGAGCTATTTATCTTGAGGGACCTAAATGCAGTGGGGATACTCGATTTCAATGAATTTTCTTTTCTTCCATAAGATTTTCCTACACATACCAAGCCATTCACACCACTACACAACAATATTCTTGAATACATAACCTTCATGCGGAAGTCTGGTACATTAATTGAAATTTTTAAGTACCATTCTACCTTCTCTCTTTTTTTCCTTCGTATGGATATATCTAAGCAATTATAACTAAGTTTTATGAGTCATTCCTAATAGCAATTAGTTCTGTGACTGCTAATGACTATTTTTCCTGCTGTGTCCATCATTACTGCCAGACTAGAACTATTTCCACTAACTTCAGATCACCAAAAATATTTTTCTCCCAAAGCATGAAACATACACAGCTCTAGACTGTCATTTCATGTCCTACTGTTTGGTCAGTCTAAATCATCAGGAAATATAAACTGTTCCTTTTCTGCTTGTTTACATTGTTGGTGTCCAAGGTGCATTACTGAAAATTTTCTTGAGTTTCAAGTATCAGCTAGCATAGTAGCAAAATAGACGTTATATCTTTTAATATTTCTCTTTCTGACTTGTGCCACAGCATGACACTGGCTCTGATGTTTAGGCAACGTGGACTACTTGAGGACCCCACTTCATACTTACAGGACTCCAGAAGTTGGAAACACTGCATACCTGTTTTAGACATGCATAATTTGCCACAGTTTATTATTCAAATTTTTATAGAATAGTATCTATACCAAAATCAATAGTAACTTTTATCATTAAACACTGTAAAGATTTGTTTCCTAACAGGGAAAGCAGAGAAATTCTCAACAAATATGAAAGAACAATCTCATAGGAAAAAAGTAATTAAATACTCAAAGCTATCACTAAGTGGGAGAGAAGTTGGTACATCTGAATGACAGCTTGATCATGGACAAATTCACACCAAAAGAAGAATAGCCCAGCAATTTCAGAGAAATTTCTGATTATTTAAGCATGAACTTCAATGAAGTCATGTGGAAGGCGCATGATGCATCTGCGCATCGCTGACTATATATATTGCTAAGCCTTTTTCAAGCGGGACGAATACTAAATGTCAGTTCTATTATACAACTGACATATTCAGGACATGCTTTAACAACACTCTTCCATAACAAAAGGTCACAGAGGCATCACTTGGAAAGGGAAGTTCTTAAAACAATGTAGAGAAATATCTAGTCCATCAATACAATAGTCAAAAGACCGAATTGCACAGTCTTATGCACCTAAGAATGGAAATGCTATACAATTAAAACCAGAACTACATTCTCTATATCAACTATTTATTTCACAAAAAAAAATCATGTATTTAGGCTGATTCTTCTTCTGCATAAACTTATACAAACTGGGAGTAACAGCAGTGAAGTACAGGACAACTCAGTTGCTCCGATCTGGACTACTTATTGTTTCCTATTCACTAAATGTTCATTAATATTATTTGATACTGAATTTAGAAATTAAAATATCTGAAGCCTAATGTTAATAGTTTAACGTAAGGAAAGTTTCTCAGTTTTAACTGCTATCAGTAGAAATTACATAGTAGACTCAGGTCAATATATTTCAAGACAATTAATTTACTTCATACTATTGCATCAGCATTTTAATTTCAAAAATCATGCTTTTGGTTTACATTTTTCATCTATTTGTATTGAATCTTGCTATCTATTCACAGGAAAGGAAAAGCAGAAAGAAACAGAGATAGCTATATGTACATTTAAAGCCTAGATTTTCTTCTAGTAAAATCTGTACTTTCTGCAGTAAAAGGAAAAAGCATTACCAGCCTCAACTTACAAAAATTTTTCTAAAAATTACTATTCAAGTATATTTTTAGTTAATTTAATGAAGCTTATTTGGATTTGATAAAAAAGACACACTGGATTTGAGAAAAAAAGTCTGTATCATACATATCCTTATATCAGCTTGACTAGTGAGTGTCTAGTTTTGTGAATGAAGTTTCAGGCAGGTAAGGACTGTATTTTGAATAAAACCAAGCTGTACCTTGAATTGTCTCATCTTTATCTCTATTACCTTCTAATAATTTTGCTTCTTATAAATATAAAATTATCTTTCCTCATTGGGATTATAATAGAAGTTTACTCACTAAGTGTAAATGACAACAGCACAAACAACTTATGGGATTTTTGACCGGTCCACTAGAAGTTAAGTGGGTGGTGAAGCTTGAGTACATGAGAAAAAGGACTGAATTTGGAAGCAGGAAGAGAATATGTACCCTAACAAGTTCTTGCCAAATTCCTAGGTCAATGGAGTGGCAGACTTAAACTCTGCCGTGAGGATTTCCACAATTTTTGCAGCAATGAAAGAAAGAGAGACAAAAGATACATGAAATAAGAAGGAGAAAGTATCACCACCTGAGCTACAGAAGCAGTCTGATTCTGTTTTCAGGAAATAAATGAGATTCCAAAGCAAAGGAACACAGAATTCCCACTGTAACTGAAAGAGGGCTTTTCTCCCTTCAAAGGTAAACAAAAGAAAAAGTGTTTTGTTTAAACTGCTCAGTGCCACAACATCAAAACTTCCATCCCACAACATTCAACCCAGGTCATACTATTCTGTTTAGGAAGATGCTAAGGAGAAAGAGAGCATCAAAGAATGTGTGCTTTTCTGATAAACACTTAATACCTACCTGTTAGCCTAGAATTTGCCCTCTATTAATCTATTATGTCCATATGTCCATTATTTATTTGGTCTAAATTATATTCATTACAATTATTTTATGTTGTTCTTAGTGTTCCTGCATGCTAGTCTTAATACTCCTTTCCAATTTGCAGAATTTTAATCAACTTTCCAAGATGCTCTGCTTCTCGTCAAGTGATGGTTTTCTCCAAACAAGGTCCTAAGTAGAGCTTAGCCACAACTTGGTTGTGGCAACAGGTGAGGTCTTTCCACGTAGTGATGACCCAAGCAGCACAGTGAGAAAAGGGGAAAAGCTTAGGCTACTTTCACTGGGAGAAGTTGCAAAATGCTTGTTTTCCTACTGAGACTGAAATGAATTTGAACTGCTACTTGGAAAATCTAGTATTTGATAGTTCTTGGTTTTCCTGTGTTGAAAATCACGGGGAATTTGACTCATTTACAAAGTCCCATAGTCTGTGAAAAATTAAAAAATGTACAAAACACAGGTTTTTGAAAGCTGTGTTCATGTAGTACAAGTAACTATCTGAAGGAGAAGTTCAGTTGTCAATGAAGGAGGAAAAATTCATTCTAGGTCCACAAAAATCTTTGAAAACCTAATGCCCTTCTTTTTCCCTCCTGTATTCCTAAAGAGCACCAAAACCCCAGTATGCTTTCAATCATGAAATTGATACAATTCAATTAATTTGAAGAAATCCTTGTAGGTAAAGAGATGCATATGCTACTGAGTAACAAGAAACAATGAGAATGGCTCTGCACAACGAAACTGTTCATCCTGAGACTATTATAAGCATACGGGTAGAAAGGAATTCCTTAGACTAACTGTAGTCAGGTTTTGTGTATTAAATGCCCGTGAGCTGGTGAAGTGTGTAAACTATATTCTGAAACCTGCATTATGACTTAGTTTTGTACAGGACAAATCCAGCTTGTACACTTCCATCACTCCATGATGCTACACAGGGCACAGTAAGTGTAGATGATCTGGAGGTCCACTGTAACAGCACACAGGATCAGAAATAAAACACGTCAATGGAAGAACACCTTAAAGTTTCCACACAGTCAGAATTTAGAAAAGTAGCAAAGTGCCTGCATAGTTTTAAGCACAGGAATGGTCTCAATGGTTTTGATAGAAAGGCTCTTAAATTCATGAACTTGGCTAAGTTTACATACCTCATTATCTGTATGCTTTATTAAAATACAGCTCACTATCATCCTATGAAAATGGTTTTTACATTGCAAATCCATGTAGATTTTTAACCTAAATGATACGTTCCAAAACCCAAAAACATCCTGTACTTTGTTAATATTTATGTAGATAGTTCATTTATCTAGCTATTTGTCTCCCTTACAGTACAGAAGTACTTTTAGTGACAGATGTCTTAATGAAAAGGAATACAGCAACATCCTTCTCATTTTCTCTCAAAAGTATGAATATGCAGTTAATACCATGAGCTTGGTAATCAAATGTTAGAATGACTAAAAGCTTGGAAAACCAATGTTAATGGTGTTCTGAGAGTCACCCAACCCAGTCAATATTTTCTGTTTCTACAAAATCTGCAGAAGGATTATCTCACTCTTGTATGACATGCCAAAAACTGTTAAGACACAAAATATTAATACATTTGAATTTCAAGAAACCCAGGAAATTAGATAGTTTTTTTTTACTTCTCATTTTCTTCCATCATCCATAAACTAGTATGGACTAGCAAGGACCTTAGGGAGTATAAACTGGTAATTCATCCTATAGAATTAGTTTTTAAATTGTAACCTCCTTGTAGTGAATACCTGTAAGCACAGAATACACATCTCCAACTTTGCTGCACCATACTACCGATCCATACAGCCAGACTACAAGACTATGAAAACACTACCAAATGAAAATGAAGACTGAAAAAGAGCTATTTCATGGTCATATTTGGAAGTACAACTTATCATCTACGATGACAAACAAAATATTTATATTGGCACAATCCAAAGTCTCAGACACTTGATTTCTGTATCATATTACATAATAAAAATACTAAATCTTCAGCCTTACCAACAGTGAATGACTAATGATACAACCAGAATTTCAACTAAGCTGACTTTATATGTTAGTTTATGTAGTACGGATGAATGTGTTAAATCTTTGACTAATACTGTGCAACAATTGATTTACATTTAGCTAACGCTTACTGGAACTTGCAATATGTTGACTGGGTCCCTTATCAGAATACTGTCAAAATGATTGTCATGAAGATCTCTCATATTTTTATCAAATTAGACTGACTAACCTCTCAGAGGAATGGTGGAGTCCAACAGCCACAGGTTGGAGAGGTTAAAGAGAGTCCTTAAACAGTACAAACTACAAAAGCACACTGTTGTGGTTTTGCTTAGTGAGGGGGGCCTAAGGTGGTAGCTTCTGTAGGAAACTGCTAGAAGTCGCTCCCCTTTGTTCAGTGGACTCGGCTGGGCCTAGGGCGGACCCGCTGCTGGCCAAGGCCGAGCTGATTGGTAGCAGAATGTCCCGTGATAATGCCTCTGCGATAACATATTTAAGAAGGGGACAAAAAACAAACAAACAAAAAAAAAAAGAGAGAGAGAGAAAAGAAGATGTGAAGCAGCTGAGTGGAGGCAGAGAGGGGGAGGTGCAGGCCTCGTGGGCCTTGCAGGCCTCACCCTCTGGCCTCTCGCTGGGGGGGCTGACTGGGCCCAACTCGGCTGCAAGAAGTGGAGAGGAGATGAGATGGATGATGTGAAGAGATCCTGAGAGGCATCTGCCAGCCTGTTGTGAAGAATTTTTCTTGTGAGAGGAACAGCTGCAGGCACCAAGGTCAGTGAAGAAGGAGGGGGAGGAGTAATGCGGCTCCTGGCCAAGATTCCCCTGCAGCCTGTGGTGATGACCATGGTGGAGCAGGTTGTCCCCCTGCAGCCTATGGAGGTCCACAGAGGAGCAGAGATCCACCTGCAGCCTGTGGAGGACCCCACACCGGAGCAGGTGGAGGTCTGAAGGAGGCTGTGGCCCATGGAGGGCCCATGCTGGGGCAGCCATTCTGGAGGGATTGCACCCCATGGAAGAGATGACCCACGCCGGAGCAGTTCCACAAAGGACTGTGGCGTATGGGTGGGATCCCACGAAGGAGCAGGGGAGGAATGTGAGGAGTTCTTCCCCCAGCGATGAAGCAGTGGTGTAAAACAACGCGTGATGAACTGACCACAACCCCCATTCCCTCTTCCCCCCTGTGCTGCTCAGGGGAGAAGGTAGTAGAGATAATGTTAAGCCCGGGAAGAGGGAGGGGTGGGGGGAGGTTATCTTGTTTCTACGTCTCATTCTCCTGCTAGTTTTAGAAATGAATGAACAGTTTTCCCCAAGTCGAGTCTGTTTTGCCCATAATGGTAACTTTAACGATTTCTCCCCATCCTTATCTCAAACCTCGAACCTTTTTCTTATATTATCTCTCCCTGTTCTCTCGGAGGGTGGGGGTGGTGAGAGAGAGACTGCGTAGTCTGGTCCCAATTGGGGCTGAACTATGCAGAACACAGAGCAAACATTTCCCTAAAATCCCTGGAGAAAACCAGGCCAAAACATACTAGAGAGCACAGCTCTCACAAGGTAAAGTTAAAAATCCTGGAAACTCCTCTGCCTTTCTAATTTTGGTACAATGAAAAAGATTAATGAATGGTGTACTTCAATTAAATTATGTAAAACTGATGGAGGTGATAACCACCATAAAAACTTGAGATCTAAAGTTATACTTTGATAAATATACTGCAGTGAAGGCCAAAAAATTCATGAACGTGCTTAAGCTCAGAAATAAAACTGGACCTTGCAGCTGCAGGAACACATAGTTGCTTAGCAGTTGTTCCAGATTGCTCCAGTGCCTTCACTTGCAGTGACTTTATGGTCATCTTGAAACAACTGAGACTTTGGTCTTGATCTACTGCTGTATTATGTTGGTTAGCTATAAAGGAAATTAAAGACAATGGCTATACTCACTGACCTCTTGTTGGCTATGTGCATTGTGCAGGAAAGGTGCATTGTTCAAATTGCTAACTACTATAACTCTGTACACTGAAAAGTCTAAAATGCCCAGCAACAGTCATCTGCATGACTACCTTGGCTTCCAAACTAGTTGCATATGAATTTTTGGTAATGAAATCCCTCTGAATTCTGTGTTTGCACTAATACTTTCCACTAGTAATATCCCATCTGCTTCTTTCTGCAAATGTATGTACACAAATCACATCACAATTAGAGATTATGCTCATTCCTAAGGGAAGATCACTCTTAAAGTTGATTCCACAACATTAGAAATGTACTTCAAGGTGCAGGGACTGAAACCAAATACTGGAACAATCAAGAAACTGTAAAATTTCTTCAGCAGTACTAGAGCACTCTTAACTACACCTGAACAAGACGTAAGAAAAGTATATCATCCTTTATATAAACGAAGAGACAATAACGCCACATACTCCAACTACTGCAAACTTCAAATTGACTCATATACACACATGGTTAACAACCTCTGAACATGCCTATATATAGGAGGCACAAAAGGAATGAATCACATCTTCCCAGATTCTGTTGAATCATTTAGTAAACTTGGTGCTCATTTACAATCCATTATCACTTCTGGAAATGTTGTCTGTGAAACAATTATGAAGAACAAAGAGAATCCCTACTCCATAAGTTTAATCTTCTTTAAATATCTGAAATAAAAACCAAGACTACTTTTTTTTTTTTTAAGAAAGATAAGAATGTATTTCAGAATGCTATAATGATAATTAGTTTTGATATGCTGAAGCATTTTCATGTATCAAGACATACTTTGGAGTATGAATATTGGAAAAGTCATCCTTACCTTCCATATTCCTCATGTAGCAGGTGCCTGAACAGGACGCATGAAGTAAACATAAATAATGTTTCCTGGTTTTAATCTTCAACTTACATTTTGTATAATAAATAGTTATAATATACTGCCAAAGTGAAATATTGTAATTATTTAATTAACCTGTTTTGCCCTCTATAAAATACAAAAGCTAAAAATACAGAGACAAATCAAATTGAATTCTGCTGTAGGCAAGAATCTAGCCTCCAGTGAATAGCCTGCTGCTCCGATATCATTTGTTAATTTCAGTCTTTATACTTTTACAGGAAAAATTAAGGGTACACACGCAGTATAACTGAATTTAGCGATTTTCCATAGCTTGGTATATAAAAATCATTCTGATGTTAAAAAATGAGACATAGCTTAATCCAATTAATTCAGGAAAAGAAGAAGAATCTCTGTTGTACGTGAACATTTCAGACAACGGAAATCCAGAAAAACATTCTTAAAAAATGACATTTTGTATGTGTCTCTACTTAACACTATTTCCATACACGGCCTCTAGCAAGGGCTGATTTTCAGTCTAACTCATTTTACTCTTGTCGATTGTCACTTAAAAAATTACTGACAACACAGTCCTGGTATTAATAAAAAACTCAGGAAACATCTTAGACCCATAAGAAGCAAAAATCTTGCTTTTTATATCACCGTTTTAAAGTGCTGTTAGTACCATAATCTAACAACTAAAGTATTAATGGCAACTAAATGCACTTGGCACAAACTGCTTTCTGATTATCAGAGAACTTCAATTTGCTTTAACAAGTACAAGCACCTTGAAAACCTTTTTATAGTTTCTTGTACTCCTGTCACAAATATTTTCCTTTATAACTCTTGTATCTCACTGCACTAGAAACTTGAATTATGGACGCTAACCCATTAAATCTCCCACATTATGATTTTTCTATAGGAAAACAAATAATACATCTCCTAACAGCTGCAGATCCCGCAACATATTTTCTTTTATTCTTAATTCTATTTTCCACCTAGCAGCAAACTGTCTGACCTGATTGTCCTATATCACAATGGCAAATGATATAATGAAACATTTTACTGCATCGCTATGTAGAAGAGCATTAAAAAATACGCCATGTTCACTTCTTTGTTTGTTCATTAAACACTGTATTAAGAGGGCTTGTTATACTGCAGGTCTAGAACCAGAATTTCACCTCTGGTAGACTTCATAAAAATAAATTTACCAAACTTATAAATGTTTGTTTTTCATAGATTTCCGTGGTTCACATACATTTCAATATGATGACAAGTAACAATGTTCTGCTCAAAAACAATTACAAGTTTTACTTACAAAATAATGTAGCAATTACAGCAACAAACACCTCTCACCTACTCTGAAACAAGCACAGTTCAATAGAGACTGATGAGTTGTTGTATTTTGCATAATTCCTTCAGTTCTGTTTCTTTCCACATACACTTCCACTATTTTTCTTCCAAAGATGGGTAAAGTCAGTTCCCTATTTTAGGCCAGTAACAAGTAGCAATGTAAGTAATTATTTATATTAGTAATCATAATATCTGAGTTCATTTGTGATTTATTGGCTTAACACAAGAGATTCACAGTCTTCAGAGAAAAAAAATTCTGAAACTTTCACCGACATCATTTGTGATGATTATGCTTCCGAGATATAACAGATTTTAAAACGTTAGGCAAATATTTCAGAAGAGTAACTAAATCAAAGCTAATAAGCTAATACAAAAAGAAAGAAAAGCAAATAACTGAATTATAATAAATGACCAAACAGATATACAAAGCCATATTAACATCACTAAAATTGAAAAATCAAAGACTTAAGAAATGCCAAGTTTCAGAATTGCCTACGCAACCTTAATTTGTCCTCATTCTGCAGATACATTATAATGAAGTATTTAATTAAGATGAATGTCAAAGGTAGCCACTAATTCCAAGTGGCCAATTTTCATTTCACAGCTCTGCGTGTTCCTAGTCTAGTTCACACTGGCTTTAGGATGTCTGCAGTACTTCACATTTCTGCAGATATGACTCTTTGGTATGAAGTTGGGAACTGAGAAAATGAACATTAATATCAATTTATTACCACTGTAAAAACATTTGGTTTAAGTGACTTACCTAACATCACAGAGGAACTCTGTGGCATAGTGAAACATAATCCAATTCTCAAAGGCATCATTCAATTACTCTAAGACTGTCTTTTCCTCTTCTTTCTGTCTTCTGCCATATTGATTACAAATTTTCCTTTTTTTTTTTTTCAGCTAATGAATTAGAGATTCTATCTATCAATGCCTTCCTTCTCCCCAAAACCTTGAATCATCCCTAGAGCTACTCCTTGGGCTGAACGAGACCAAAGCTGTGTGTTATGCGGCAGAGGGGTGGAACAGGACAACAGGTGGACAAGGCATGGAAGAAGACAGAAGGAAGGGCTATCACATAGTCCTATAAAGATTATATAACCAACAAGTTAATTTCTTTCCTTATGAACATCTCAGAACTGTAAAATCCTTACATACAGTACATGCGTGTATTCCCCTAAAATTTATGAAAGTTAATGAGGGGAAAAAAACCCAAACAACTGATATCACAGTGATATCCATACAGATCACCGAAAGGCTTAGAGTCTCTAAATCCACCTTAAACCTTTTCATTTGAGCTCATCAGTTAAAGCAGTAGTATAGTAAATTACTGTTCCCTAGAGGAACGAGTAACCTCATATGTATAGTTTACAACGAATCTCAGATATTTACTAAAAGCAAAAGCACTATGAAAGTGAGATACATTGAGTTTTAGGCCTTATAAAAAAGCAATTTAGGTACAGATATTTCTTCTATTTTTCTTAAAACCTGAAGTTTTGTTACTGTCCTAGTCCTCTCACCCACCAGTACCTACTTTTATCATTCCCCTTTCCGTTCCTCTGGCTTCTCAACTTATGCTGTGTCAGTTGTACTACACAAATCTTCATTTTCTTTTTTACATGCTTTACATTTTTTTTTCTGCTCTCATATTTTTTTATTCCCAGACTTTCTTTTCTGATTCTATATGACCACACAGTTTCCTTTTTTTACCTTGTACCTAGTCTTGTCTTTTGGTCCCAACTCAGTGGCTCCTTGGCCCAGTTTTTGTGCTCAAGGATTCTCAGTTCCTCTTTAAAGCTCTACTTTCTTTTCAGATTTATCTTACGCTTCTTCTATGACAAATCATCTTCTGCTGGTCCTAAACTCCTTGCCTGGATGATTACAAACTACTTTCCCCCTGGAGCTTCTCATCGCATTTCCATCAGTTTGCTTTTCCTTACCAACAATTTATTTTCCCCCAGATTTCAACCTCAGTGTTAGTCCAGCCTTTTCATCTATTCAGCATCTAGTCCTATTTTTACTCTGACCTTCCATCACACTTGTGCTTTTTCTAAAGCTAGTCTCCCAACAGCATTTGTCTGAATCTATTTTTCCTTTTTCCTTTATCTATTTTTCCTCCTTTTATTTTGGGCCAGGTGACATGACTTTGAGTCTGCCTAGCATCAGCAGATTAAAAGACAAGACAAATCTCTGAAACCAAGGACCTGGATCTAATTCCCACTTCTCAGGTACTGTGCTCTCTCAGACCACATCTGTTAAGGAACAACAAGAGCAGGGTTGCTCACTAAGAAAAGATGAGCCATGAACATAGGGATGCCCAGCCCATCGGGACAGAGACCTTACCAGCCACAGCCCAGTCTCATAGTACTCAAGCAAGAACAGACACAGAGGTTTTAGCAAAGTCCAACCAAGAGTTCAGATCATAAGGCAATAACATGGTAATGAAGCAGCCCAGAGATCACATTGTGAAGGTCAATCTGCAGGTCAAGGTTCAGATCAGTGATCATTAGAGAGGTCCCGGAGATGAGGGAGGCTAAGCCGTTGATTGAAATCTGGGTAAAGTATTCCATGATGAGATAAGGGTAAGACTGAGCTAGAGACTTGCACTCTTCTAACACAGCTCAGCATAAATAGAGCTTCTGAGCACCATGGGTGTGGGTGGAGACCCCAGGTGAGTCTGGTCAGGACCATTAAGGTTTATTAATGATCTCAGCATCCTGACTGAATGGCAGGGCAAAAACTGGAATACACAATTTCTCATATTCCCTAGTTTCTTGTTAAAGAGAATTTTGGTGCATATACCATGATACAATCAAGAAGGTCTTCAGTACGGACAATTGTGGCATCAGGTCGTGGCAATCCCAGGCACAAATACAGACTGGGCGGAGAATGGATGGAGAGCAGCCCTGAGGAGAAGGACTTGGGAGTGATGGTGGACGAGAGGCTCAACATGAGCCGGCAATGCGCCCTTGC
>WHYT01016954.1:262689-289363 GCA_009806455.1 Tetrax tetrax
TTTCAGCAGGGTGCTGTTTCAGGCGGCATTTTTGCTGGGCACTATTAAAAAAAAAAAAAAGAGGGGGGATGTAAAGAACCTGTAACCCTCAGACAGAAGTGAGAGGAAATAATTTATACTATCCTTTTCTCCTAAGATAAAGGAGAATGAAGAAGAACATGAGTAAATATTTTCTAGAAGACTGTCCTGAATAGTGACTGTTTCTAAGAGAATATAAAATACTTTTGGTTCACCTTATAGTGCTACTTCATAAATGTTGTTTTCTCAGTTTCTACCATTTATTTTGGCACAACTAGCAGACGCAGTTACCATATTAGACACATTTCTTGTTGGCAGCTTTATACCTGCATTTAAAAGTAGCTTTTCCTGTTGGCTTGCTTTGCTTCCCCAAACTGTTATGAAGTGGCTGAATGAATTTGTTAGATTCCTCCAGTTTTCCTGTTTGTGGGCCATGGGATACACAGGATTTTCATCAGCACTGTACGTGAATAAGATCTTTGTTCTGAGGATTCGAGGCACTTCTGGATTGTAACTATGGATGGTTCCTATTAGTGAAACTGAAGCTAATTAAGTTTAAAGACAAGGTGACAAAGAGTCAAGCTGACGTGTGCCCTGTATGGAAGTGTGCCTTTCTGGCGTGATCTGTGGAGAGACTTGCTTAAGGAATCTGTCCTCAGTATTGATGAAGCATCAGCTGAGGGAAGAGGACACAGAATAATGCTTCTCAGCTTGTGTGTGGAATAGCATTAACAGCAAGCAGTCCCTGCAGAAAGGAGACAAACAAGAAGTAAAAGAGCCCAGTGTCAACTGCTTGCTGTGAAAGGGGAGCAATGGAGGTGGAAGAGGGAGTAATAACATGTTGAGCTGAGGAGCGGTTTGTCAGCTGGGTTCGGGTATGATATTAGTCTGCTCTGCCCTCTCCAGCGTTTGCTGTGAAGATAGCAGGATCTCTGGCTGCTCTTGTTCTTAGCTTGTGTGGTGTGTTGATTCTGAAGTACTTAAACAATGTCCCAAGGGGTTAAAATGTTATGTATATGTACAGTCACCCTTACATTTTTGTTTCAGTCCGATTGTTTTTTTTCACTTCATGAGTCTAGCCATCTTTAGACAAAATTTAACAGTTGGAGGACAGCATATGTTTAGAATAACTCAAGTACATAATCTGACCTGGTTTTGTGCAACCTGAAACGTTCTTTATTGTAAGGCTTTATCACGTGAGACACTGTAATATTAAAAATAGTTTTGTTTAATTCATAGTGTACAGATATGGGTTAAGATTATCTTGGAATTGTAGCTGCTGTAGCCCCCTGCTGTGTGATAATGCAAATGGCATCTAATACCTTAATGTGCTCTGCTTCTGAGAAGACACTGGATAGTGCTTGCTGTACATGGTAGCAAGTGATCTACTTTCAGTTCTCTGCCAACATCAGGCAAATCTTCTCAGTATGGTTTCTTTAGACACTTCAAATACTTGCAACCTGTCTACTAATGAAAATAATGTAGGGACACTTTAATTTGGCTGAAACCGTGATCACTGATACAACAAATCAGTGAAGACAGATAATTGCTTACGGATGAGTGTTTTTTTTTTTTTTTATAAGCCCAGATAGATCTATTACAAGCAGAATTAAACAAAATGAGCAAATATGCAAATGGCTACTTCTTAGATCATCTAAACTGATTTAAGATAAAGTTGTCATACATTACTCAATATCTTGTGTATCTAGATACTGTTTTGAGTTTTCAGTAGCATTTCTGTTAGCAAAATCTTGGCAACCCACTGCTGCACGCATAGGGATTGTCTTGACAGTTAAATGTTGTACGCCAATACGGAGTATGGCAAGTCAAAAGCATGTTGTTGTAAGTTTTGTGAGAGTATAGACAATACAGAGTAGAAGACAGTAGTTTGATAAAATCTTTATTTGGAATATTTTACACACAAGTTAAAACAAAATGTGTCTTTCTAGTTCACGGTGACTGCCTTTATATGACTTCTGTCAATCTAACCAAGGCTTGGTAGACTTATTAGCTGCTTAGTTCTCATTAGGTTAGTTCATATTTTATGAATTCTTTTGCTTGATTTCTTCATGAATTTTTATCAATAGTCATCATAATAGCAGTTCACGTTGGGTTTTAGAACATGAAGTAACTAAACAATCCAAATTCCCATTTATGACGTTGATGACCTCATGTAAGTTTCCTGAGGAACACGTGAATAGAGATCACTCAATCTCGTAATATTTATCATTTTTACACTCAAAATATTGATCAAGTTTATATCATCAATTCAACAGTAAATGGTTTTG
Source organism: Tetrax tetrax (assembly GCA_009806455.1). Taxonomy (NCBI): domain Eukaryota; kingdom Metazoa; phylum Chordata; class Aves; order Otidiformes; family Otididae; genus Tetrax; species Tetrax tetrax. The sequence goes on from WHYT01016954.1 coordinate 264,996, forward strand.
ATGTTTCTCACTGAAGAAGTGATTCTACTGAAATGTTGATCAAGAGAAGCACCTCCACTGAAACAAATGCATTTTTCTTGTCTACTTTCTTGTTAGTTCTCTTTTTATTTTATTTTTTTAACTTTCAGAAATATAAACCAGCAAATCCTCCTCTGCTTTTAAATTTACTTAATTGGCGGTTGCAATCTCATTATAATGTACTAGAAATGTAGTTAAGCCATAGTGTTTTTGTTATAGAAGCCTTAGTTTTCATAATTAGCTTTTCCATTGCTCTAGCCTGATCCTACTATTGACAAAATGTGTTGAATGTGATTACCCTTACTCTTTCGACCAAAGAATTAATCTTTTAGTCTTGCTATATAAAGTCAATATTGGATTTTGAGGTTTTCTGTTTTGTTTTGTTTTTTACTTATGCATCACAAATAGTGACTAAGTGACTGAAAATAGCTGTATGTATGGTAAAGACAGGGACATGGACATCAGCTCTGGGCATCTGCCAAGAGAATAGAAGTATAACCAGAGTGTGGCTGATTGTGTTAGAATGATGATTCCCTCTTAATCTAATATTTTAAAAGTAGAAATAGAAGATGCTGTCGTTGTCCTCTTACTGCCTTCTCCAAGCGAAAGAAGGAATACTTCAGTTTTGTTTCAAAACATGAATCCAACAACAGGGTAATTCTGTTGGATGCTCTCAAAAAAATGGAGGATCTTTTCTAGAGAGAATGCCACTGACATGCTTTTAAAAATACATATTCCAAAACAAATGTAGAATGGTAAAACTGTTTGGCATAGTTAGTATGTATCTCCTTTGAGATTGCATCAATATTAAGTATGGTATTAATGAGCATATCGTTTCTTCCCAAAGAGTTTTTGAGGTGTCTTTCAAAGGAAGAAAGGCAAATATCAAATTTCAGTGGCAAGCAGTAACTTGTAAAATAATTATTTCTCTCAGGATTCTGCCCTTGAACAAATTATCTTTCTACATAATGAAAACATTTTGAAAATAATTGAGTATTTTGAAAAATTAATGTGGCTGTTTTTGCAAAGGTTCTTAATGCTGTGGGTTTTTGTTTGTGTGGTTTTTTGTTTGTTGTTTTTCTTCCTATGAACCTATTTCAAGATCTTTTCCCTTCATTTTAAAAACGAAAGTTAAAGACAAAGTCCAAATATTTACAATTTTTCTTACGTTAACTGCACAGTAAGCTCAGGATGGGTGCTTTAAATGTCAATACACAGGACACTATCATAATAGAATTTTAAGGAGGGAGAGGAAGAATCAGAGAACATTTATTCCAATTACAGAACAAGAGTGCTAAGACTGGGGGCTGTCTATTGCATCTTCCATTGCTCTCTTTCAAATACTAATGTTTTGCATGTAGGACTTTCTAGTGTGGAGAACTTGGAACAGGCAGAAGGGATTTAGTGAAGAATGTAGCTAGTTATTTTTGTTGTAGATGGACTGGAAGACTCCCTGTTTCTTCCTTTAAAAATGTCTGCCTAGCTATCATCCTGTTTCCTTTCCCTAACATCTGTAAATGTGAAAAATAAAATCGTACTTGCTTCCTCTGCCATCCTTTTGTTTGCAAAAGAGAGATATTGAGATCTGTGTAAGCTTTATCCAGAAGTGGTTTTGCTGTCTGAGAAGCCTGTGATTTTTTTGAGGGAAAGACCATTTCTTCCTAACCATGAGTTGAGTTGTATTTACTGCTTTCTAGTTTAATCAACATCAGCCTTGCCGATGACACCAGGCGGTGTGGTGCTGTCGACACCCTACAGGGAAGGGATGCCATCCAGAGGGACCTGGACAGGCTGGAGAGGTGGGCCCGTGCAAACCTCATGAAGTTCAACCAGGCTAAGTGCAAGGTCCTGCACCTGGGTTGGGGCAATCCCAAGCACAAATATAGGCTGGGCAGAGAATGGATTGACAGCAGCCCTGAGGAGGACTTGGGGTTGTTGGTGAATGAGAAGCTCACCATGAGCCAGCAAGGTGTGCTTCCAGGCCAGAAAGCCAACCGCATCCTGGGCTGCATCAAGAGGAGTGTGGCCAGCAGGTCGAGGGAGGTGATTCTGCCCCTCTACTCTGCTCTTGTGAGGCCTGCAACGTAAGAAGGACGTGGACCAGTTGAAGTGAGTCCAGAGGATGGCCATGAAGATGATCAGAGGGCTGGAGCACCTCTGCTATGAGGACAGGCTGAGAGAGTTGGGGCTGTTCAGCCTGGAGAAGAGGAGGCTCCGGGGAGACTTTATAGCACTCTTCCACTACCTTAAGGGGGCCTACAGGAAAGATGGGGAGAAACTCTTCAGTAAGGCCTGTTGCAGTAGGATGAGGGGTAATGGTTTTAAAATAAAGGGAGGTAGATTCAGAGTAGATATTAGGAAAAATATTTTTACAATGAGGGTGGTGGAACACTGGCACAGGTTGCCCAGAGAGGTGGTGGATGCCCCATCCCTGGAAACATTGGTTGGTCGAGGTTTTGAGTCCAACTCTGATCTAGTGGAAGTGTTCCTGCTCCTTGCAAGGGGGTTGGACTAGATTACCTTTAAAGGTCCTTTCCAACCCTAACCATTCTATGATGCAAATGGCTCTTGGAGAGTGTGAATGCTTTTTCAGCTTTCACATTTTAATCAGCAGCAAATCACTGTTGATATAGTTTTATGAATTTTTTAAATTCATAAATTTAACTTTATTTTTTCTATTTTGGAATACTCAATTTAGGATTCTCCTTTTTTTCTTAGGTTGCTCTTAAAGGATATTAACTGTCCATAGGTAGCTGCTCTTCAGTTTTAGAAAGATAGTCAGTGTATAGTCTGTATTTCTCAATTTGAATCCCTGAAGGTTTTTCGGAGCTGAAGGCTTCTCTATGTGTGTGTATATGCATATATATAAAGTTTTGTTCACATAGAGATAGATTACTGAACTCCCCTCCAGCTTATTCTTTGTTCTGTGAATGGAGTTGGCAAGGTTTAGGTTATTCATAAACCAGCGCATGTCGTCATATATATGCAGTACAGCAGTTGTCTGCTTGATATTCCTTCTCTCTGTCATCATCTTTCTGTAAACAGTCTGTTGACTACCCATGTTTTTTCTTTGTTGAATGGGAAGGATAATGCAAGAGGGACTGTTTTCTTATGTCAGAGGTGAAAACATTCTGGTTATATTTTAAACTTCTGATATACCACGACATTAATCAAGCAATGATTCTAATAATAGTAATCCAGTTGCCACATCTTAGCTAAAGTAACCCGAGTATGCTATTACATGCAAAAATAATTAGTGACCATATATGAAAATACAATTATGTCATTCTAGATATCATCCTTATGTAATGCATTGCATTTTTTGCTGCTTCTTCTGGCAGAAGCTGAATAGGCCAGCACAGCTATGCAGATCCATCTAAATCTTGGAAAAAAACCTCTGGCTTTTCAAAATTCAGCACTGGAAAGTCCACAACTGCAACTGAGTGATGGCTCTGAAGAGAATAAGGCCAAATTACTTCACAGCAGCGGTTGCAGTAGATACTTCAGTGTTTTCCATTTGTTCCGATATTTATCCCAAACTGACCTACATCTGCTGGATTATCAGTGTAACTTGACCTGCTTTTATTCCTGCTATGCTTATAAGGCAGCGAGACTGTTCTCGTTAGTCCCTAACGAGGGGAAAAGCCATACTAGTTGAAGCAGAAGCAATCAATTTTTAGAATTATGTAGGGTTTAAGGTCATTGAATTTGCTACTGAAAAAATATGTTACTTTGCAATAGAAATTTATTATGTACTGAATATTTTTCTGTAACAAAACATCAAGAACAAGCAAGGAGATGGTACAGACACATCAAGCTGGAATTTAATATTAATAATTTATTTTAATTCAAAGTTCGTACAAAATACGTTCCAGTGTCTATCTCATATTATATTTATCCCTTTCAAGGGCTTTATTTTCTTGTTCCCTGACTGTTACTATTTTATTTTTATGTGAGGTTTGAATCTTGATATGTTAGTTAGTACTTCATTGTGATATGTTGATGGATCTACGTTGAAGAACAGTAAAAAAGTCTCCATTGGCTTGCGCAGTTTATACAGAAGACTTCATTTGATGTCTGAAAACACTTGTTCACACTCCAGATTATCAACAGAAAGAAATTTTTTTATATCTTCAAATATACAAAAATGTTGAACTGCTTCTGTTTTCAAATTGGTAAATAAATGCAGTGACTACAGATATTACTCACTAAGCTGATTACTAATCAAAGATTAACAGAATATCTGAAATCTGTGACAGGTCATAAAATGCTATGATATACAGGAATATACTGCAGTATTTCCTTTACGTGAATTCTTTAGTTAACATCTAAAATAATAGTGAAAATAAGATAACTTCTTTTCTGTATGGTTGGGGGAAACCTTAAATTCACATTGCAATTTTTCGTGGATTTAAGTGACATATGAAGTGTCTTGTTCATTAGAATAAGCATGGCATTGCAGTTTCCTCTTAACTTTACAATTTTTTAACTCTTCCATTGCACTTGCAAATTTCTAATAATGTTAGTTTATGTCTTCAGGCTTGTATAGTGTGGCCTTGTAATACTATGAAAAATGGGTGAGATTTTGACTAATATGGAGGAAGCTGTAAGTAGCATCTTGTTTAATGATCAGTTTGGTTAACCAAAAAATTATATCTGTACAGTTGAAAGGGCATCTCTTCAATTTTAAATTAAAAATTATAGCAAAATTAGCAACACCTAACATGGAGGAGCTTTTCAGAACTTAAAATTCAAGTCTGACAACCATTAGGACATTGCATAGTAAAAGAGAGTGTGTCTCATCTTTTGGTATAAAAACAAATTAACAATGAATTAGCTTTATACGTTGTGCTTTCTCTAAAGGCTGGAGTCCTGAATCTAACATGTTACAGTCTTAGGATATATATTGACTGCTGCTTATATAAATGTAATCAAGGTGATGTGTACTTGAACACAAGTAACGTATAAGTAAGTTAAGTACGTGCTACCACCTTGGCTATTTGCCCAGCTTCTTCAGACTTCTCCTGACTTTATTTGGATTTTTTTTTTTTTTTTGGTCAAGTATTTGCCATATTTCTCCTTAATAAATGTAAAGGTTGTGTGTTACAAACTACCGATTAATGCTTCTTTTTGGTATGTAAAATATATGCCATTCTTAGAGTTAATAAATCTCATTCACTCCTTAAGGAATGGTCCAGACCTCCCATAATTTCAGTATTTTCTCTACCAAATGAGTTTGAGATGAGAGTAAAATGAAAATGTTTTCTGCTTCCTAAGTTGTCTTTGTTTTGCAAATTATAAAACATTATTGTTTCCTGTGTTCTGAATTGTGAATTTTGGAGGTGGTGGGGAAAGCACACAATCAATAGAAATATATGGGCCATTTGCTTTTTATTTATGTCAGATAAAAACCTCAATGGCTTATAGACATATTTATGAAATGTTCACATATGTTTAACACACAAGATGAATGTAATTTCAGAATAGCTTGGAATTGAAGATGGTATAAGCAATATGTGTGTGGGGGGTCTGTCATTTAAAATACGATTGCAGAATTTTCCAAACTATAGTTGGATTTTGAGAAAAAAAATTCTGTCAGATTTTGTACAGATTTGCTTTTGTCTGTTAGAAGACTAAATGTTTCTTATGTTCTGCAAAACCACATTTTTTTTTCCTAATCTGATATGAAATGGAGTAATAGGAAATCTGGATAAAGAAGGCAGCTGAGCATGTTCTATAAGGGGTGTTCTTCAATTTACTGTGGTATCTGTATTGCACAATTTGGAAGTGCAGATGCATTTAATGTTCATTTGGTTATGCCTATTGCAAACTGAAATACACCGTAAATCCCCACAGGAAAATAGAATCTAGTAGTCTGTATCATTTAAAGTGAACAAAATGAAAATTTACTGTTTAATGAATTGTTAATAACATAGACTTTTTTCTTTTAATTGGTCAATAAAAACTCTTGTCATTTGAACTTCTTCTAGAAAGGAAGTACCTTCAGAAAGAAATTTCAAAATAGATGACTAGCTGGTTGAACATAAATGCGGAGTAATCTCCCTGCAGGCCTTGTCTGCCTAGGATATCTGTCAAGAAAACCAAACTTTGTTTCTTCTGTTTGCTGCTGCAGGACTTGATGTGGGGAAACAGCAATAGCCTACTTTGTATCTATAAAGAGATTTCCCTTCTTAAGATCTTGAGGATAAAGGCCTCAAATTTGGATCCTATTTAATCTGATTATATTAATGTGTCAACTTTGCAACAAGTGAGCTATGCTGTGCCAACACCTAAGTGGCCTTTGTGGATGATACGTAGGTATGTAGATAGATGAGGGTCAGGGAATGGGGCAACTTGCTTTCTCTAGGAATAAAACATCCCTTCTGCGGTTACCACAAAAGCCTTTGCTGTGAAAGACCAAGGCATATATGAAGATAAGGCTGGAACAAAACACTGTATGACTTCAGGCTTGCAGGATGTGGCATACCTTTTCATCTTTCTTCTGCTATGACTCTCCACCTCTTCCTTTCCCCAGGAAATTGAATGCAACAAGTTAAGGTTTTAGGGCAAGTGCATTCTGTGGAAGCTATGAGAGGAAATCCTTTTCACGACTTTGGAGGAAAAAAATACCTAGGAGGGATGTGATAAGAGACTTAGATTTTTATTTTTAAAAAATTATTATTATTTTCTTTTCTTTCTCCTACTTTTCTATCTTCCTCAAATGTGCACTAACAGAAGTGAGGAAGGGAGTGAGTGGGAGTCAGTCCCTTGCACCGCAGCCTGACTCCTGCCAGGGGCACCAGTTTTAGAGAGTAAAGCTCTAGTCCCTTTTGTCTGTTAAAAGCCTGATTTTTTTTTTCATCAATACAGCATGGAAGACTTTTTACAAGCATTGGTAGGGTGGGTCAAGTTTGAGAGCTGGAAATCCTTCAAAAGTTACCACACGAAAACAGGAATTTAGATGAAGTTCAGCAGATTTATGAATATGTGCTACATGAGATAATTTCAATGTAGCTGCATTTCATTTTCCTTGTTCTAAGTTGGAAAAATCAGTTATTTGATTTGAACTTTTAATTCAAATGCAGCTAAAACACTTTGTAGGTGCAGTTAACTCCCGTTTTGTCTGTAACATTACAAGACATGCCCTTGCAACATAAAAAGCAGTACTACCCAGAATAGTCACAGTATTGATGTCACTTGTGCTTTATTTTAATTAAGAGCCTTACAGAAAATATCTAGTGCAATGTATATTAATATAAGAAATCAGAGTTAACTGGTGAATATCAGTGTCAAAACAGATGTCCTAAGAAATTAAGTTCCACTGCTGTTATGTCCTGCTGATGTGAGTGAGATCTTAGAAATCTAGCATGTCTAGAAAAATAGACTGACTATTCTGCATGTGTAGCTATGTCCTTATCAAATTGAAACACAGGCAGCTAAGCTAGTAAAACTTAAGATGTCTGCATGGTAGGAGTAGGTAGCTTCTTAGGTGCCTCTGTTGTGTCATGGTAAACTTCTGGATTGTTCAAATATACATCTGTCATTCTCTAGCAGGGAGATTCTTGACATGAAAACTTCCAGTCAAACCAACAACTAAAATATCTACCCTGTTTCTGAGAGGTTTCTGCTATTTGCAGAGTAGAAAAGTAAATATGAAACAAATTGCATGAGCTATAATTAGTTTTTAAAATGTATTACTGAGGCTTTTGTGATGTCTGTATCATACACATACACATACTATCAACTGTCAGACTTCTGTATGGGGGAATCAATACAAATACAGTGTTTTGGTTAAATTAGAGAAATGGTCCCACAAGTAATATTAGGGATGGATGAGCAATCCATTCAGTGTTTATGGTGCTTCAAAACAGTATTTGTATTATTAAGTCTAGCATTCTTGCATATGCAAGCTTTTTTCCCCCCAAATACCCTTACAAAGTATCTACATGAGGTGCTTTAATAACTCCTGACAAACCTGTTAGTATTGTTTCCTATGGAAATGTGCAGATTTCACTGTAGAATACACACGTGGATATAAATTACAAAAAATAAATCAATGGATGATAATAAATGAAAACTTTTAAATAGAGAACTAGGTGGTGCTGTTCTTTCATCTTTGTAGCTTAGCTGAATTCTGAAGTATGGACTGAGAGCACCAGGCTACTACTTTTCAAGAATGAAAATTTGAAGAAGTTGTTTTTTCTGATTTTATTGAGAATGCTACTTTGAGAGCTAATAACTGCACAATACAACACGTTCTGTTTTATACAGAACAACTTTGGCATCCAATAAATATTTTAGTTTTACTTAGCATGGTGATATGCTTCCTGTTATTCTAAGTTTGAATGACTTCAGAGTGAATTCTAATAATTTTTTTACCCTTTATTTGTCTGTATATTCAGGATTATTTAGTCAGATCAATTTAGCATGATTAGTCATGTGAACCTTTCAGTCCTTTTCCATTGTTGATTTCTTAAACATTTTGGGACTAATTTGCTAACAGCACGATGAAATCATCAGTAATAACTGGAAGAAATTTGTTGTAACTGTGTAGTAGCAGTATATAAACCACAATTAATTAAGCAAGAAAATGAACTTATTAAATTTTCTTCCATTTACAAAAACTACAGCGTTTTAATCACTCTTGTCTCAATGCCATTCATGCTGTAATAGGAAACAGTGAAGATAGATTATAATGAACTACCTGGGATCTAGCTAGTTTTGTTATATCCGTGTTCAATGTTGCAGCAGAATAATAAATGTCTAATTAGAACCCAACATGAGTATATGTAGCACTTTGGTAAAGAATTGACCTCTCATTGACCACTGCTTAAACAGGAATGTTGAAAAAACAGATGGAGGATAAAGAAATAAGAGGAAAATAAATTTTCTGTACTGAAAAGGCGGTGAAAATGTGCGCTAGCTAGGTCAAACCTATGAATGTGTTTGCTCTAAGTAGGTAATTACTTATTCAAAAATTAAGCTGTAGCTGTTAATAAGCACAAATGGAGGAGTGCAAAACCACTTTTTTCTTGCAGTTTCTCTCCTCTATTCCTTCTGAAGCGCTGCAATACAGAGAGGAGTATCAATCAGAAAGTTTGGTTTGTACTTTTTGATTGTTCATGAGTAAGCATAAAATGCTTTGACTGACTCAGAGTAGAGACTTTGTAAAATATACAAATAATACCCATAATATTGCACATTATTATCTACCAGGGTTAAAAGCAATAATTCCTTTTATGTTGATTTTTGTAAGATTTCAGTGTCACAACTGCAGTTATTATTGTTCTGGTGTTTGAAAAGTACCAAAAGGTGTTTTGATTTGTTTTTGGAAACTAAAAAGAAACTCAAAAGAATTCTAATTCACAAAGAAATAATTTTAAAATATCTTTTCATTCCTGACAATCAAGTATTCTTGACACTAAAGAGGAAGCCACATTTGAGTATACTGTATCATGTATGTGCTAATAGACTTTGTACAAATTTTTTTTGTGTGTACCATTAAAAACTATTAATAAAAACTCACTGGCATAGTTAATTCAGTGCTTACATTTGCTTGTTGCAGAATTGTGTATCAGAGAGAGGGGTTCAATTTACATGGGTTAGCAGACTGTTTACTTTTAAAAGAGGTGCGTTAATAGATTATGCACTGCTAATTCTAATTGGGTGCAAGTGTGCAGAATATTTCTGAATGCATATTATAAATTGAAAATTATTAAACTAGCCACCCTAAGAAGTTTCTCCTTTCTCCCACAACCTGCAGTTTTGCTTTCTGCCACAACCTGCAGTTTGGATTAGCACATAGTCACAAATATTTGAAGTACTGCATTTTTGCATTATTTTCCTCTTTTTCAGGAAAGTGCTGGACCCCTGAATCAAATCCTTCTCTATGCAAGTGTCCTCCTAAAGAAGCATTTGACTGGAAAGAGAGAGAGGATTTATTTCAAATAGTTACTTCTTTTTAATTCTTCTGATTAAAAAAAAATAAAATTGACAGTTTGTAAACTCTATTGTAGGTGGATCTGGCCTGTCAATAAATAAATGAAGGATCACTTTAAGTCTTTCTGCACCAGCTCACTCCCTTCTACACAGCTAAGTAAGAACACGAGAAGTAGTGGGGTGTTAGAGTCAGAGTTACTGGTATTTTACTGACATTTTTCTAAGTTACAGATGCTATTTAAGAATCTAATTTAAGCCAGTTGCACTGAAAATGTCTTGTGATTTCTAAAACATTCCAATGTCATTTTTAGAAAATGGATGTTAGTTGATCCTCAGATCTGTAGAGGAGAGAGGGTTATTATTTCAAAACAGAGCAAACAAGAAATAAAGCTGAATTTTTATCATCTGTTCTGTGTAGATTCTGGGAAATACTTATGCTTTCGGAATAATTGTAAAGGTCAAATTTGCTTTCTGAGCAAATTAAAATAACGCTAGCTTGTTGTCATTGTTTCCCTGCCCCACCCTGAGTATTACCATTATGGGGAGAGATCTGAACTAGGTACTGAGTTTTAGGTAACTTTTCTATTTGAAGTTATTGAAAATAGCACTCTAGGATTTTTTTTCCCTTAACTTAACATTGCAATGAATAATTTATACATGAAGTGCAACATAACACCGTATATAAGGTTACTTTTATAATCCAAGAAGACAGCACAATGTAAAGAAACCATAAAATATTTTGCATTTTTATTTGTGAAAAAAAATATTTTTTCTTCAACAATATTTGATTTCCAAGGTCTTTTATGCTTTGCGTTCCATTTTCAGCTTTTATTCTCTTTTAATTTAGTCTTTCACCTTTTCTTCCTGCATTGTTTAGTGTCGTGGCTTAGCCCTAGTCACCCCACAGCTGCTTGCTCCCCCTCCCCAGCGGGATAGGAGAGAGAATTGGGAAGAAAGGAGAACTTGTGGGTTGAGATGAAGACAGTTTATTAGAATAGTAAAGGAAAATGACAATAATAACAAAATATAAGGATACTAAAATATACAAAATGAACGATGCACAATTTCTCACCGCCTGATGTTCCAATGACCAATACAGCCCGTCCTGAACAGCGATCACGGAAATGATCAATGAGCAGCAAGCAAACGAGCAAGAGAGAGAGAACGAGTCATGTCCCCTTGGTCAATCTCCACTCATATAACAAGCATGACGTTTATAGCATGGAATACTCTCTTTGGCCAGTTGGGATCAACTGTTCTGGCTGTATTCCTCCCAGCTTCCTGCACATTAGCAAGCCGGAAAGCTGGACAGTGTCCTTGGTTTCTTTAGCAACAACTTATAACGGCAGTGGATTTATCAACATTCTTCAAATACAAAATCCAAACCACATCAGCTACTGAGAGGAAAATTAACTCCGTCCCAACTGAAACCAGGACATCTGGGTTTTCAGGGTTTTCTGTTCTTCTTATGTCACTGTGCTGACGTAAGACTTTGTATTTTCAATGTATTAAATCAGTTGAAGAAGAGGAAGTCTGAATGAACATGAAGTTATTATCTGTCTCAGGCCAAAATATGAGGAACCCACTCTTGTCTGAAACTTCAACCCAGAATTTTCTTATCTCAGACTCTCAGACATAAGACAAAGTAAAGTTTTGTGGAACGTTTTGGTTGGGTTTTTTTTTTTTTGACTTATTTGGATTTGGGTAAGGATAATGGAGATAAAACTAAACATTAATGTCTAATATAGTAGAAAAATTAGGCAACCAAGAACAACTTGACTTCCCTATAGAAGGGATACAGGTTGTGAGAAGGGTACAGTAGAGAATGACCTTGTTTTTCATAACAATGTCTCTGTTTTGGCAGTGGTTGTGCCACTTAGATACTTTATTTTGAAATTAGCAAAGACTTTCACTTTGTTTCCAAATTTTTTCAGTTGCCACAGTTACAGTAACTCTTAACTTTCAAATATTGTTAAAGCAAAACTCTTTAGTATAACTTCAGTATAGAGTATGACTTCGATTTGGTTCTTCAATACAACTGTAGACAACTCATACATCAGAATTCAGATTAAAATGAAACAGATGTGTATAGAAAATTTAAACTTGCTGTTAAACTCAAGGGAAAAAAAAAAACCCTGAAATCTTTCTTCCAAGTATGTAATTTAAAGGAAATATTTCATATTTAGAGTAAACTGAGTACTTTCACCTTATTTTCCCTGATAATGAAATCTCAGAACCTTTGAGTTTAACATTTTTAACTGTGGTCTATCAATTCTAAGTAGCTTGAGCTCTAAGGTTATACAGGCTTATGATAATGGTACAAATGTGTTTTTGAGAGTTGTTTCATAGTGCTTGTCGTGATTAATTCCTCTTGAAAGCCTCTATATGTGCATAACATTGTAAACATAGGAAAATTAAATGGAAAAATTATAAGATAGACACAGAATTATGTTTGTGTACATGTCTACATCAAAACAGAAAATAAATGATAAAGCAGATAAGGCAATTATTGCATATTATTTGATGAACCTAATTCAGTTATTTAGTTGTCTGTATGTAAGTATTCCAAATATCTAGGAAACAAGTTGTTAGGGTTTTTTTACCAGCTACCTCCGACCCTCCCCCGTACCTCAGAAGGATTTTAAGTTTGTATAAAACTTTGCTGGCAACATTTAAAAAATAAAGAAAATTCTGAAGTTCAGCTCTTCTGCCATGAAACCGGTTATCTAAACTGAATCAAAGATGATTGTATTTTTTCATCTACGGGGGACTGTATTATTTGCAATTCTGTTTCTTTTCATTGTGAAACACATAAGCATTGGTATCTATGCTCACATAAAATCAAGATTTTGTTATTGCAATGGAATTACTTGTGTGTTCTCTATAATTTTTTTGCAATTGCAGTTTGAATTGTAGATGTAGTCCATGTGCGCGCTGTCTACCTGTTTCTGAAAATTCAAAGATGCAGTCACAGTATGTGAAAAGTCGTTCAGTCACACAAGAGTGTTGGCATTTACTTCAATTTACCAAGTGCATAAACTGTAATCTTAAGTAATTGCTGTATAGAAACCTCATACATTTAACAGGACCACTTTGTCTAAGCTTTTTTTGTCAGCACCTGCATCCCAGAATGGATATGTTGAATAAATACTACTATTTTGCAATTTACACTTGTGCATGCTTTTACATTTTCTGATGACCTCAGTAAATCAAAACTTCTTATCCTACTCCCCCAAAAAGTCTGTTCAGATTGTGCAAGTAGTAAAATGTGTTCAGTAAAGTGATGTAATAAATAAAGCTTTTAGCCACCTAAAATGTTGGCTAAATGGTGACCACTGATCTTTAAAATATTTAATCTTATTGTTGAGTCAGCTGGCAAGCATCTTTTAACGTTTTCATTTTTGGGGCTGTCTCATTGCAAAATACCATGAGACAAAGTTGTCATAGTTTAGCCTCGCTCGAGAATAAGCCCTACACAGTTGCTCGCTCGCTCTCCCCACCCTCCAAGGGAACAGGGGAGAGATAATATGATAAAAAGCTCAGGTTTGAGATAAGGACAGACACAGATCATTCATGTTACCATTACAGGCAAACCAGACTTGACCTGGGGAAAACTATTTAAATTTATTATTCATAAAACAAAAGCAGGATAATGAGAGAGAACAAAACCAACTTTCTCCCACCCCTCCCCTATTCCTGGGCTTAACTTCATTCCGGACTATCTCCACTCCTTGCCCCGAGCGACATAAAGGGGACAGGGAATGGGGGTTGTGGTCAGTTCATCACACATTGTTTCTGCCACTCCTTCCTCCTCGGGGAAGAACTCCTCACATTCTTCCCCTGGTCCAGTGTGGGGTCCCTCCCACGGGCTGCAGTCCTTCATAAACTGGTCTGGCGCGGATTGTTTTTCCACAGGGTGCAGTCCCTCCAAAGTGGCTGCCCCAGTGCAGGCCCTCTACAGGCCACAGCCTCCTTCAGGCATCCGCCTGCCCCAGCGTAGGGTCCTCCACAGGCTGCAGGTGGATCTCTGCTCCTCCGTGGGCTTCCATGGGCTGCAGGGGGACAGCCTGCTCCACCATGGGCTGCACCACAGGCTGCGGGGGAATCTTGGCCAGGAGCCACATTACTCCTGCCCCTCCTTCTTCACTGACCTTGCCATCTGCAGCCATTCCTCTCACAAGAAATTCTTCACAATCAGACTCAGGCAGACGCCTCTCAGGATCTCATTCACATCTCTCTCCATTTCTTGCGCCTCCCCCTCTCTGCCCCCTGCTTCAGCTTCTTCAGCTTATTCACTCCTTTATTATTATTATTATTATTATTTTTCCCCTTCTTAAATACATTACTGCAGAGGCGTTATCACTGTCACCAAGTGACTTGGCCCCGGCGGCAGGTCCACCCTAAGCCCGTCTGAGTCCACCAGACAAAGGGGAAACTTCTGGCAGCTTCTCGTGGAAGCTGCCACTGTAGCCCCATGCAACCACACAAAACCCAAAGTTCTTTATTCTACACTAAGTCTTGTGTTAAGCCTGTCTTATTCTACATTAAGGATATCTTCTGAGTAGTTAAAAGTTCATCAGCTTATAGCATATCTAGGTTATGAGGCTGAAAGTAGAGATGTCCAAACAAGTCTGGGAACTAGAAACACCATGGGGCTATGGCTGAGGTAATTAGCCTTGTGTAGTTCATCTTCAATGCCGTCTTTTTTTCTTACTCTTGTGATTGCAACATAGCCATTTAACTTTTTGTTAGTACATGTCCTCTTTCTTCTCAGCAAAATTGTTTTGTATTAAATCATACTATCACTGTATTAAACCAGATCTAGACATTATTCTTGATTTCTATTTATAACATTTGTCATAATATGAAGCGATGTAGCAGAATGCTAAAAATGCATGTTGTAATTTGGAGCTCCGAGTGACACCAATTTACAGAACTGCAGTACCCATTGTGGTTAGTAGAAATTCATGTGCAGAAGTTTGAAAAGAGTTAGGTTGTTTTCATGTTATCATTGTAAAAACAGATGGTATATAGTCTGCATTTATTGACTATGCATGTTTTAACAAACTTCATATTTTTAAAGATTTGATTTCCACTGCATTCAAAGTTAATAAATTAAGTGTCCGTGCATGAGTTATCATCTGACAAGAAAGAGTGGGCAAAACTAAAAAGAAATAAAGTGCAACAAGTGGTGAAGTAGTCTGTAAGTGAAAAGTGAAAACTTCTCCTGAAAATGTTTATTTTTTGTTCTCTATAAATAAAATATATACTATTTGTTTTTAAGCGCTGATGTCAACACACAGCTGAATTATGGAAGATCTGTTACCAGCTAGTTGAATAGAGCCAGAGTTAGGTTGTTCCGGGTCATTGTGGGTCATTGTGGGTCATCTGGTTAATGCTGGATGTGAAAGGCTGTACTACATTCCAGCCTTTGTCCTACTTTCATGAAACAGATGCTCTTCACTGAAGAAACATAATTAATTTCTATGGAAGAGGTGGATGTTTGCTTGCCATTCTTCAAATGCAACCATCTTAGATAATTTCTGTTAAATTCTCTATTGTTTGTAGCTGCAGGGGTTCACACATTAAAGTTATGTTAAAGTTGTGAATTTCTTAACCTCCAAGACAAGCTGAACAAATGGAAACCAAAGTGTCTAGTTTTCAGCACTTTTAAGCTTTTCACTTGTTTTGCAAGCATTTGAGATTATTAACCCTAAAAAGGTAGTTTAAAATGGTAACAAACATAACTGTTAATGTGACCTTCTCTTTTCACACAAGCAACCTAAAATGTACAATACCAAGAGATCACTTGGAATGCTTCTGGTTTTGCACTGATTTTGATTTAATAATTGTTTTCTTGCTTTGAGATTTCTTTGTTAAGCAGTAATTCTCCTGTAAAAGATTAGGCTATTTACTAGCAAGGTTAAAAGGTAATGCATCTAATAAAATATGACAGAATGAGTTTTATTACGTATTTGAAGTACATCCACTAAATTTTTAGTGGCAGACATATCATCATTTTTATTTTCGGCTTCCTTGGACTAGGATGAGGAGAGCTGCCAAGACAAATCTTAGCACCCTGCTAATACTGAAGTTTAAAGACTTATCTTGCTAATCTGCAGACCTGAGTGTGCACATATGCATGGAGTAAGCATCTGGGGAGAAGGATAAGATTTGCAAGGTTAGAAGACACTAGTGTAGTCATGTGGAAGAGGCTTCAGATTAAATCCAAACTTGGATCCTTTTCTTTTTCCTAGACAGTACTTGTCTCAGGAGCTAGCAGCAAACTATAATTACTTGAGCTTGGCATGAGTTCTCAATTGAACACTGCTTCTCTGATCCTTGTGAGATAACAGCATTTTTCCTCTTTAAAATGAAAGTATGAATGTGCTCTTCTAATGGTGACTCACCATGATTTGACCCTCAAAACTATTCGATCAGATTCTTCTTAAACAGGATTCAAAGAATTAGGGAAGCACTAGGACTTTCTAAGAATTGACAAATATTCTTTCTGAATACCTATCCAGAAATCTGCTTCATTGCTGATAGTTAACTGGAAAAATCTAGAAGTAAGCAAAAAAAGGAGTTTGATTCAGAATGATAAAATTCCTGGAGGCAGGATTCATGAGGGTAATGCTGCTATTCATTCTCTAACAAACTTCTCCTGAACTTGTTTAATGTTTCCTTTTTTCAGAAGCTTTAACTTTGGACCAAGTTTCCTCTGATGACATCATGTTGTCTGTAATATCTATGTAACTGTTCTCAAATTTTCCTTATTTCTGCATGAAAAAAAGTTTTTAAGAATTTGATGCAATGAGAAAAGGATCATAAATCCAGTTTTGCTTAGTCACTTATAAACAAAACACCTTGCATTATTTTCCTGTCTCCCTCTTTAACCATGAACAATAAAAGTCTGCAAAGAAGATGCTTCAAGTTTGGACTCTCCCCCAGTGTTTTGCTAAAAATATAAAGCAGGATGAAAGCAGGACGTTTTCATAGCTGCAGCTTTTCTACTGAAAAATAAGCACCAACATATGCTGGGTCAGCTACCTGAAATCCACGTGTGTGTGTAAGAGCGACTGAAATGTCAGTTGGCTTAAATTCGTAATGACATCCTAAAAGCATTTGGCAGATCTTATTTTCTAATGGGAGAAAAAATTTGTTCTGTTCATTTTCTCTGTTTTCATGTAAGCTGGAAATTCGGCAATGGAGTTTCATATGCAGTCTTAATTAAAAGTGTGGCTTTCATCTGAGGCCCAGCAATGTGCTGTCACAAAACTGCTAATGATGAAGTTGTAGTCTTGTAACTTTGGTTCAACTACTCTTAATTTTGAGGATGAACATGACTACTTCCTGCATCTTATAATGTTACTTCACTTGTCCTGGACAGTGCCTTGTCTCAGAAGACTTTTTTTTTGCTTTATGGCAAAATGCCTGGTCGCTTTTGCTTTTTGGAAGAATGGCTTTGTATGTGTGTTTCAGTTTCTCAGAGACCACCTAGCCAAAGCACCTCCTATGATGGCATTGATCTGAACATAGCTGCAAAAATATCCCCACCCTCCTGGGCAGTGTTAGGTATAAGGAGTGGTTGTGGATTGTGTGCAGGTTCTTTGAGAGGTGTATTGTTTGGTTGGTTTTTAGTCTGTTGATCCTCTTACCAAAATCTTTACTGTGTTGCTTTTTAGTCAGGAAATGGTGAATTTGGAGAGGTAGTACTTAATGTGAAACTAAGTTACTGCTTGTGCTTACACAGCTTAGAATTTTAGGAACTTCAGAACATGGCAGAGGGTTTGTCCATTGTCAATTCTTGTACCTTCCTAACAACACTCAACTACACAAAACATGGTGTTTCTGACGGGTACTTTTCTGTTAGCTGAGGAGAGATTTGGGAGAAATACTGAGGTAGAATGCAGACAAACAAGAAGATACAACTAAACTGAATAAGCAGATCTGTCCCTCTGCTCATCACTGCAAACAGTGGCATATAATTGAAAATTCAAGGAGGACAGTTAGTCAAAAAAAGGAGGTGGGAAAAAAAAAAGAAGTAGTAGAGCTGGTCAATGTGTCATTGCTTCAGTTTTGGCATTTTTGTTATCCCAACACAGTTAAGATCCAAAAATTCCAAATCTTCAGGAAATTACCTAGGTAGAGGTAGGCACAACTTTGTTGACTTTGGAAATAAAGTTTGCGCATGGAAAAAGCCTACTGTGAAAAAGCTTATGCACTTGATACTGCAAATGCAAATAACATTTTGGCACTTGCTGTTGTTTCTTGGCCAGTTCATAGACAAAGGCCTAAAACAGATGAGCATTGCCTGATGCTCAGCTTGCTCCCATTCCTTGGTAGCTGCATTCACATAATAACATAGGATACTGTGGTGAGTTAAAAAATTGGAAAATGCAAAGAGTTCTGAAGTGGTGGGTGGAAAGGAGATGGTGAGAAGTAGTGCACAATAATATGGCAGAAGTGAGAACATGTGATTTGAGGCATGAAGGTGGAACTGCATAATATAAGGTACAAGAAAATAACATAAGCAGTTTCAGGTGGAAAAGAAATGCAAAGATCCCTGCTATGTGTAGCCAGTTTGGCCTCAATACACAGTTTAGTCATAAGCAAATTGGAACTTAAAAATATTTTTTAAGTTCTTAATTAGAATTAGGGAATTACATGTTCTGCACAGGTTTCCATTCCATATACTTTCTATAATAAAATAATGAAATATTTCGAGTTTGAACATTAAATATCAATATATGGTTATCAATTGATTATTTAAAAAAAAATAGTTCAAGTTTATTTTATCTCATTTCTTCACTTTTTTTTTTTTCTATATGAGAACTCTTTAATAAACATTATTTACTTGTTTCTATGGTTGGTTCTTCCTGCGTCTGATTTCAGAAGAACAACTTGAGTGACTTACTCGATTCAGTTCTTATATACTGACAAGTATCTCATACTTCTATTCCGAATGCTATGTGCTTGACTAGCCTCAATCCAGAGAGTGAATATCCGTCTGTGAACAGAGCCTATATTAATAGTTTTCACAATATACATCAGCACTAATCTGCTATTCTAAGCTGCCACATAATATAGTCCCTTCTATGAATGAAGAATTAATTTATAACTAAGATTAGGAAATTTTTTTGTTACTAATCCTTCCTTATTTTTAATGTCCACTGCTGCTGGATTACTATGTTTGTAATTTACAGGCACTGTCACATTTGGAGCTCACCCTTGTGATTTTTAATTTTTTTTTTTTTGCTTTGCATCCAAGTCTTAAGCTGTCATCTTAAACCAGTAAAGTCTCTATAGCATGCAAAAGGAATGAATAGCTGCAATTTCTAATTTCAGACTGTTTTATTGCTCCAGTGCTTTAAGTCATGAAGTTTTTTCAGGGTGTTAAATTGTGCTTTCTCCCTGTATTGATAATTCTAAGTGGGCTTATACAAAAGAAGAGGAGAAACTCTTCGGCAGGGCCGAAGGATAATGGTTTTAAAACAGAAGGAGGTAGATTCAGACTAGACATCAGGAAAAAAAAAATATAATGAGGGTGGTAGGACACTGGAACAGGTTGCCCAGAGAGATGGTAGATGCCCCCCTGGAAACATTCAAGGCCAGGTTGGAGGGGGCTCTGAGCAACCTGATCTAGTCAGGGATGTCCCTGTTTATTATGAGGAGGCTGGACTAAATGACCTTTAAAGGTCCCTTCCGACCCTAACTATTCTATGATTCTTTTTAAGTTTATCATCAGTAAATTTAATTAGCACATTCTTACCTATATGGAAGTGTTGCTTATGACAATGTTAAATGAAGCTAGTCAAAAGATCAACCTGAGGCTCTCCAGAAAAAGCAGAAGCTAATAGAATTTATTTTCCATATGATATATGCAATATTTGTTGTCTTGGGACAGTCTGAGGATATTTGATTCCTACCTTTTATTTGTGGTAAAAAAAGATAGTGATTTTTTTTTTTAATGTATCCAATATGGCAATTATCATACTTAAAAATATTCTACAGCTTCTGATGCAGAATTTGAACCTTGCTTTACTTTTTAATCAAAATTCCATTTACATTGCCTAAGAAGAATTAATACGGATGGAAATATTTTTCCTTTTTCAATCTTCTTTATATATTCTTTGCAAGACTTTACTTGTTGATATTTCTTCTTATCCTCCTTGTAAGCATGGATTTACTCTTACCTTGTTTTGTTTTTATGATTACGTTTTTTGTAAGTGTCGTCGTTTTCAACAGTATTAAGTGAAAATTGATCAGAGTAGTCTCTTGATGTAGCTATCTATTCAGTAAAGTCAGAAGCTTCTCCAATATGTTTTTGAGTTTCTTTGCTTTTATTAAGATGCTCTTTCCAGACAAACTCACGTGAAAGTGCTGAGTCTGAGTACCTTCCACATTTCAGTGGGCTTGGTGTAGATGCTTTTTATTTTTCATTTTGTCCTTCTGAAATGAAAATACTTTATTTGAGGCTTGGTTTTGTTCATCCTCTAGCTTAATCTGAAATGCTTTCCAGTTGTTCAGTCCGAGGTCATATTCTGCACTCTGATTTAGGAACTTACCAAAACAATGTGTAAGATAATATAATGTCTAGTTGATACTTTCTGGCAAAAAGTCATACACCAGATTTCTTTATTCCCAGTACTGGTACTGTATGTTCTTGAATGTATATCTGGAAAGTTGAAAACTCTAGAAATTAATTAACTTCTAGTAGTGTCTGCCTATGAACCAAACCCACCAAGTTGTTAGTAGATTGAACTTAAGAAAAGGAAAATCTGCTACAGGACTTCCAAAATTCTTCTGTGGGTTAAAAACACAAAAGAGAAAATGGATGGCATTTTATTTTTACTGTTCAACTGCTTATAAACATTTACTTCTGCCTTTGGCCAACATTTTAAAATATGGCTTTTACAGACTTGCAGGATTTTTTTTATGGCTTTGGAATAGCATGTAAAGTTACTTACCAGTAGTATAAAGAAATTATTGCTTAATATAAGCTAAACTGGGAAAAGTATGTAGGCATTACATTAATTTAAAAATACTTCATTGATTATTAATGCATGTAGTTTTGAAATGGATTCTTGAGTATCTTGACCAACTATAGATTTTTATTTAAGCAAAAGTAAATTCTAAATTTATAAAAGCTTCTCATGACAGAAATTGCATTAATGTGTGTATATGCATGTGTGTGTATGTATAATTTAAAAAAATAGGAATGTCTAGTGTATTGAATTACACTCGATCCTTATTTTTTTTTCACTAAGAAGGAAAATATGTCTCAGCATCTTTTTACTCATGAGAGTTTCATGCAATGTGACTGAGGGTGAAGTTTTTTTGACTTACACTTTTTCTCCTAAAAAGTTTACAACTGTAAAGTTGCATGTTCATTAACAGTAACTTTTGGAAAACAGGTAGTGGACTTAAATAGCTCTACTCACATTTCTTCTATAGCATATAGATATATCGTGTAAGTAAGTATATGGGCATTAAGTGTGCTAATACTCTGTTTGCATATGTATGTAAGCTCCTAGAATATTTTATGAGCATGTTACTGAATGCTTAATCTAATAGGTGTTCAGGGACAATCTCTAGTTTCTGCTTTGCTTATTCAAACTTTTAAAATGCTCCTTTTGCAGAGCATATTAGAGCAAATCTTTAGAAGAGTTTAATCAGAAACTACAGTGTGATTAAGGCAAGTGAGACACTTGAATGGCTGCCTTATGAAATCTGCTCATTATATGGTATTCAGACAGATTCATATTTATCTACAAGTCAACTTAAAATTATGTTCTTTCAGCAAGCACCAAGACAATGGTTAGAGAAGATTCATTTCCAACATAGTTACTGAAGGAAGAAAAACCAATAGAATCAGATAACTGATCCATTTCCACCAGACTCTTTTTCAAAGATTCACTTCAATGTTGGAGCAGACTAGAAGTAATAATTTTAAAAAGTTCAAAATTATGGTTACTTTCAGTGTTTACCACAAAGGACATCTGTTAAAATCTCACTAAATCCAGGCACACATTAAAAAAGTTATTTCACTTATTTAAATTATTAGACTAGGGCTGGCAAATTAAAAGACTGAATCATTATTTATTTTAACAGTGTCAGTTTCCAGAAAGAGCACTATCCTCCTATGTTGTTTCTAAACACTTTTGCTTGGGAAAATGACAAAATTTTTCATAATTTATGACATTTGTTCTGCAACTTAAAGCTGTTAGACATGCTCTAAATTACAGATCGGTTGGATGGCAGTGTTGGTCAGCATCTTCAACTGCTGTATCTCCCAGTAGGCTTTTTAAGGGTTATACGTAGAGCGTGCAGCATTGCTCAGCTTTTGCATTTGGCCACGTGCCTCAATGAAGGTTTTCATCCTTTGTGTGCCTCGCAGCTCTGAGAAATGTGGAGCAGCTCTGGAGACAGCTGGGTAACTCCGTCGCTGAGTACGTTTGGTTTTGCACTCGCCCATACAGATAGGATGGACATAGGGAGGGGGTGGCACAACCACCTTCGAGGAGTGGTGAAGCTTAGCAGAGGAGCTGTAGGGAAAAGGCACTGATGAAGAAACATTGCAGTGCCTGCAGGAGAGGAATTCAGAAGCTGTGAGGAAGAGGATATGGCAGTGAATCTGGATCAGAGCAAGAGGAGAGAGTGCAGAAGTGTGTGGTGAGGAGACAAGGGTCTGTGGAATATGGACAAGGAGGAGGAGAGATGATGGAAGAAGCCAATCAAACTATATGCTTAGAATTACTTATTCTGTTTAGTTTATGTATTTTTATTGTTATAAGCATGAACGTTTAAGTGGTTCAAGCAAGAACACATACAAATAAAATGATGTGTCATTTGTCCCTTTTAGTAATGTAGCAACATAACCAGGTGATCCTGGCACTGCTGACAGTTTAATCCAGGAGCTTGGAGTTGAGGACACAGCTGGAGTGCTATTGACTTATGTATGTCTTTGCACTTGGATAGTGTTTAGGAACACTAAGATTATTTGCTCCAATTGTAAGACATCTTAAGTTGTCTCTTGTGCTGCCTAGAAAAATTTTACAGCTGCCAACATTTGCATGTTTGATAATGTCATAGAATTTGTTTTACATGTGCATGAACTTTTAAAATATTTCATAACTACTAATGCTAAAAGTTTAATATGTCTGTATATACTTTTTAATTATTTTGAATTGTGTTGCTTTGGCTGTACCACACATACTAAAAAAAAAAATGAATGCAAACTGGAAGTATAGTTGAATTTAGACTTCTTTGGTATATTAACACTCTGATAGTATGATGGTTAACTTCAGTAACCATTACAAATACCTTAACTGATCAAAACAATGTGCAAAATATATGTGAGTAAAAAAAGAACCAAACATGTTTGAAATAGAGACATTATATTATTTTGAAAGACTTTTAATATATTAAAGAAAAAATATTTTTATAAATATATTAAAATAATTGTATAAATATATATTTTTAAAAGATTCTGAGACCATATGTTATTCTAAAGTGTGCAGTAAACCCTGACTTTTTAATAGTCATCCAGCAAAGGTCAGGAAGAACTGCTTGAAGTCATAGCCTTCTTCCTAGCTTAAAGTCAGTCATACAGTCTGCCAAGCTATTGATGAGTATTTTCCTCCTGTATTGCCTAAAACCATAAAATAAGAATTTTAATATTTTGTTCTTGGTTATGGTATATTACTGAATTTGTTTGCATTGAATATAAAATCAAAATGTATTTTTCTTGCTTTTTCCTCAGTTGTCCACCATGGTAAAAGGAAGGGAAAAAAGTTCTGACTTTCCCTCTCCTATCTCCTATCTTCTCTCTTTTGACACTGTCTCCCACAGCCTTCTCTTAGAGAAGCTGGCGGCTGATGGCTTAGACAGGTGTACTCTTTGCTGTGTAAAAAACTGTCTGGCTAGCTGAGCCCAGAGAGTTGTGGTGAATGGGGTTAAATCCAGTTGGCGGCCGGTCACAAGTGGTGTTCTCCAGGGCTCAGTTTTTTGGCCAGTCTTGTTTAATATCTTTATCAATGATCTGGATGAGACGATTGAGTGCTCTCTCAGTACATTTGCAGATGACACCAAGTTGGACAGGAGTGTTGATCTGCTTGAGGGTAGGAAGGCTCTGCAGAGGGATCTGGACGGGCTGGATCAATGGGGCTGAGGTCAATTGTATGAGCTTCAACAGGGCCAAGTGCCGTAACCTGCACTTCGATCACAGAACCCCATGCAATGCTTCAGGCTTGGGGAAGAGTGGCTGGAAAGCTGCCCAGCAGAAAGTGACCTGGAGTGCTGGGAGACAGCTGGCTGATCATGAGCCAGCAGCGTGCCCAGGTGGCCAAGACGGCCAACAGCATTCTGGCTTGCATCAGGAACAGTGTGGCCAGCAGTAGGGAAGTGAT
>WHYT01016954.1:289465-318384 GCA_009806455.1 Tetrax tetrax
AGCTCACTTTAAAATTCTGTAATCCAGGATAGTCTAACAAATACAGTCAATAAAATAAAAACCCTGATCTTCACTTCGACGTCATTTTGACTTTCTTAAAAGGTATTCTGGTATTCTGGTATTCTGACATACTGATAAGCCTTTGTGACACTACCTTTTATTTAAGTTTCTGTAGGGCTATTGCTTCTGGTATTTCATTCTGTCAATGGTAATAGTTGACCTTAATGAGTGTCTTTGACCTTAACAAGCTTTTGGATCCTCTTGGACTGAGGGCATGCCTCCATCTTCACAGTAAATAGTTGAATATAAATAGCATATTAACCCTTTTTAAGTATTTCTGCACTTTCTAAAAAAAAAATCTGTTTCATCAACCCTTAACTAAATCTTTATAGGTGTTGGGGGTTAGGGGAGATTTACTTATTTTTCTAATTGGCTCCATGCTGGCTGTGGTATGTAAGATTTACATTAGCTCGTGTTCACTATGTACACTGAGCTGTAATGTACATTAGTTTAGCTTGGCTGCCTAGGCTTTCTCTATACTCAGTGGGGAAGGAGGCTTCTAACTCTCAATTTCTAGATTTCAAGTGCTTCAGAAAAAACCTGTTCGTTTACTTGGTTTTTTATCAGCGGTATCTGCAATAAAGAAGCCATGTCATTATTTCTCTTCACCTTGGCCACAAGTTCATTACGCTCAGTTCTTACATAACCTCATGTCCACAGGGGTAAATTTGCATAATTCAAAAGTGTTTTTTAAAAGGTTATCCTCCATAACCTGCCCAGAGATGAGTTTTCATTTTCTGACTATGGGAGAACAAAGTATAAAGGAAGAAAGAGAGAATGTAGGCAGCCAAATATGGAGAAAATGGTCATTTTCCTTCAGTTCTTTAGTGAGTTCAGAGAACTGAAAAGTGGCTGGAAGTGATCAGCTTGGTAAGAGGGCACCCATATACAAGAATTGCATTTGCTGCTTAGCTACCCAACTTGAGTAGGAGGGGCTCATTTCTTCCCCTTCCTCTGGAAATCAGGACAGAAAATACTATGGTTTTCATATTATCCTGTCTTTTAGAACAATTTTTAAGTTCAGAAAAAGGAATAATTTATAACTTGAGTGCATGCAAGTGAAAATGAGAAAGTTGGATAATTTCCATTTTTAGAGTGGAAATAGTTCTCTACTTCTGTCTAGCTTTTTTCTCAGTTTCATGTCTGGCTTTTGCATGAGCTAAGAGTACTCTTTTGTTATCCATCCTTAAAGTTTATCTGAAAGTATTTGTCAAATTTAGACTTTTTAAAAAAAAAACACTCCAAACCCCAAAGCTAACACTTCCCTCTCCCCCTTCCTTTTTTGGATGTCTTAGATCTTTCAGGTGAAAGTGAAAAATATAACAGTAGAAGACATAGTCATGCTTTTCTACATGTCAAAGTAAGTCAAAGCAAACAAAACAAACTTTATCTATCTATCTATCTATCTATCTATCTATCTATCTATCTATCTATCTATCTATTTATTTCCCTCTTTGACCAAACCGTTCAAAGGGGCTGTGTTCTTCCTCATCTACCAGTGCAGTATTTGGGAGGGGACAGAGGGCAGCTTACTGGATCCTTTTGTGAATCTAGCTTCCTGCTGGCTTATCAGAACTGTTTTACCAGTTTTTTGTCTTCTTTTAGCTTCTTCAAAGTTTATGGCTCGTTGGTTGTACATAAACAAGCTAGCGAGGTCTCTTGGTTTATAAGAGCTGCCTGCCTGGCAGTTTGAAGCAGAGCCTGTTGTTGGATAGTGAGAATGTTGGATAGTGAGAAGGAGTAGATGTGCACAGCATTGTGCATTTTTGTATATCAACCCATGAGTTTTGCCTTCTTTTCCTTACCAATTCTCCGCCCTGTCCCACTGCAGGGTGGGGGGAGGGAGTGACATGCTGCGTAGCTTTGTCCAGAGCAGGGCTAAACTGCGACAATGTGCTTAAGTATTTTCTGTTATTTGTTTTTTGTTGTTGTTGTTGTTGTTTGTTTTCCATCTGTTTTATTTTCCTCTTTTGTTCTCTTAAACTGTTTTTATCTCAACCCAGGAGTGAGTTTTGCCTTCTTTTCTTTAGTGATTCTCCTTCTCCTCCAGCTGCGGTGCGTGGTGAGGGGGGAGTGAGCGACTGTATGGTATTTCTACCTGCTGACTGGAGCTTAAACCACACCATTTGTGACTGACAAAAGAAGGGGTAACAGATTCCACTGAGAGCTCGTTCTTTCAGAGTACGGGACCTTTAACAGTGAAAAGTAACTTCCCAAGTTCTGTTGTCAAAATCTCTAAATCAGCCATTTGCATGCAAACTTGCAGATAATTATTGTCTTAAAGATCCTGTATAGAAATAAATGAAAATACTTTATTCAGTTTCAGGGCATCAGGATTCAGCAGGTCCATAACTTTATTATAAACTAAAAAAGCTTTTGCTATTGCTTCGTTATGTAATGAATTGCAGAGATTATCCTGCTGAAATTAGCTGCAGCTCAGTGGAACTCTGAACCCCAGTACACTTGTTCTTCCCTGTGCTGGGTCTTGCATACAGGTGTTTTGGCACTGCAAGTGGCAATGCTCCCTCTGCTGCATCTGTTGTCAACGCCACGTGCCAGCGTATTGTTGCACTGCAGTGCAAGGCCTGGAGAGTTTTATTTGTGAAGCAGTCCGGTTTTCATGTTGATGTTGAATTTGAGAAACAGTGTTTGCTGTGCTTGGTTCATAAACTCTCAAATAATTTGTTTTCTGAGAAAAACGTTTTTTGTGCAGTAAAATTGTTACATTAGAGTAGCTTTATGTAAGAAGGTACTCCATATTTGTAAAGGTAAATGTGATTATACAGGGACAATATTATGCTTATGTATTAATAGGTACAGCCGGAAGTGATAAAAACACGGAGCTGTTACTGATTTCTACTAATAAAATTATCATGCATGAATAGCATGTTGTAAGTCAAGAGAACTGGCATTCAGTATTCAAGGTGTGGTTATAATCACTCTGTTGGAGTGCTTGAAATTGCAAGGTAAGAATGAGCTGTTTTTATCAGTTGTTTGCCCGTACCTGGTATGTTCTTTGTCAGCTTTCTCTGTTTAGAAGAAGAAAAATAAATGTTTTTTCTCCTAACTGTATACATTTGTATATTTGTTGTGTAATTTGTGATGTGGTAGGGGACAGCAAGTTTGCCTGTGGCTTTTAGGAGCTGCAAAGCTAATTAATTTAAGTGCTCAGTCTGCTCCAAATAGACCACTTCATTTTGTACATGTGGTGTCAATTCACTGGTGGGGTAAAACACATTAACATTTGAAGTCAGGATATTTTTTTAATGCAGTTACTGATTTGGGACATCCAGATGACTTAAGCAAATAAGTTAATCATACATTTTTTCTTTATTCTTTTCTTCTCATGATTTTCCACTTACTAGAATAATGTTAATAGTTCTACTGCAAAGGTGTAGTTAGCGTACATTTTCAAGGACAGTGCTAAATTGAGAAATACCCTGATGCACCTTTATCTGTATGTTTCTCTTTGTTTTCCTTCTAGATGTGTACGCATAGAAAGTATTTTCTGAGTTGCCTTACTATTTTCTTAGAACAGTGGGATGTTTTCAGTGAACACTTAAAATGTCTCACTGTTGTCTAATCTTTCTGCAGACATCCACTTACAAAACCAGGTTCCTACTTTGACACTCATGTTTATCTGAAACCATATTTCACAAAAGATTCTCAAACACACTCAAAAAAAAAACCACTAAAAAGCTTTGCTTTTGAGGCCTTCTCTGAGGTAATTTTTTTCCTGAATTGCGATCAGTGGCATGTGGCAGATCTCTTCAGGACCTCACCCTCATCCACTCTGGTTAGGGGCAGCTCCCCAGGGAGCTGAGGTGCCTGCACCAGGCTTGCCCCCGGCTACTTGGGACCCCTGGATTTAATCAGGCCCTCAAAGGAGGTTGCAACAGAGGGACGGGTGAAATGTGCAGATGGTGACCATCACATGCTTCGACTGCTCAAGTCTGGACAGTTGTATATAGTGAAATGTTTTAATTCCGAAAATTCAGATAAAAATCAAAGTTGTAAGATCTTAATAATTTTGTCGGTTCTCAATCTATATTTAGAACATGAGAGGGGTGGACAAAAGGAAGATTTTAAGCATGTGAATAGTAACATTAAAAGTAAATACATTTGCAAGTTTGCATAACTTGCTGATAGTGATGTAGCTTCTTGTCTTACATTTAAAGTAATGTAACAATTTTTCTATACACTCAGGCCAGCCTTCTTATTAAAAAAAAAAAAAAAAAATCCTTGAAATGAGATTTGTAAAGGAAAAAAATTACACCTCTATTCCTTTTCCAAAAAGGATTGAGCTCAGTCTTCTGATTGCATCTATTTTATGGAAGTATTGTATATATATCATGAAATATCAAGCTAAGTAAAAAGACAAACCATATGTATATAAAAAAGCTTAGATTGGAATGTATATAATAATAGTTTTGAATAAACTACTCTCAGACTTTTGAGTTTTATAAATATCTTTTCCTAACCTTTGTAGGCTAGCACTTGATACACACAGTGTAACTCCAGATGTGTGTAGTCTAACCAGTAGTTGGTGTTTGTCTGCTCTGTAGTCTGTATGCTACCCCTTACTGTGGCTGCTACAGGTATCTTCATATTGTCTTCTTTCACCTGTGGGTCTCATTATGAAAATGTTTGAGTTTTCCAAGTAGCAGATTTTATCTTTCTGGTCCGTAGGGCAAATGGTTTAATGATTTGTGTATGTTGTCTGTTTGCATAAATTAAGCAATATATATTGTTTTGATGCATGAGTGAAACAACTGTAAAAAATGTAGACCAGTAACTGAGTTTTACATGCAGTGGCTGGGCTCCTAGACAGTTTTGGTTTACTTCGAACGGTTAACAGTTTTATGTACTTTGTTGAAGAGGGATGTGATAATGTAGGTGCTTCAAGTGCTTTGCCATATCGTGGCTTTTGATATAAAGGTGGCAATTTCTCTCATCACATCTTACTTTAAAGTAAGCCCTTTATTTTTTTTTCCTCAAGTTCACAAGCTTCTATTATGTGTGGAGAGTTTATTGTTTCAATGGACCATAGATTTCACAAAAGATCATTTTCATGGAGGGAAAGATAATTTCTTATATTGAACTTGTTCTATGGAAAATTTTGAGTATCAGAATATACTTTGAATTTATTTTTAAATGCAGCCATATTGAACTTCAGTGTTTATGAAGTAAGGGAAGAGATAAACCCAACTTTTTAGCTGGAATTTTGTTTGTAAATTAAAGACAAAATTGTTGTGAAACTAGAGTGAGAAGGTGTGTCTATATGTCAGTAACTCTTCCAAAAAAATACTTAAAAGAGTCAAGACAGGAAGTTCTATTCTGAAGTTAAAACTTTAGTAGTTATTCAATATATTACCTATATATTCATTATATTGACAACAAACACCAATAGCTTTGTTATTAGGCCACTGTGGTTGTAGATGATCTTTTTAGACATGTAGCTTTTGTATTTAAGGTTTTCAGTTGAAACTTTCAAGATTTTCTGAGTCTTACCACCCTTAGGAAGTGCTTCAACTTGCTATTAGTTGGTAAAATAGAATACAAAATACAGATAAGTAAATTCAGTTAAGCTAATGAAAATGTGGGACTTGTATACTTATGATTCCTGGGATGCACAAGTCAATACTTCCATAACCTAAAGAAATCACAGGTGCCTAAAGAAATAGATCAAGGATTTATTGTTGCATACTAGCAGATACACTGACTTCTCAAATTTGTGGCTGACTCTGTAAATCTTGATTCAATGAAAATGTGGCAGGAATAATTTGTATATTCTACAAATGAAAGCTTGATACTACTAGAGTCTAGAAAAATCAGTTCTTTAAGCCAATGTACTTGTTTAATCTACAAGTTGAAGCAAATTCTGTATTTCAATATACCCCTTCCTTTTATGGAATTTTCTTTGTTACTTAATTAGTTTCACTCTTTTGAGTAATTTCTTCTCACACAGCTATAGTATGTAAGCAGATAAAAGCTAACTAAAAGACACACTTTGCAGAGGCTTGCTTGAGGTTTTATATACAAACCAATTCCTTTGATCCATTTCCCAAATAGTTAGATCTCTCATTTCCAGTGTGCGGGCTAAGATACAAGTGGAGAAAAATAAAAATGGAGAACTAAAGTGAAATGAAGAAATCTTGCTTTTGAAGACTTCCTCATTTGGAAATATTCTTTTTTTTTTTTCCAGACAAAACCAAAGTCATGTCTTCAAGTGTGTTCTGAGAATGATTGATTGAGATTGTGAAATATGTTGGAAATAAAAAGTAGTATGTAAAATGACAGTGAATGCATTGATACTTTGGTAATTTGCTGAGAGTTCTCATAGTCGTTATATACCTCATATAACTGTGTCCAAATACGTTGCTGAATGAACATTAGTTTGATATTGTTAAAGAAGGAGAGTTTGGATACTCTTACACCAATAAGATGGTGGGAGATCTGAGTACTGATTTGGAGATCTAAGCTGAGTTTAGTTTAGAAAACAATGGGAGCTTAAAACTCTGAAGAAGCAGGTCTAAATTTACTTTTTCCTAGTACAGAAATCTTCTAGTGGACTAGTTTGTTATTATCCATGCTGCTCTGCTGGCAGAGTCCTACAATAATTTTGCAGGTAGATGCCAAGCAAGTTTTGTTATTTGTTGGGGTTTGGTTTCTGGTTTTTTTTTTGATTTTTTTTTTGGCAGAGGGGGAGGGGGGTTGAGCACTTTGCTTTTACTGTTCTGTGCTACCACCAGCTCCTCTGTAACACTGAGACAATTTTTAAACTCCAGCTTTCCAAAACCGAACATCATGTTGATGGTGTAAGTGAAAATGTAGCCTCTAATCTGTACTTGCTACTGTCAAATTATTACCTGTCTTTGTAATGGCGTGTCAATTGACCTTTCAAGCTTTCAATAGCAAATTGACTGAACTGCTTTCTTTCATTTACTTCTGTTTTCAATATTCCATTTAATTACTTACTCAGACTAATAAATGGTTTTGTTCTTACATCCTGAAAGTGTAGTTTGACTTTAATTGCTATATCTGATTTCACATTAGTGCTCAGTATCCTAGCAATTTAATTTCTTGGTAGTTTTTCTTGCTTTACAATTATTACTTCTGCAGTTTGACCAACCTTTTTTTTTTCTTGTCTGTTGCAATGCAAATCTAAACATGGTCCTGTCAAATCTGACATTTATTTCTTCAATAAAATGGAGAATATCTAGTTATAGAAATGGAATCTAGATTAGTCAAATCTACTGAAAACAGATGTAATGTGGATCTTCTTGCTGTGTTAATGGATCTCTGTTCTTTATAGTTTATTCAAATGAAGTAAATGTGGCTTTTTGCCCTGAAATCTCTCTTGACCCTGAAAAACTGTTTTATCATCTTTAGTGCTTACAGAGTTATGTTCTGCAAAATTGGCACTAACACTGGGGAGATAATCCTGACAAATGTGTGTTTTCAGCTCTGAGGCTTTTCATTTTGGAAACTAAATGGAAAGAACACTATTATTTCTGCAGATGTCTGATGTTGTAGCAAATAGGTTTTATATACTGGATATATGTTGTTGGACTAGACTTTTTGGTGGTTGTTTTTTTTGTAGATTTTGAATGCTTGTAATGGTTAGACGTGTCTACTGTAAATGTGAAATAGAAATGATAATCTATTTAGCATCACTCTTCTTCTGGCTAGTACCTTTATCAAAGAGTACATTTTTGGAAGAAATTTGTTTACATTTTGGGGCCCTGAAATAGAAAGGAAACATCACCCTGGATTTAAGACTAATAGCAAGTTTGGATAAAATAGGATTAGAGTTCTGTGCAGCTGGAATTACTTGAAAGTGTGCTGGGGGTGCAGATAAAGGACAGATGTTTTTTTCCATGTAAACTAGTATAGATATGTTAAATATGAATAGTGCTGACATGTTTATAAAAATAAGTAGTACAGTATATGTGTATTTTTATACTGAGAATAATTTAAAATATTTTCTGACATTACAAACTGAAACATCTGTCGTGGTTTAACCCCAGCTGGCAACTAAGCACCACACAGCCAGCCACTCACTCCCCCTGCTGGGATGGGGGAGAGAATCAGAAGAGTGAAAGTGAGAAAACTTGTGGATTGAGATAAAGACATTTTAATAGGTAAAGCAAAAGCTGTGCACCGAAGCAAAGCAGCAACTAATTCACTCACTACTTCCCATTGGCAGACAGGTGTTCAGCCCTCTCCAGGAAAGCAGAGCTCCATCACACGTAATGATTACACTGTCAGTCTGAAGATCGTTCCTTCTTTTTCACCCAGCTTTATATGCTGGTTACATGTATATGTTACATATATATTGTTACATATGTATGCATATATATGGTTGCCCCATCAGTCTGAACATCCCTGAAGACAAACACCATCAGTCCAAACATCCTGCCCTCCTTCTTCCCCCAGCTTTACATGCTGAGCATGACACCACATGATATGGAATATCCCTGTGGTCCATTGGGGTCGGCTGTCCCAGCTGTGTCCCTTCCCAGCTATGCACCCCCAGCCTACTTGCTGGTGGGGTGGAGTGAGAAGCAGGAAAGGCTTTGACCTTGTGTAAGCACTGTTCAGCAGTAACCAAAACATCCCTGTGTTACCAGCACTGTTTCCAGCACAAATCCAAACCACAGCCCCGTACTAGCTACTGTAAAGAAGATTTACATTATCCCAGCCAAAACCAGCACAACATCCAAGTAAATAAAATTAGTCAAACCCATGCATAATACTTGCATACTGAAATGCTCACTAACATGTGGATCAGCTTCAAGGCTGTAGCTTGATTTATTGAATTTCACTCTTGGACTCAAAGGAACCTATTTGGAAATGACAAAATTGATGAAACTGTTTCTGGGAATGAAGAGAATGCCAATGGTACTTTGATAATCTTTGCTAAATAAAATCCAAAATGTCTTTGGGAAAAAGTACCTTGTTAGAAAAAGAATGTCTGTAAATACCTATTCCCACAGTGTACCTGACTTAGAGGCCATGAAGTTGGACGACCTGAGAAGACTGTAGTTCTTGAGAATCCCTGTGGTCAGAAGGAGATATGCAAAGAATCCCAACTGCATGTTCTGGCTGCTGCTAGTCATTGGGAGTCCCTGGGGAAAGCAGTAAAGCAGATTTAAATCTGATCTCACAAATCTGCTGTGGAAAGGATAAGCCATTGCTTCAGCTTGAACTCTGCAATTCTGTGCTCCGTGGACTTAGAAATACGACTACAGTTTTTCTTCCCTCTCTCCCCACTTTCCCAAGATTCTGGGTTTTTTATTTTTGTGTGTAGTATTTATTCATTACTTGATCTTTTCAGTTGTTGGATTGAATACTTATGTCATTTAATGAGCAAAGTTAAGTTTTTTGAGTCTTCCTAATGGAAAACTCCTTACCAGTCCTTTATCCTTATGCTTTCAGTACTAAGAGTATTAAGAAAATGTGTAGTTACTATTAGAAATCCTAGGGAAAAAAAAAAAAAAGTTGATCTTCATCTTAGATTAAGAATACAACATATTAAAAGAAAAAATGGTAGTAATCATGATATGTAATACATCCTAAATTGTTCCTTTTACTAATGAAATTTAATGTAATGTATCAGCATGTTTTCCAGGCACAAATGGAGAAAAATAGAGATCTAGTTTGTTTTAATCAATTTTTATTAATTCTGCCCTGAGGCTCTTCATGATTTCAGCATGGAACACAAACATGCAGAGCAGCAGACAGAGAGGAAATCTGTTTCATTAATCTCTTTTGAATAGAGCATGGTGGAGAGTCATTTAGGATGCAGACAGGTTTTATGGATAACGTGCGGTCCGTGTTTCCACCCAGGCCAGAAAGGCTTCTGTGTCCTGATCCAAAGAGGTGCCAAGCTATTAGTTCAGAGAGTGCAGCTAGGGAAGGAGTGAACGAAATTTCTTATCCTCAGCTTGGGAGGTGGGGTGAAAAGGCAAAGATCTCAGGATTTTTCTTCTATGAAAATAATGTTAAACTACTTAACAGTTAAACTACTTAACTCATTAGAGGTGTTGGGTGCTAGTTTCAGGTTAGCATCTTAATTTCTAATTTACAGGAAATACGTAAAAAACTGTAAATAGCTGATTTTAAAAGCTTTTTTGGTTTGGTTTTGTTTTTATAATTTGGTGTAAAACAATTTTTCCGATGTTTACTGTTAGGGTAAAAAATCCTCAATAATAATTGAAAAAAATATTATGGAAAATACCTCAATACTTAAAAAACCAAACCAACCAAACAAACAAAACCACCAAAAAACCCACAAACCAAACAAAAGCCACACAAATCCCCAAACCAGTAGTTATGCAGCAGATGAGACAAAGGAGATATGCTGAAGAGTTTGTAGATTTTTAAGGCAATTTGCTCATAGTTATCTGCTCTCTAGAAAGCTCACAGTTCTTCAGCCAGGACCTGGAAGCCTTCATAGACCAGGCTCCAGCTCAGAGCTTTCATGTGCTCTTGGGCAGAGGCACTCTCAGATTTCTCCTTGGAATCTGTGCTTCAAAGTAGATTCAGGCTCCCTATTCCAGAGAAAGGAGACATGGAAACCTGGGCACAGAAAGGCTGTTCCCTGCACGTTCACCCTAGTTGTTATACAATTGCTGATGTGATGGCAGTCAGTCCTGAAGTTGCAGACAGTGAAAGCTAACCTCCTCACGTAGTGTGCCCTGAAATATCTATATTTCATAAAAGGTTAATCACCTCTGAAAATTTTTGAGAGTATTTAGCATTTTCCAGATTTCCATTAGAAAATAGCTAGCTCTATTTAAGAATCAGTATTGAAAACGCAGCATATTACAGCTGTGTAAAATGAGATACTAATCTGTCTCTTCAAAGAGGAATATAATTTATATTACATTCTTGCATTGTTGTATGAAAGAAATTAACAAATACTGTGGCTACAAAAAGTGAATGTTCTGTAATGGATCACAAAGATATTTCTTGTTCTTACAGAGAAGTGAGAACTGAAGTTTAGTGTATTAGTATCCATATGGTTTATATTCCCAATCTCCATTAAAAAAAGATAAATCCAAAGCTTTGTTTCATTGAATGTTAAATTTTCCTATTTAGTAACTTTCATGGGCATTCATCTTTTCTGATGATCGGTATTTTACAAGCTGAAAGAACTAAGGAGCCTTCCAAGAGAAAAGAGTGGTGGGAGGAAAACCCAGCTGGACAGCTTCCTTGTAGTTTGGCGTGATAGATTATAAAATAAAGTGGCTCTTAAGTATCTCTTGTTTGCTTTTTTTTGGTTTTTCCTTCTCCAATATCTTGAGTTTATTGTTGAAGAGACATGAGGCAGAAAAGAACTGGAGTGCACTAACAGAATATCTAGTTTGATAGAGGGCAACTGAGTTCTGGAACTATAACATTGGGGATCTTCATAAGGCAAAAAAAAAAATTTGCCTTTTTTTTTTTTTTTTTTTTTTTTCTTTTCTGCATTACATTTGCATTTTGGCTTCGGAGTTTGATAGTTTGATGTCATAACCAATCTTTTCTGATCATATGTGGAAAAGGACTAGCATTTACATACCTCAGCAGCTCTTTCATGCCAAATCAGAGAAGAGACTCCCATGTAAGTCTTCAGTGGCTGATTAACAGATAGATGTCACTTGTCTCAGGTAAGTGCTTGTTGTAGGTTTACCGTGGCTGGATGTCAGATGCCCATCTAAGCCGCTCTATCACTCCCCTCCTCAGCTGGACAGGGGAGAGAAAATATAATGGAAGGCTC
The DNA here is from genome assembly GCA_009806455.1 of Tetrax tetrax. Taxonomy (NCBI): domain Eukaryota; kingdom Metazoa; phylum Chordata; class Aves; order Otidiformes; family Otididae; genus Tetrax; species Tetrax tetrax. Next base: position 301,293 of record WHYT01016954.1, read on the forward strand.
ATGGGTGAAGATAAAGACAGGGAGAGATCAGTCAGTTACTGTCATGGGCAAAACAGACTTGACTTGGGGAAAATTAATGAAATTAATGTAATTTATTACCCATCAAATCAGTGTAGGATAATGAGAAATAAAACCAAATCTTAGAGAACTTTCCCCCTATCTCTCCCTTGTTCCTGGGCTTAACTTCATTCCTGAATTCTCTACCTTCTCCCCCAGAGCAGCACAGGGGGATGGGGAATGGGGGTTGCAGTCAGTTCATCACATGTTGTTTCTGCTGCTCCTTCCTTCTCAAGAGGAGGACTCCTCACACTCTTCCCCTGTTCCAGCATGGAGTCCCTGCCATGGGAGGCAGTTCTCCATGAACTTTTCCAATATGAGTCCTTTCCATAGGCTGTGGTTCTTCATTAACTGCTCCAGCGTGTGTCCCTTCCACAGGCTGCAGTCCTTCAGGAACAGACTGCTCCAGCGTGGGTCCTTTCCACGGGGTCACAAGTCCTGGCAGCAAACCTGCTCCAGCATGGGCTCCTCTCTCCATGAGTCCACAGGTCCTGCCAGGAGCCTGCTCCAGTCTGGGCTTCCCACAGGGTCACAGCCTCCTTCAGGCATCTGCCTGCCCTGGTGTGGGGTCCTCCACAGGCTGCAGGTGGATCTCTGCTCCTCCGTGGACCTCCATAGGCTGCAGGGGGACAGCCTGCCTCACAACAGGCTGCAGGGAAAATCTCTGCTCCATCACCTGGAGCACCTCCCACTCCCCCTCTCCCTCCACTGATCTTGGGATCTGCAGAGCTGTTTTTCTCACATATTCTCTCTCTTCTCTTCTGGCTGCTGTGGCAGATTTTTTCCCCCTCCTTATTAAATATGTGATCAAAGAGGTGTTACCACCATTTCTGATGGGATCGGCCTTGGCCACAGGTGGATCCATCTTGGAGCTGGCTGCCATTGGCTCTGTTGGACAAGGGGGAAGCTTGTAGCAGCTTCTTACAGAAGCCACCCCTTTAGCCCCTCTGCTACCAAAACCTTGCCATGCAAACCCAATACAGTGTTCTAACCAGAGGGCTTGGGGAATTCTGCTTCGTGAATTCTCTCTCCAGTCCATCTGGTTATAAAGTGTTTGCTATGCAATATTACAATCCTGATAGGAAGAGTATGAAGTAAAATAACTTATTTCACTTGCCAAAAAAAAGCGTAATGTTTCCTTGATGAGACAGAATGGATTAAAAGCCTTCTGGCTGGGTAGTGAGTCTGTACTTTACTATTTTTTGAGGGATTATTCAAACAACTGCACTTTGGGGATTCTGTGCATCCTACTTAAATGGCAGTGGATCAGCACTGTTCCCTGTTCCCTTGTGATCTTCTGAAAGACAAGAAGGTTCCTCAGTTTACAATTCAATTTCTAGCAACTGCAGATTTTGAGACAATGTTAGATTCTTAAGTGCTTAAACCTCTGTGAGGTGTGGAATGAAGTGTTCACTGTCATCCAACTTACATATTTTTCTGCTCAGTATGTTTAAATTACATCTTCTGCTCTTAGGTTGCTCTTTTCTGTGAATGCTGTATGCAAACTGTACCTTTACTGTTGACTCGGACTCTGCACTCTGAAATAATTGCAATGTAAATGCTGAGTATCATTGCTGTGAAGTACCATAGTTTATCTGACTCTGTTAAAGATGACTTTTGCAAGTTTTAACAGTTTTATTTGAAATTAAGAAGTTCTCCATAATTTCTGAATTTTTTTTGGCCTGTCTTCATAGTTTTGTCAAAATTATAGAGTCTTCAGATTTGAGTTTGAGTTTGGTTTTTTTTTTTTTTTTTTTTTTTTTTTTTCCTTCATACTGTTCTACTGCTTCTGCTCTCTTTGGTAATCCCTTTTCCCCCACTCTCTCATATAAGCAAGCTTGCATTGGCTTCCATGCAGATGCTTTCAATTTAAGTGATTTCCGAGAGATCACTAAGGCAAAGGATGTCAGGGGCTTTACTCAGAATTGGCAAGGTTATTTGGGGAACAAGTGTATTCATTGAAGTTTAAGATCCTGCTTATAGTTTCCTTGCCTTTTCAGTTGAGTGTTATTGGACAGCATGGGGACAAAGCATATTTCATTCTTCAGAAATACATTTTACATACGTTTTTGATTGATATTGGACAGTTGCGTTTGGTAATTTGCTTTTTTGATATAAATCCAAGAAAACCTCTTTGTCCATTCTCTCAGCTATTTCCCAGTGGGGAGGTTTTTTTACCCTTTTTGTACTGGATGCATGGCTTTGGGGTCTGATTATTATTTTTTTTTTTTTCTTCTGTCAATTCTTGATATTTCTCAGTGATTTTGTTATGTCAAAAAATCACTTTCCAAGGAATGACAGGAAAGGAAAAGAGCAAAAGGCAACCATGGAATGAGAATCCTGCCTCATTTGAACACTTGTCCAGACCCATGAATGGTATGTGTCTGAGTTCCTAAAAGCTCTACCTCTGCGTTTGTTGCCAGCATCCGTGGAGTGTGGCATTTGGATCTGTCAGCCTCCTTTATCAGGACTCAGATCACTGCCTGCAGGAGGAGGGAAAAGGCTATGTGGAGTTAAAACCTCAGTTACTAGAGCATTTAGTTCAAATGAGCCAGCATGTGTTAGCTACTCTGCAATCCCTTTCCCAGCTTAAGTCCTTGAGTTGTGTGAAGAACCGAAGCTGACAGGCCAGGTGCTGGCTGCTGCGCACAGGCAGCTCAGAATTTCAGTGGGAGCGGAGGCTGGCTGCCATGCTTGCCTATAAATAGGACAGTGTTTTTGCATGTTGTACTCTTCTGTTGTGCTTCAGATTTTTTTCTTCATCATGGGACAAGCTACTAATTGTTAACTACAGAAGCTTGGGGGGCAATAAAAAGAAGGAAAAGGGGAAACAACCAGTGTTGTACTTTCAATATAAGGACACTCTTGTTGAGATGAGTTTTAAATTTTACAGACAAAGAAAAAAAAAAAGTCTAGATTAAGATTCAGACATCAGATGTTATCAGCTCAACTGCTGTAACAAGGTGCAGGTGCCCAGGGGCTGGCAGGGGGCTGCAGGACAGCCCCTGTGCGGAGAGGCCAGGGCTGTGCCATGCTGGTTCCAGCCAGCTCAAACAGCCCCAGTGCAGGGCACAGCTGGGCCCTACAAGCCATGATGGTGATGCCTTGGGGAAGCCCTGGGTGAGGAAGAGTAAAATGCTGGGCAGCTAGAGTGAGGAATGAGGGGGAGAAGTGTGAGAAACAGCCCTGAGAGCACCGAGGTGGGAGAAGAAGGAGAGGGAAGAAGTGACTCAGAGCCCCAAGCAGGGGTTCCCACCCACAGCTCTTAGACCACAGTGGGGCAGGTATTCCCTGGGAGCCTGTGGAAAGGACCATGCCAGAGTAAATATCCGCACTGAAGCCTGTGGAGAGCCTGTGCTGGAGCAGTTATCCGAAGGACTGCAGCCTGTGGGAAGGGCCCACACGGGAGCAGGGGAAAAGCGTGAGGAGTAAAGAGCAACAAAGAGGAGCTGAGGGCTGTGACCAAAAACTGCTGTCTGTGCTGTGCGGGGAGGAAGGAGATAGAGGAACCAGGAATGGAAGGGCGAAGGTGTGCAGCGGCGGGGAAGCTGTTTTAGTTTTGTCTTTCTTTCTCACTATCCAACTCCATTTTAATTGGTAATAAATTAATTTTCCCCAAGTAAAATCTGTTTTGCCTTTGACTGTAATTGGTAAGTGATCTCCTTGTCTTTATCTTGACCCACAACCTTTTTCCATCCTCTCTTCTCCCCCTTTTTGTCCACTGATGAGGAAGGGGAGCAGGAAAGCATCTGGGAGGGTGTCTAGCAGCTGGCCAAGGTCAGTTCATCATGGAAACTGAAATCCCTGTGCGCTCTTCAGAATATGCAGCACAAGGATTTAATTGACTTACAGTTGCCTGTTTTTTTTTTTTTTTTTTTCCTGAAAAAGCTAATACCTGCCAATTAAAGTGGTATGATTAGTCAACACTGATAGAATAAAGGATTGGCTCAGTTCAATGCAAACTCCATGTAGTACTAGTACAATGAGAGAAACAACAAGAGAAATTGGGAATGATGATATTGGCAGTTCTGAATAGCGTTTGAAAATTCAGTCCACAGCTGGAATGTATTGTGAAAAACAAATTAATTCTGTATAAAGCCTGCCATGAGAGTACAGTCCTTTTCTTCTGACCATGAAACTGAATGTTCCAGGCTTATGCTGCTGCATGATTAACTCATTTGAATATAACAGTTTTGATAAATTTGCTTGCAGAGGTATTTTTAATAGGTACTACAAGCCTAAAAATAACAAAACAGTTTTAAGTGAGATTTATTTTCTGTGAAATTCTTCATGGTTCCATACCTGCATTCTGTACAGGTTAGCTGTCCACCCTGGTTTGGGCACAATGGAAAGATGTTGAGCTGAAATTTCTTACATGAGGAAGAAAGAAAAGTTCATATGAACTTCCTTTGAGAGAAAGAAATTCCCATCTTTGGGAGTTATTCTTTCTCTTCTTATTGAGTCTTCTAGACTACTGATTACAAAGAAACCCCTCTCTAGCCAAGGCATTTAGATAACAGAAGCAGTCAGTGGACTTCTGAACTAAACCCAGAGGGCTGATTAAAGGATATTTTCGTTACTGGTCTGTTTCTTATGTTTTCAGCAAAGAGTATTTAAATGTCAGCAAATATTTGTGCTTCAATTAAGATAATTTAACTGGATCTTAACTCTTGAGGTGTTCATACTGGTGACTTTCAGTAATTTACTGAAATGGCTTTAGGATTTTATTTATTTTGTCATTTATGTTATGTAATTCCATTTGATCTTGCTATATTCAGAAACCTCATAAACACTATCTTTGTATCCCCATTGGTTGATTAAAAGCAAGTATGAATTAATATTCTGTCACTCTTCTCACAACCTTAATTCATACAACATTCTAAAACCATTCACTTTCAAAATATTTTTTTAATTAGTTGGAACTTACAAAATGTGTGTTAAGTTTATGCAGCAAAGTCTTTTATATTAGAGATGCTCTATAATTACTTTTTTCCAGTCATGAAAAATGAATTAGTGCTGCATTTTATGTGATGACAATTTTTCCTGTTTGTTCTAATTTTACTGAATAGCATGCTGTAGCTTCTTGGCACAGCCTAGAATAACTCTATTTAGCTATGAAAGTAGGAACTGTGCTTAATACCAGAAAAGGCCAGTATTGTGTGTAAACAATTAACTTACACGAAAACAAAGTGAAACAACTATGAGAAGGATGGCATAGGGGAATTGGCTATCAGACACCAGTTTGTCTAGACAACTGGGATCAATGAAAGTGCTTGAAATGGAGCTTCAGAGAGATTGCTGGGCAAGTGGTACAGATAATTTCTCTTCTGGGAGTACTAGTATATTCCTGTCTAACTTCCTTTTGATAGTGGTGAAGTAGGAGATGGAAGACATCAGATACAGTGGATTTTCTTCATTGCTGAGCAATCTGATTAGAAACCTTGCCAAAGCTCACAATTTTTTTGCCCTATGGGAAAGTGTTGTTTTTATTTTTTCCATTCCAGATGAAAATGGAAAATGCCTGAGAGACAAATTCTCAAAAGAAAACATATTTCAGGTCTGTCAAAACACTTTGTTTTGATAAATATGCCCTCCTGATATATTACTTTTAACCTTTATTAAAGATTGGTAGTCAAGTTGCTTACTATTTGATGTAGTTCGCTTGCTAGCCATGATTCTTACTGATGCTTCCTTGTTTCATGTAAATTGTCACATAGAACCAACCAACCATGTTCTTGCTTCACTCTAGAGAATTAGGAAGCACTTCAAACAAACAAACAAAAAAACTCACCAAACTGGGGTTCACTGAACTACCTCCATTTCATGTAGCTTTCCTAAGCAGATCTTGCTAATAAGTGAAAAGAAGGGTTTTAGACAGGAGAAAGAGATAATAATGACTGTTAATCCAATTCCTGAGTTAGATCACTGTTCAGGAGCTGCCTTTTAATGCTCACATTAATATCTACTTTTTTTTTTGCTTTTCTTTCTGCCATGTATATAACTTTTGCCACTGAGCCACTGTGCTTCTTTCTAAACTTTAAATATATACCATAATGTTTTTATGTTCTCTCTCATGTAGTAAATGCATTGTTCAAACAGTACAGAGTACTTTCCATGCTTGTCTGCTTTATTCATGATGCCGGAGGAATCACTTGTGAGTTACTTAATTCGGTGTTTTTACTCATCAACTGGAAGGCTTTTTCAGCTTTCAAATCTGAATGCTATGTGAGATGGTCAAAAGCTTTCAAAAGTCAGGGTATATTGCATTGACTACACTTCTCTTATCTGCACAGACAGTCATTTTGTCACAGGGGGAAATTAGGCTGGTGGAGCATGATTTGCTTTTTGTAAATCCATGTTGACTGCTCCTGATTGACCTTTTTTACATGTTTGGAAATGAATTGCAAGGATTTACAATCTATGGCTTATGCCTTTCTTCTTATCTCAGGTGGTTGCCTGATTTCCTTTTAAAACAAAACAAACGCCAAAACCACAGTAAATGATTTTGGCTTTGTTTGAAAGCCTTTTGGAAATCTTTATAAATTCCTTAGATGGAACATCATTAACCGTGTGCTGCTTGTTCCTCACAGAACTACGTTATGTTTCTAGGCTTCTCTTCAAAAAAGCCTTGTTGACTCTTCCAATATAAAGCATATTTATCCACACATTCCAATAACTCTACTCTCTGTTACGGTCCCTGCTGTTTTTCCAAATGTGGGCATCAGGCATATGGACCTGCAGTTCCCTTACACAATGGAACAATTATTTTTAAAAATTATTTTTATTTTTTTTAAACAACTGTTGTTTCTACTTCATAGATAGGAAGGTAATTTTAAATGCAAGTTTAATGTGCCAGCTGTTAAGTCCTACACAGCAAGGAACATATCGTGTTGGAGAGACAGATCCCAACCAACTCTTAAAGGTTTGTGTTTTTTGATTTTGTTTTTCTTAATTGAAGAATATGGTCAAGGCTGCCTTGAGGGTCTGTTATCAATTGCTGGTGCTGATCAGAACACTCACATGTTCTTGGCTAAATATGATTCTTAAAAAGCTGTCTGCTAACTAATTTAATAGCTTTAGGCTGTTCCAACAAGCTTAAGGTATAACACAGCAAAATGTATGCTGCAATTTCCTAATTTAAGTGATGGAGGAAAAAAAAATCTACTTTAAAAAGGAAAGTTCATGATGTGCTGATTATGCGCAAAATGATACAGCAGAAACAGTTTTGTAAATATACTAGCTACAACAGCTGTCTCCATTATTCTAATGTGACCTCTCTGCTAGTATATACAGTTTAAACTGAGTCTAAATGAATTGGATAAATAGCCAAATGACACAAGTAATTTGAAGTTCTGTATGTGTTACAAAAGCAGAGTCTCAGCACAATTAGATGCCTGCCTCACTCAATACGAGACTTTTTTTTTCTTCTTAAATAGATGTTTTGTTAAAACAGCATGTATGTTTCAGATGAGCTTAATGGTTAGTCACTTGGGAATTCATGCTGCTCCAGCTGATGTGAATTCCTAGTCATGATCTGTAGGTGTTTTTTACACAAAATTTTAGACTGGTTGTGCCCACAACAGTAACAAAAAAAGATGCCAAAAGAAAGTAAGAGCAAGGTGGAGATCTCTGGTGAAACTTCCCTGGAATATTATCCCGGTTTCCAATAATTAATTGAGATACTTCCTGAGTTACAGGTGATGTTTAATCTTTAGTTAGGTGTTTGGTCTTGTTCAGTTGTCTTATCTTTATCATCTTCAATAGCTAAGTATCATCAGCAAACTCAGTTACTTTCCTATTCATCCCTTCTTGAGATAATTTAATAATGGGCCATGTGGTTGGTATCTAGAGCATTTAATTAAACATCTCCAATTTCAGTACCAATCCTTGCAGAGTTCCACTGGTGACTTTTCTCTGCTGTAGACTATAACTGTGTACTACTGCCCCGTGCCTTAGTCAGTTATTTTCTTATGCTGGCAGCTTTGTTTCCTTAAGCACCTTTGGAAGGGGCATTGTTGAAAGACTTTTGCATCTCAAAGTAGACCCCTGTCCATGGCTTTTTGACATCTTGACAGGACTACAATAATTTTGTGAGATATCAGTCCCTCTTACAAAAGACACGTTGATTCTTATGCAGAACGTCTAAGTTTAATCCTCAAGCCTGCTAACCTGTTCTTAGTTACAATTTCTACTAATTTGGTCAATAAATACATTAACAGACCTGTATGTTTTCATAGAGTGTTCAGAAAAGCTTTTAGATTTGCAATTTGTCCTTTAATTGTCATCCTGTAGTTAATACTTCAGCTATTTTATCCCTGAGTTCATTTAGAGCTCTCAGGTGGAAACCATCTGGCCCTGCTCATCTGTTTATGTTCACTTTGTGTGTTGTTTTCACAGCCTTCCTCTGAAGGCTTGAGCCCAGCCCTCCAAGTTCCTCATGAAGTAGAAAGTCATCGTGGGAAGCTCCCTTCCCTAATGATAGCTGGTGACTTATGTTCTCCATGTGCTCTTACACATCACTCCTCAGAAGGTGCTACATAATTGCTGGCACATTTCCTGCTTCCATTGTGCTTGGAAGAGGATTTATTATTAATTTTTATAACTTATTCCACAAATGTTCTTTGGTCTATCTTACTGAGTTCTTACCTTTAACTCACCAAATTTTATGGTGCTTCCTTCTCATTTGTGCTATTTTGGAGAATGACTTGTTTCTGTTATTGTTGTTTACTCTGCTGCCAAGCATCTTTTTGTGCATTCTCAAATAATCTTTGGTAAATTATATTAATTGTTTTGGACCTTTCATATTGTTTGATTTTTTTATTTTTTTTTAATCTGTATACTGTCTGCAAAGACTTTTGAGCTTCCCTTCAGCTTTTTTTTTTTGGCAAGTATCCTTATTTTTATGCAGTGCTCTTTGAAAATAAGCACAACAGCCATAAAACCCAAGAATATTGTTAATATAAGACTATGAAAGAAGTACGTATAACAGTTTTCCAGTGCTAAGCCTTGTAGTTCAGCTGCTTAAAGCTTGTTCAGGTATTTAAATGGCATTTTATTCCAAAATTAATTAAAGGCTGTTGGATGAAGTAGTACCTGTTTTAACAAATTTAGTGAAAACTGACTTTCTATTTGTGGTAAATGGAATAAAAAAAGAAAAAAAAAAAGTGCTGAGTTTCAAGCTGAGGGCACTAATAAGCCTTAATTTCCTGGCCAGCATCACCTGGGACCTGGGCACACACCCTCTGCCCTTTGGCCCTGGAGATCCATTTAAGCTCAGGCTGGGTATCTGATCCTGCTTTGAGTGTGCTTGTGTCTGGTTCTGTTTCTAGCTGGTCCTGAATTGTTAGTGGGATTTCCTAGACTGATCTTGGCTCATTCCTTTACCTTCTGCTCTGTGGGACATGTTACTGTCACCTTGTGACTCTGCTCAGCCTGCTCAGATACTTCTGGGCTGTGCTCTGCTGAGGCAGCACCGCTTGTGGGGGGATAGTCCATGGCTCCCTGCTTGTGAAGTAGCCCTGCTCTTGCTGCTCCTTGACAATGAGGTTAGTGGATTTTATAGATTTAAGGGTTAAGATTTAAAGTAACTGAACCAGTAGTAAAGATTATTTTTTTCTAATTATCAGGGAAGATATGCTGAATAACAGCCATTTCTTTCTCTCTTTTTTTTTTTTAAATGGTAGGTACTGCTGATCAGCAGTGGCATAGTATTCTGTGTCCTGTGATCTGATTAGTCTGTCTTCCTTAGTTTCTCACCTGCAAGCTCCAGATAACTGTAGCTTAAAACTCAGTACTACTATTTTTAATGGATAGTATCTATTAAGTAATTTTTTTTTTTTGCTTGAGCAACACTATATAAATTGAACTATTCTGTTTTCTACATGATACTGTATTGTAAAATACAGTTACATGATATATCATGGAATAGTTTGGGTTGGAAGGGACCTCTAAAGGTCGCATAGTCCAACCCCCCTGTAAGGAGCAGGGACATCTCCAACTCAATCATGTTGCTTAGAGCCCTGTCCAACCTGGCCTTGGACGTTTCCAGGGCATCTACCACCTCCCCAGGCAGCCTATTCCAGTGTCTCACCACCCTCACTGTAAAGAATTTCTTCTCTCTATCTAGTCTAAATCTACCCTCTTTTAGTTTAAAACCGTTACCCCTTGTCCTATTGCAACAGGTCCTGCTAAAAATTTGTCTCTGTCTATCTTATAAGATCCCTTTAAGTACTGAAAGGATGCAATAAATGGGCAGACATGAGACAGATGCTCTCTCTTCTTGAAGTCATCTATAAGCAACACACATTTAAGCTGGTGCATCTTATCCTTCAGCAAGAATTACAACTTTGGGTTCAACATTGTCCATCTGTTGAGTGGGCAGAGCTCACACTGTCAGAGCAAATAGTTTGCTCACATCTGCCTGCAAAAAAAAACCCACTAGACTTGACTTTTTTTGTTTTGTGTTGTTTTTTTTTTTTAATCAACAATATATAGTTAGTAAAAGAGAATAACTTTCTGTATTTTGCAGTAATTTAAAAAAGCTCAAGTTCTGTGTCATGATCAGTGCATGCTCAGAAAATGCTAGAGAGTGTGTACAGATGCAAAGAAAAGGTTGCCGCTGCTTAAAAGATGCGAGTATGCTGCTTTACACAGCTTAGACACACAAACATATCAGTAATCGAATTAATGTAGAATTAAAGGCAATTAATGCCATGGAAGATAAATAAACTGTAAGATGACATTCCTTTTTACCTGTTTCCTATATTTTTAGTATTTAACTTGATAAAACTTATGCCTGAATTCTCTAGGGCCTAAGAATCTGCTACTTCATCTTGGTACCAAGATTCTTCCCTGGCTGCCTCTGTGATCCTGCTTTCTCTGCTGGCTAAAAGATGTCCCTCTGTAAACAGCATTTTACATCTGTAACCAGTTGAATGTGAGCATCACTGGCATGCTTGTTGAGTTGTGTTTGAATAAGCTCACTGTAGAGTGAGGTTTCACAGGCAGCAGCAGGAAAGTAGCTTCTCTGTAAGAACTTTTAACCCTGAATAATGAAGACTACTATTAACTGAATATCCAGGTTTAAGTTTGTGGGATTGCAAGCTAAAAATAACTTAATCTTTTCTTGTAAACTAAGGAAGCTCCTTATGTTGTTCTTAAAGGTAATAAGTCAGTCTAGGTTAGTACAACTTTATAGCAGTACCAATTTTTTTAAGTAGATGCTTTCAGAAATTGAGTTTTGTATTTAGCTCATTGTTTATCTTTTTCAAAAGAACAGAGTTTGGAAGGTTGTCAAAAAACTGCCATAAGAATTAACTATAACAGTAAAAAAAAGAATGTTCACAGTGTTTTTCAAGAAATTGTTGTATCAGGCAGTATTTTGCCTGAAACAGAGAAAATTAATGAATCATAAACTAGGAATAAACATAAACATTCTGAAAATAAATGTTTTAAAGCAAATATGAAACAGCATTAAAACTCATTACAACTTTAAGGAAGGTCAGTTTCTACTTGTAAAAACTAATCTATGACAAAAACAGTTCTGCTTTTGACTGCTTAGTTACTTATTGCAATTCACATCCCTTTCTCACTAGGTCTTTGTCTAAGTTGGATTTGTTAAAATGATTTACTTAAAATAGCATATATACTTTTTTAGATTTGTTTTTCTTACACATGTAGTTCTCGGAGCTTCTCTTTACACTAGCTGCTTGAAGTTAATCCTTACGAATTATTAAGGATTCTGTTGCCAGCAGGAACTGAAGTTAAACTAGTGTTGCTACCAGTCATTCATGAAACTAAATTTTAATGTTCTGATTAAAAGGCCAATGGAAGATTCAGAAAACTTCAGTAGAAAACAAATTAATGACTTCTTTACTCTGCACTAAGATGCAAAGAACTCTCTTAATTTATTATATCAACTCCTTTTCACTATCATCTACCTTCATATTTTCCTCCTTACAGCTGTACAGAAATCCTTTGTCAAGCAAATCTACTTTTTTGTTTGTTTGGGTTTTTTTTAAATTTTCAGAGAGAGTGATTCTGAAAATATTGTATTGTAAAGTATTTTGTCTCAAGAAACTCTTTAGGTTTCAAGCAATGGTAGTAATTATGTCAGCAAATGAGTAATCTCTATATATAGTCAGTGCTCACTGAAGCTGTATTTGTTGTTCATATAGTTACATAGGCATATATTTCATATATGATTTTCTTGTGTTTCTCTAAGTTTATTAAATTTACCTCTTTAATGGTGAGTATTTCAGTGTAGTAAAACCTTGTACAATTTGGAATATGCATGGAGGGATGCAGTAATACAGACTGCTGCATTTCTGTAGTGAGAACTAGAGATCATATTCATCTCAGACCTTCAAATGTACCAATACTGTCATTATGACATATGTCTCTTGTTGCTCATGTGCCTTATTTAGTTGAATATTTGATTTTTTTTTTTTTTTTTTTTTTTTTTTTTTTTTTTTTTTTAGTAGAAGTTTAACATTTTGGTTCTACATAAGTTTAGAATCTGGCAGTCTTGCCTTGAAGAAAAATTATCTTATACAAATGTATTTCATATTTATTTGTTTCTTGGCTGTCATTGTAGTGTTGTGGTGTAACTTATTCTCACTGAAGACTGTGTTTCTGTCTGTGAGTTTCACTACATGGTTACCTGTACAGTTCTTCCCTTTAGCTTGAATATTTCTCTGGAGGTTTTTAAACCTATCATTGCCATTTGTTTCAGTAGTTTCTTTGATTTTAAGATACTTGTTTTAGATCTGTTAGACTCTATAAGTGTGATTACTGAAATATTTGTGCATTAATCGACTACTTTGTATATATACTCTAAGTTTTAAATAAGTAAAAAAAAAAAAATTATTTTCTCATATACATGGGAAGACAAATGCCATCTAGATATATACTGAGTTCAAATATAACATGAAATCTTGGAAAATATTATCTGTAAGGCTGGTTTGTTTGTTTGTTTTTTTACTACACTCCAAAAAACCATAATCATGTTTTCATCAAAATGCAGGAGTTTTTTTGAACAATTTTTGACTACTGCTCTAAAAATGAGGCCAGAAAAAGTGTCTATGTGGTGACATGGGGCTTAGAAACTTGGAGATTAAAACTAGTAATTCTGCTAGGTTATTTTGTGTTTGGATCCCTTCCACAGTCCAGAGGCCAGCAGTAAAATTGTAGGTGGCACAGCAGCAGAAATAAGCGATATGGGAATACAGGGAGAGATGGGGTTATTTTGTTCAGTTTCTTCCGGTGTTTAAGTTGATGTGAAATTACAAAGTAATGGGGACAGAGGAGCCCATCAGAAAGGGGATTATCTGCCATATCAATACTTTGAAGTATGATAATGGCTTACATTTCACCTTATAACTAACTTTTTGCTTTTGGACATGTTGAAGAAATCCTTAATTTTTCTCTGGAAAGGGCAGCTGACAGTTTTGAACTTCAAACATCAGCTGAAGATGTTATTTCAACAGTGAATACCTTCTTGCAGTTAAATTAGTTTTTAATTTGCTCAGTCATAAGTGAAGGCTTGGCCATGTTCTCTTCTGATTACTGGTTTGGGCTTTTTTATTATTTCTGCTTTTTTTCTTTTCTTTTTTTTTTTTTTTTTAAACAATGCAGCACAATTTGAATTGTAAATACTTTGGAAAACATCCAGTTGAAACAGATGTTTCTACTGTAATCCGTTTAATTACAAAAAAATACTTTAATTGATTTTCAGGTTTGGGAAATCTGAAGTTTAAGTTGGCCTTGGATATATTTATTTGCAAATACTTTGATTTTTTTTTTTCTATCTAAATTTTGAAAATGTAAGAAGGAGACAAGTAAATAATTCTTGTTCATTATCCATTTTGAAGAAAGGCTATCATTTTTTACTGCTTCAGTGAGACTAACTGGGAGAGAATGTCACCTTCTCCAGTTAGTAATTCCAGTTTATTTAATACTCCTACATAAGAATTTGCTGTATTTATTCATACTTAAAATGTCCTACTTCACAAGTATTGCAAAAGACTTAACTGCAAGTTAATGGATATTTGATTGAGAAAAACACTTTACATATGCCATTGCTAAAATTCCAGCACAGGATAGGGATAGGATAATTCCAGTTGGAAGGGGCCTCGGGAGGTTTCTAATCCATCATACTGTTCTCAAAGCAGGATCAGCTGCAAGATCAGCCTGGGTTGCTCAGGTCTTGATCCAGTTGGGTCTTGAAAGCCTCCAAGGGCTGAGATTTCACAGGCTTTCTGGGCAATCTGCACTGCTGCCTGCCTGCCTTCGTGAGGAGGAAGTTTCTCCTTACAGCCAGTCAGAACCTTCTTCGTTTCAGCTTACACCTGTTGTCTCTTGCTCTCCTACCATGCACCACAGAGGGCGCTGGCTCCATCTTCTTCATGACCTTCCCATAGGTACTCGGAGGTTGCTGGGTCCTGCACCACACCCTAAGCTGTCTCTTCCCAAGGCAGAGCAAGTCCTGGTCTCTCAGCATTCCCTCAGTGGTCAAGTGCTCTTCTGAACTTGCTCCAGTTGCTCAATGTCTTATTGATTTTGGTTCACCAGTACAAGAATGCAGTTTTCTGTGTTATTTCATGAGTGCTGAAGGGGATACTCCCTCCCCCGGATCTACCACCTTGATACAGACAAGGCTATTACTGGCCGCCTCTGTTAACAGGGCAGGCTGCTGGCTCAGCTCCTCACACAGCCCCAGGGCCTTTCCAGTAGAGCTACGCCCCAGCCTGTACTAGTGCAGGTGGTTAGTCTGTCCCGGGGCAGGATTGGGTAATTATCTGTGTTGAACTTCTTGAGGTTCCTCTTGGCCCATTCCTCCAGCATTTATAGGTCTCGCTAAATACCAGCCATGTCCTTCACTGCACTAATGGTTTTGTAATTAAACCTGATGAGAATGGACTTTCTAACCTCCTCCAGGCCACGGATAAAGATGTTAAACAAGATGTGTCTGGTTTCTGTCTGGTAGGTATCGTGCGTTTTTTATGGTCTGAAGAGGACTTAGAAATCAGATGGTGTGTAGTTTGTAATCGTTTACTTTGTAGCATCCAGTTAGTTGTGAAATAATTTGTTTTGCTAATATAGAGTGGATTTTGTGTATGCTTCCTCAGTATTAATGAGAGTACCCATTTCAGAGTAAGATAAAGTGGTCTTAAGGTAGCTATTCTACAAAAAAAAAATTACTTATTATCACATTTTAAAGCTTGAAGGTTCATTGTGTCATGTAAAATGAAATGAAATCTAAGATTTTTTCTAAACATATTTTATTTTCCTTTTGTTTGGCTGACTGACAATATTTCACATTTTCACTCTCTAGTTTTGGTGAAATTCTTTTTATCCTCAAACAAGTCAGAATTGAGCATAGACCAATTTAAATGCAAATACAAATATTTCAGTTGTCAGACTCGGGAAACAAAAGTATAGAAAATAAAACCTGAGATTACGTGTTAATGTAAAATTCAAAGGAATATTATCTGACCTAAATTTTACTGGTAATTCTGTTTGAAAAACTTAATTTCATACATGGTAACTATAGGAGGTTTTTTGCTAATGCTTTATGCCACAGATTTTGCATGGACATTATGACCAACTCTTCTGTTTCCTGCACCCTAACCTTGTGACTGAACAGTTTTTATGCAGTATTGTCTCTAAGTAAGAGAAAACCTTGGTCATTTTGTAGTTGTAATTATCTAGATTGTTAAACATAAGGACAATCTCTGGAAGATTCTTCACGTAGATATCAGCCATCCTACCTGTGTAAGATGAAAGATCACTTCTGTCTCTTCTTCTGCAATTAGCAGACGTGGGAGGAGTGGATGTTTCTAGAAGATCTGGAAAATTTGCAACAGGAAGAAATTTACAGTTACCTAGGATTCCAGGATAATGTACTTTATACTAAGTCTGAATCAGAAAAGATTAATTGCTGGAAGACTTTAGTTTCACTTATTCTCATGAGTATCCCTACCATGGTATTTGGCATACTATGAGCTGTTTTGTCTCCAGCTCCATGGAACTGGCCCATTTCAAGTTCCCTTGGCCATCCGTGCCACTTAGGTAACCAACTGTGTAGCTGCAGAGGGCTTCAAACTGGAAGGGAACACTGAATCATCTAGTGTGATCTCCCTGATGTCACAACCCATTATATGTTAGTTTGTAATCATATTTTAAATTCCATGTCTTGGTTTAGGCTACATAATGGCAGTCCTTAAGACTATGATGTAGGCATCATCCAAAACTAGTCTTACTTAGATTAGCATTCTCTCCTTAGGATATCACAGTGTTTATTTTCTGTCCAAGTCTATCAGTTTGTTCAGATTATAAATCTATTAAGAGCATTTACTTTTTTGGGCATCTGACTTGTCAGTATACATCAACAAAGACACCGCAGCAGCAGGTGCAGCCTTAGCCTGAAGACTGAGCCAATGTAGACAGAAGGATGTGATGATCTCTCCTGAAGTAGGGCTGCATATGCACCCCATTGATAATGGGGCATTATCTCCTCAAGTCAATCTGTGGGTTCCTTCTGTGCTTTTAAATGGCTTTGCCTTTTACTAGTCTGTCTAGGACTGATGACAGTATTGCCTGACTCTGGACTAAGAGCAGGATAGGAGATGCGGAATTTGCAGACCTTATACAAGCAGAAAAATTCTTCAGTTACTTGAGAGCAGTGCTAAATGATAGCAGCTAGGATTTTGTATTGTAGCTTACTGAGTAACAGAAGGACTTGCAAGACCTGGACATTCTGACGTTATAGTAATGGAGAGATAACATATGTGAACTTAGGGGTGTGTGGTGTTTTGTGGATTGGGGTTTTTTTTAACTGAAAGGGGTTTTAGGCTTTTCTGAAGTTATTGATACTTCTATCACGGAGTCCTTAGAAAATGAAAGTTTACGCATCAGACTGCAGAGAACAACAGTAGCTGTTGGTTCATGTTCTCAGAACAGATAGAAGTTGAAAGTTCTGCTTGCTAGCATAGTTAACTTCCTTCAAATTGTGATTAATTAATAGCTTAGAAGC
>WHYT01016954.1:329193-344147 GCA_009806455.1 Tetrax tetrax
TTTTTTTTTTTTTTTTTTTTTTTTTTTTTTTGCAACAATATCTCAACAAATTGACTTCCCATACCTGCATTTTATATTATGACTGTTCCTCACAGTAGTGTTATTCATGTGTCTTTATGCAGAATGCAGTTACATGGTTTTGATCAATTGTTTAAAAATTAAAACAAGTATATTTTCAATACTAGTGCTGGACCAAGTGTAAGTATTAGGAAGAGGGAGGGGTATGAGCAAGGAAAAAAAAAGAAAGATGTGAATTAATTTGTTATTTATCAGAAGTACTTTGAAACAGGATTGAAGTTATGTAAAAGAGAAGGATTGAGCAAGGTAGGAGCAGTAGTGTGAGCTGGGGAAAAAAATAAAAGATTCGAGATAAGGGTGAGTTATGTTGGCTGTTTCAGTTGATACTTTAATTGTTGGAAATAAGTTCTTGCATACAAAAAGATAAATGATGCAAACTGAAATAGCAGGGATAAGTAGAGGAAATTCCAGGAGTTTAGAACTATAAAGAGTTTTCAAAATAAGACTTTGGTATGAACATTCCTGCAAAGAGAATATTGCTAAAGACAGTATTATGCTTAATGAGATATTATTTTAATGAAGCAGTGGGACAGAAAAGACTTGCTGAGATCTAGACTTGTGAAAGAATGTATAATGAAGAGTATCTACCAAGACAGAGCACTTCATCTACTGGTATAACTACTCTGAATCTTAAGACAACAGTAGCAGGCAGCTCTGAAGGATAACTAACAAGCAGTATTTCAGCTGTAGTTACTGGCTGTACTTCTTCAAGATCAGGGACACATTGGTTTTGTTGACTGTTACACTACAGCTGTAGTTGGAAAGCAACTGGAAATACTCAGGATACTTGAGAAACACAGAGAATGTTCGTTTACTCATCAGTGGCACAGATAACATCCCCTGTGTGATCTGTACATCTGTGCTGCAGTGAAAATTAGATCAGTTGTGCTGGCACTAGTATGTCAGGCAAGTACAGTGAATGCTGACAGAATTGATTTCTGGAAGCAGCCGGTGACTTGCTACTTCATCTAAAGTTTAAGTCAGTCATGCCAAGGGAAATTATGAGCATGTCTAAATAATATGACGAGGTTCAACTTTGGCTGTTACTGATTACCTTCCTCGGTTCTCTTTAACTTGGTACAAGCCATACAGATATAATCAAGTAGAGGAACATATAGTCATGAAATTAGGGCTTGTTGGGCTTTCCTTTCAGCAAAGAACAGATTTTGGAGTAGTTCTGAACTCATTTCAAAAAGAAAGTTTCTCAATGAGAAAGCAAGCAAGCTGACAAACCCCATTTTATTGTAGTTCAAATGGAATTATATTTTGACTTTTGAATACGTCGGACAAAATTTTTAGACCTTAAAATTTCTTCTTTTTTTCAGTTTAGTACAAGTTGTTCTGTTTTTCAACAAGAACTTTAAGAAAGCAGCCATGTAGTGCACAAAAATACTAGTGCTTGATGATTTGTAAGCACTAGCTCAC
Source organism: Tetrax tetrax (assembly GCA_009806455.1). NCBI lineage: Eukaryota > Metazoa > Chordata > Aves > Otidiformes > Otididae > Tetrax > Tetrax tetrax. The sequence goes on from WHYT01016954.1 coordinate 330,697, forward strand.
TATAAAAGCTGAAATTTGTTTATTTTTTATTTCTAGCTAGTGTAGGGAGTTTGGGTTTGAAGTGGCAATTCAGTCAACACTTTACTTGAGACAGGAGCTGGGGCTGATGTACAACTTAAACTTTCGATCCTGCTTTAGATTCCAAACAACGAAACTATAGGAGATTTTGTGGGCCGGACTCATAAGAACACGTGACTGGACTGAATCAGACTAGGAGCCCATATACCATTCTCCTGTCTCCAGCAGTGAGCAGAGTAGCACAAGTATTTGATACTACCCCTAATGCCTCTGTGTGTCTTATTTTGTGAACTTCTGGAGCCAGGTTTGGGATTTTACATAATTAGTCGCCCTCATTGGATTGTTATTCCATGAACTTACTATCTCCAGTGTAATCTTTAACTTTCACTTATCTTTTGGCAAGGAGTATAGCAGATTTATCACCTATTGCAAGCAAACTGCATCCTTTTATTTTAAATCAGTCTTCTGCTAATTCATTTTGATAACTACTAGCTCATATTAGAGTATACAGTGATAAGTAACTGTTGTCTCTGTGCCACTGATAACTATGTAGACTTTGGAGTTATGGCTTTTAAATGCCTAAGTAAGGTGATGCATGATTTTGTCATTGCTATTGCTCGTTGAAATTTTTCCCTTTTTTTTTTTTTTCCTGTGTCCTTTTAGCTGAGGTGATCAGAACCTAACACAGTAGTCAATATGCAGACAAAGTGAATTTATACTGTGGTTTAATGATGACCTCTATTTTGTTCTGTTGTTTTCCTAATAGTCACTAGCATTTCATTAGCTTTGGGTAAAAAAAACCCCAGTATTTGCTTGACTTTAATAACATTACCTAGTATTACACCAGAGCCCCGTTCCTAAATAATGGTAGTCAAATTAGCCTCCATAAATATCAAAATGAAGTTAGGATTTTTGACATGTCTATCACATGACTTGTACTAAATTTCATATACCACTCTATTGCAAGTCAGTTTCATTAAGATCATTTGCAGTTCTTCACAGTTGCTCATGGTATTTCCTGGTGAAAATACCCTAATATCATCAGTAAAACAATGATAATTTATTTGTTCCCCTTTTCTAGATCATTTCTGTGTATATTGGTTTATTGATATCTATAAACTTAGTCAGCTTTAGGTTGAACTGAAAAATAAAGTAGGATTAGAATTCTCACGATAGTAATTTTCAAAGTGCTTATAGCATGGGTCTCTGCCCATAGTATCAGATCAAATGCTTCTGCTTTTGTTTTTGAAAATCCTTGAGGGATCTCTTTCTTGTGCTGTACTGTTCAATGTCAGAGTTCCCCTTGCTCCTTTAAACCAAGCCAGCTTTCATTGCCTGTTAGCACTTCTAAACTTTCTCCCTCACTGTTCCTCAGATGTGTGAGCAGCTCTCCATTAACACGAGCAAGCTGCTTCACAGGACTTCTATCAACTGCAGATAAGTACTATTCTTTGCCAATGACTCCTGGAAAAACAGTCTTGACTTGTTTCAAGTCATTATAATCTTCATTCAGCTTCTGTGAAATTACACTGAAACCTCTGTCTGACTTGCTGTTCCTGTCTCTGCATTCATTCTTCAGGCATATCATCTCTTTTCACTTCTTCTTTAAGTAGATACATGTTATCTACTGGTTTGTATTTTGTTAACTTTACTGACACAGGTAAACAAAGTATCTTCTAGAGAAAAAGGAGCAAGTGCTGCTAAATGTAGTGGAAGTCCTCCTATAGTCATGTGCAGTGATAAGGATGCTTACTGTTGTCTGGAGACTGAGATTCTAACTTTATGGTGCCATTAGTTTTTCAGGTAAAGTTGTTTGGGTTTTTTTTTTTTTTTTTTAAAGTGTTCTTTGTGAAAGGTAAACATAAGAGGAGATTGTGGTTTATTTTCCTGCACTCTCTTGCTTTTGGATCTAGCTTTTTACTTTATCTGAATGCTTAAAAAGTACTAGGATTCCTGAAAGTTACATTAGTTTGCTGTAAAGAAACTCAGCTGTATTTGAGCTGTATGTTCAAGAGAGGAAGCAATTGGACTGCAGTGGGGCTGCGTAACATATGCTTTAATACTTGGAATCAAGTTAGGTGATAGTAGGATAGCTTAACACATTGAGTTAGCTGGATATGGGTGAAGAATGGGCCTGTTCTTCCCTGCTGAAGTGGGAAATAGGGAACATGATATAAAAGGGATCAAACCACTCAGAATTGAACCAAGAAGATTAATTGGGAGTGATAAGCTTTATTAGGAGAGGCAGGTGCAAAAGAACTTGAACTGCTTGAAGAATCTGGAAGGGAATCCAGAATTCCTGAGTCTCAGATGTTGGCAAGTAGCCATGAAATCTACTAACAGAAAATGTGCTCCATTTCTCTGTCTTGCTGGTTCTCACAGCTGTTGTAGGTTATACTCTTGTATCAGTTAGGAATGCTTGAATCCACACTGCTACTTCAATTTTAACTTGCCCCACATTCTCCCTGCAAGTATGTATTATAATTTTCTTTAATTACATGTTCACACACTGTCTTTCACTGGATTCTTACTCAATTTGATGCATAGGATGGATGGTATTTGGAGAATGAGTTGTACAGTGTCCACTGTATCTTGGTGCAGAAATCGAAAGTCGTATGGTAAATGAAACGAAGCAGAAAAATTATAGTCTTCCAGTGAAAGCCATTCTAGAGTGCTGAAGATTACTGTTCTCATGGCTTCTAACTTTGGAGTTGTTTAAACCAGCTTTTCTTATATGTCCCCAAAGCATTATTTGTAAAAATGATTTAAATATCTAGTAACATGCATGGTAGGTGTCTTTGGAATTAGACTGTCAGACACCAGCACAACAAGTGGGAAGGATGACTTAAGTTAGCTTGCTGGGAATTTGAAGAAAATAAAATTTTTAGAACTCATTGCTACAGACTGCTTTGTTGTGCCAGGGATCACAGTCTTAAATTGTGGAACACTGAAGTATCAATATCCTATTTTGAAAAGGAAGAAGGCTTAAGAGATTTCAAAACCAGAATTGTAATACTGCTTTTTTTTTTTTTTTTTCCCCATCAATTTGGAGGAAATACAACTTTTTCTCTATTTCCCAGGAGAGTACAGTACCCCATGTACTTCTAGGCTGCTGTGTCTCACTCTCCTTGAGCTCGTTTTCCATATAAATTCAGTGGAAGGAAATGGAAAACAAGTCTTAGACTTTTTATCACCATCTGGTTAAGACCCTGTTCACTGGGTCTGGAATCTAGTTGTTGCTTGAGTGATAGACCAGTGTGAGAAGAAATGAAAAATAAGATTGGGCAGTAAACTTCGCATTTTGTGAAGTGGCATTTTGTTTAAACCAGTCAGTGTGATTTTCCCTCCACCTTGTGGGAGAAAGAAAATAGAGGGGTTTTCTTAGGTTTTTTTTTTTTGTTGTTTGCTTGTTTTTTGCTTGCAAATTTTCATTTAAATTATTTTCTTTATATAAAACTCTCAACTGTTTTTAACAGAGCTGGAATATGATCTCTTTCTCGGAATCATCAGCTCCATGTTCTTGATAATTCTTTTCTCCTTAATGCACTTGTGTTTTTCTAGAAATTCAGCTTCCAAAAAATCTGTTTTACTGAAAAATTTCATTCCTACGTACACAACAGCAGATTAATAACAAAATAAATAAAAAGGAATGTGAATTTTAAAATGTTTGCACTAACTCTAATTGCTCAATTATGAAGGGTTTTATAATTTTTGAGGATGACCTTTACCTGAGTTGTCAACCAGTTCCTATTCAGTTTTCTTCCAATTAGCTATAGAGCACTTATAAATTGGTGTTTCAGAGTGTGAAAATAAAAGCTAACCTTTCACCTTTTTTAAGATTACTTTTTTGGTCATTAATTACTTCTGTATTTTTCAAGTTGCCTTCTGAATCACTTGCATTATTTCAATGAGCTAATACTGTTGTGTACTGATGAATAAATCTCAACAGAGTTCGTGTTAATGTGATCCCCATTAAAAGTTTGGGGAAAATGAAGGGAGTAAAGGGAGAGACTGGGGTTTTGCTATATGGAGAGGATTCTATGGAAGGAGATGTAGTTTTGCATAGCATTTCCCTATTTTCTTTTTCTCCCCAAATAGTAAGATGCTTGTATGCTCTATTAAATACATGCACAACAAATATGTCTGCCCTCAGACTTTCTGTGCCTTTGCTGAAAATTTTGTCTATGTCTATAGGAGAATGACTTCTCAAGGATTTCTTGTGTTTTAGTTTTTTTAAACACAAGTGAACTCTGGGTAACTGGAAGGTCTGGACTAAATAACATCATGTATGTGCAGATCACCTGTGGTGCCTGTGAAGTTGGTGGCACAGGGCATCAGCAGTCCTGTGCCTGTGCTTCCATCTGGAGTTTTCAAACATCTGCATCCTCATTAACATGATAGTCTCTGATGCAGTTCCTGGGGAGATAGAGAGGTATGTGTGTCACTTTTCTCAGTGATACATGAATTACAAGCTCTGATTTTTATTTTAATTTTTCTGCAGAGGTCTCCTGGACAAAAAAAAAATTGGTTTGTCTTTTCTAGCTGTCTGTTGTGGATTAGCCCCAGGTGAGACTAAGCACTACGCAGCTGCTGGCTCACCCTCCCCACAGGGGAGAGAAAATACAATGAAAAGTGCATGGGTTGAGTTAAGGATAGGGAGAGATCATTCAGCAGTTACTGTCACAGGCAAAACAGACTTGACTTGGGGAAAATTGATTAAAAATCAAACCAGAGTAGATCACTGAGAGATAAAACCAAGTATTAAGAACAGCTTCCCCCCACCCCTCCCTTCTTCCCAAGCTTAACTTCATTCCCGATTTCTCTATCTCCTCCCCCCAGCAGCACAGGGAGACAGGAAATGGAGGTTGGGATCAGTTCATCTCGTGTTGTTTCTACTGCTCCTTCCTCCTCAGAGGGATGACTCCTCACACTTTTTCTGTGCTCCAGTGTGTGGTCCTTCCCATGGGCTACGGTCCTTCTTGAACTGCTCCAACACAGGGTCCTTTTCCATGGGGTGCAGTCCCTCAGGAACCGCTGCCCCAGCACAGACTCTTCATAGGCCACAGCCTCCTTCAGGCATCCACCTGCTCCAGCGTGGGGTCCTCCCTGGGCTGCAGGTGGATCTCTGCTCCTCTGTGGGCCTCCATGGGCTGCAGGGGCACAGCCTGTCCACCATGGGCTGCACCACAGGCTGCAGGGGAATCTTGGCCAGGAGCAGCATTACTCCTCCCCCTCCTTCTTCACTGATCTTGGCATCTGCGTAGGTGTTCCTCTTACACATCCTCACTCCTTTCTTTTCTCTGATCTACTGAACTGGCCTGGTGCAGACAGCTGCCTGGCCAGAGACTGGTGGTGAGGTCCATGCCTCACCCCTTTCTCCCCACAGTGCTGCTTTGTTTTCCCCTTCTTAAATACTCTGTCACAGAGGTGTAATCACAGAGGTGTGATTGGCTTGGCCCCAGCCAGTGGTGGGTCTGCCCTGGAGCCAGCTGGCTCCACCAAAAAAAGTGGAAATTTCTAGCAGCTTCTTGCAGATGCTACCTGTGTAGCCCTTCCACCACCAAAACCCAACATGCTGTTGAAGGATGCCTCATTTAAAGGTGTACTCACTTTATGCACCCAAGCTCTTTATGGGGAGAAAGTAAGTTTATAATTTGTTCTTTGTTAGACTCAAAATCATATGATGTCTTCCCTCGATCCATCATGTCTTTTCCAGGCTGAAGGTTCACAGTTTATTTAGTTATTTCTTCTGCAGAAGTAATTTGGTACCTTGTTCATGTTATTTTGAAAGAGCTCAGCTGCTGGAAGAACAAACTCTCATTGGAGATGCATCTTTGGCTAGTTCAGCTTTAGAGTATGAATAGGGGAAAAAGAAAGGCTTACTAGCTGAAATCAACCATTATAAAAATATATTTGCTGTTCCTTTTCCTTCCAGACATCCCATTCAATATGTTACTGTGGATTCTAATCTAAACCTTATCCACTCAGGACCAAATCCTAATGCAGTAAGGCTGGATCTTTTTAAATTTTGACTTGATCACAGTAACAGACTAACTATCTATAGAAATAAGATTGTAATTTTTAACCTTAAACTTAATTTTAACCTTTTTGCTGTACTACCTGTGAAAGACTGAGCTTGCCACTTGGTACTCTTGCCTTTCATTGCAAGGTTTCTGAGACAGGGTTTTGTTCTTGAGAGCCCTACACAGGAGAAAACATCTAATAACCAGTCAATACTAATAACTATCGATATTCCACCTAAGGAAAAAGGATACTCTACTTAAGTGCATGATAGCAGTTTGATATGCGTTATCTTAGGAGCTATAACAGCACAAAATTTGGAACTGAAGTGCTTTGTGATTCTGGAAGTTAAGCATTGAGAGTACACTGCTTTTCCTTGTTGAATAGCAAGTAATCAGAAGGTCAAGGCAGCAAAGATATTAGCACATTTTATGTTTTAATTGATCAGGGTAGTTACTAGTGTGGTGTTTTGTTGATTTTTTTGTTTGTTTTTTTTTTTAATTTAAGGAAAAGATTTCTAAAACACTTCTTAATCTTTGCACCACAGTCGTTGTCATACTGCTTTCAATTTCATAGTTTGCATTAGGACAAAAAAAAAAACCCCACCAATAAAAATAAATAAGTTCCAATTTCAACATTGGGAAGACTTCTGAACTGTTAGAAGCTCGTAAAAATGTTGTAGCTAAAGAATGTAGAAATAACTTAGAAGCTTCCATGCAAACTTCAAATCTCTGAATTTCCTTTACCGTACTAATATTTTGATGCCTAGAAGTTAAGTATTTGAGAGGAAGATTAAATGTTCAGCAGAGCCTCATATCTGTGCAGCATGTGTAAAACTATCCGAGGTATATATTTTTTCAGCCACCTTATACTTTTAAACATCAGTGTAAAGATTGATTCTGGGAAAAATTTCTGTACAAGACAAAATACACACAACATTAGGACTTAACTTTGAGACAGACTAGTAATTTTCAGTAGCCAATCTGCTTTTAAAAATCAAACTGACTTTTCTTCTATTAATGTTCTTTGTTTTGTTGGATTTTTGTCATGACCTTCATGTTCTAAAATCATATTAATGTTCAAAATTATTTTAGTGAATCTGCAATTGAGCAAGTCAAACTTATCTCTTATCCTGCAAACCAACTATAGTAAATAACAGTTCAGAACCTAAAGACTGTTATAAGTCTGACAGAATTATGAGCAAACTAATGGGTCATTTATTATCAGATAACTTTGCTTTCATTGCAAATGAATATATACTTAGCTATTTTTCCTTTCTAACTCAAGAATGACTGTTAAACCAAAAAACTTGAAAGATGATCTTCTATATTACTCTAATACACTTCTACCTCATACCGTGTTATAAAGATCTATTAGATTTAAATAATATTTTACCAGTAACAGAGCTGACCAAGTTAATTTTTATCTTAATGGAGCACTTGTTAACACTTCAGATGAGCATAGTCTGGATAATAGTACCTGGTGAAAAAAATAATCTAGTACTGCTCTTGCCAAAAAGAGTATCTGTATCCAATAAGACAGTCACCATTTTAAGTTGTGTTTTCCTTATCAGAAAGTAGAACATGTTTTTGTTTAGTAATTTCTTCGTAGGGTATATGTTTGGAGATAGTAAAATGTCAACAAGAAAGAAGGCATCATGGAGATATTAGATATGTGGCTATTCTAAAACTAAACAATTAAAACTATCGTTATGTATGCAAATAAATTTGAAAATACATATCTTCAAAACAGATATGAATGATTTGTTGCTTTTTATATAGCAACAATAGTAATCGCATGCGAATCTAGATAGGTGTTATCTGACACTGATACAGTTACTGTGCAAAACTATAAAAGGTAAACTGAATTTAGGTTCTGTATATACAGACACCTTTGCATGCTATTTTTTTGGTTATGGATGCTCCCCCCCCCATGCATTTTGATCTGTTACTTCCTCTAAAATTCAAGTCTTTCTTATCCTTAAAGCTGAAATACCTTCAGATGCATGTCAGAGAAACTTGATGCTTCTTTGATAAATATATCTGATCTATTTTGAAATTTAAGTACTAGCTTTGTGTTTAGTCATGAGCCTAAGAGAGGAAGAACATCAGTTCAGCTGTTGTCTATAGTTGGAGGCACCTTTGGGAAATGTTGTAATAGGGTAACTGAGTGATGTGATCGACTAGCCTGATCTATAAAATCACAGGGAGATGGACAAGGTGTTTTAGTAAAGGATAGTTAAAAGAAAGGTTCAAAAAGATCAACCATTGTGATTAATATCAATAAGAGCATGCAGAATCTAAGCCTCAAACTACCAAGGAAATAGATTGCTAAAGACTATTAGTTCTGATGAACTTACTCCAAAGGGACATAAGGCAGGATGATAGATTTTTGGAGCTATTAGTAATTTTTAAATTCAATTTGTGAGACACCAGGAAGCTAAACAGAGGTAGAGGGAAACATGCGGATGTCAGTCATCAAAATATCTTTTCTTATTCAAAACTATTGAAGAAATAAAATACTTGTAAGTGCCACAAGATAATCAGATGTACAATAATATCTAAACAGTGCTTGGAACCAAGGTATTTTGTGATCATCTCACTTCTGTCTGAGAGCACAAGTGCAGAAAAAATCCAAAGCATGGCTAGTATTAATTCTGATATTGATACTTACAGCTTATTACATTTCAGGATACTTTTTAGGGAACAAAGCATCATAATTAGTGAATAAAGCTCACTGAGACAGTTTGCTAAGATGGAGGGGAAGATAAACACTTTGGAGAATAAACTTTAAGGGACTGCAGACTTATGGCAGAATGGCTGTATTTATCAAATGGACCCTCTTGTCCTGTCTCATCTCATCTCAGTTAACCTTTGCAAGGCACAGTAATTCTCTGGTGTAGCTGTATTTGCAGTTCAAATTTGCTCTGAGTTCTGTTTCTCTTTTGATTGTTGGCTATTGTATTATTTTTTGTATTTTTTTTTTCTTTTTCTGGTGTATTATGACTCCTTTTAAAGTTTTTTTTCCTGCCTGAGAGTCAAGTACTATCAACCAGCTTCTTCACTTTGTGTTTGTAGTGCCTGGAGGATTCTTGCTAGTTAGTTAGATGCTCTGTTTTCTATGTCTTTAAGATCCACACTTTTAAGAAGAAATAGATGGATCCTCTGAAAATTCTTTTAAATGAGAATGGGACATTTTTTAGTCACTTAACACCAGGAAACCTGTCCTTTCTCACTATGTAATGCTCTGTCTTAATTTCATACACAAAAGAATGAAATCCAACACTGACATGACACTGGATCCTTAAAGAGGGTCTGTCTAGCTGCAGATATCATTCAACCTAGACTTCCCTTTCCCCTTTTCATCTGCATCATAATCTCTGGAACTACCACAGCTCTCAAGGTGATTCTCAGCTGTCCTTTCCTAGCACAGCTCAACTGGACTTCATATTGGGGTAAATGTCATTTCCAGGTCTATCATGCATTTCATACTTATCCTGCCTGCTTCATTGCTGCCAGCTGGCTTTAGTCCACCTTGCTTAACGTTGCCAAATCATTCCTTGTTCTTTTGAGATAAATGGCTATTTTGGCTTAGGATATCTGTTACTGGAATTCATCATTTCCATTTTTGTCCTAGAACTTTTCTAAGATTGCATGGATGTCTTTTTTTGTTGTTACAAATTTAAATAGCACACTTTCCCTTAAATTCTTGGGCATCAGTTAAAGTGAACTGAAAAGGCATGAGTTCAGTTGAAGAGAAATTCTCTGTTCACGAGTTCTAGGACTTTCATACAACTGTAATGTGTGAATATGAATATATATTTCGAAGCTCTCTGATTTGTGATAAGTAATTTTTTTTCCCTCAGCTTATTTTTATGTGACAAGCCAAACAACCTATAGCAGTGCGTTACATTGATACAAAGCTTGTATATCAGTCTGCATTTTTTTAATTACATTGAAATTTTTATTAGCATTCTTAGCTATTAATGATGCTTTTGGAGAAAACAAATTTAAAAAAAAATACAAATAAGAGGTTAGCTGCTGCTAATAAACTAAAAATTATTAGGTATATTTCATTAAGGCATCATAATATGTTACAGATCACTTGTTAAAATAAAATCTTCCTTATGAAGGCAAAAAAAAATCAAATGGTCTAATAGTTTCAAATTTGGAAAACACAATCTCTAAATAAATATGAAACACCAGAATTATTTATGGTTAAATTATTTCTTGCTGATGAATGGATACTTGCAACGGTTTGCTGATTAAATTTTACACTTGAAAGTATGTTCACTGTGACATTTAGATAACCCTTCTTGCAACTGTTTTTATTACAACGATGAAGCACTACTTTAGTCATCATTTAGTCATTTCAGTAATTATGGAGAATATAAAAGAGCAGGCGTTTAAGGCCAAATACTTTTTTTTTCTTTTTTTTTTTTTCCTTTAAACCCAATACAAAACATTGGTCTTTCTTTAATGGTCCTCTTCAATTACTCTGTTTTCCATTATTTTGGAGTTACTTATTTGTGGGAAGGTATTTGTTTTCAAGACATTATCTCTTGTAGGTCTCTTTGTAGAGAGAGGTGTGTGCTTTTTTTGTTTTAATTTAAAACATTGTGATTCAAGTGGAATTTAAAAATATCAATATGTGGAGGCATTTTGCGTTCGTGGCTGTTGTGGTTTTGGTTTTTTTTTCCCCCCTAGTCCTACAATTTTTTTTCTAACTGTAACCTCAAGATATCAAACAGCCTTTGGTCAAATAAATGGAGTTAATTATTTGTTTCTTTTAACCAATCATAATAATTTAGGGATTTATCTAAACTGTCAACTATTTGACTAGGTTTAGCTTTGGTAAACATTGTCTTGTACACCTCTCATAGTAACAGCATCCCCATATACTAAAAATACCTGATAACCTGTGTTATTGTTGAACTCTGTAATCATATGCCTGTAAAGCAACACAAAATTAAGTATGAGCCTTCTACTAGAATAGTTCAATCCCTGTGTGACTTGAGAAAATACACATACAAACCTCTCTATCTCAGTTACCTTCATTTCAAAGTGGTGTATGAGCCTTATGCCTCTTACTTCCACCCATAAGCTTACGCTTATGCTAGCAGTAAGCTTCCCCTATGCCTGTACTGAGTCATATAAAGTTTGAAATTGGTAGATCTACATGGGGGGGAAAAAAAAAGTGCCAAAGTATAGTGCTCCTTATTTGAAATTTCTAGCAATATTACAAAAATTGCTTTGACACTCGATCAATAAGCTTGAGGAAAAATGCGATCAATTAATATTTTGTCAGGAGTCATGAAATATAGAAGATTTCTCCAATGTTTCTGTTCGGGATTTTTTTTGTTTGGTTTTGTGGTGTTTTTGTTTGTTTGGGTTTTTTTAATGTTCTGGTATGCTTCTGAGTGACAGCAAACATGAAAGCGTGGTGTGTGTGAGATTTCCTCTTTTCCACACTCTGCTACTGTCTATCCAATCTAATACTTCTTGCATGCTTTTCTGCAGTTATACTTGAATTGTCAAATCCTTGCAGACTTTTGGTACTCTGATAGAATGTTTAATTTTTTACTTCTTAAAATTCTTTATTTCAATAAATTACTGAAATTGTCTGATAGAGAGTAATTTTCTATTTAGAACTTAGTACACAGACCATTAACATCCTCTTGAATGTGATCTGATATGCTTTTTTCAATCATAGTATCAATATTTGAAAAACTTGTTATTTAGCTATAGCTAATCCTCAGGTGATTCATAATTTATCTTATAATGAAGAAACTAGGATGTTTAAAATATATTTATTTTGCTGTTTCTGTTTTTAATCTTGAAGAGTTAATTTAATTCACTCAACAAAATACCTTAATGCAGGATTTCTTGTTATTGACATTAGTTCTGTATGATATTTGGGAATTAATTTTAGTTTTTCTGTACAAATGAAACTATATACTAAGCTTAATTGCAAAATGAGTTGTCTTGAGTATCATTGGCAAATCATGAATGTTCAAAGTTGGACAGTAAAGCGCCTGCAAAAAGTGACGTACTCAAATGTTAGCGATGTAAGCCATAAGAAATAGGAAGCTTTGTGTTTGTCCATCTTTGATCTACAGGGAAGGCAGGAGGAATTTAATGCTAAAATGATGACTAGATAAAATGAGAACAATTCTGCTACCATAGGACAATGAACTCAACTGAAAAATCTAACAGGAAAGAGATGATGTCAAGTTTGAAGAAAAAATTAGGCTTGGAAAGGAAAGAAAGGGCCCTTGCCAACTTTGGAATCTTAGATTTTGCTGTTTAGGATTGTGCAAGCTTGTATTTTCTAATGGAAAGGTTGATGAAGATGCTGTGTAGTAGGAAGACACTTGAAGAATATGAAGAAATAAGAAATAATAGTATAAGAATTCATTGCCTGAGAGGAATTAATATGTTTATTGCATTTATTAAATGTTTTGGAGGGCTCTGAAAGGAGACAAAAAATAGGGGAAGAAAGTCTGGCTGTATAACAAGCCTTTGTTTGAGGGCATTTTAAGCAGAGCCAAGGATTTATGTGGATGTTACAACTGCCAGTATTGAAGGGAAAGAGAAATACAATTACAGATTTAAATATTAAATAACATGTTTTAAAGTAATATAATGATGTTTTATTTTAATTGATTGAAAACCTGTGAGGAAAGTGAAATGTCAGAAAATATTTGAGGGTAAATCAAGCACCATCAAAGATGAATTGGCTTCTAGCAATAAATACGCGTCTCTGTTGTAGAGAAGTTGCGATGTTTGAGTTTTTCTTTTCCAGTGAGTAAAGTGAGCCAATGTAGGTTAAGAAAAATAGACCAATTTTGAAGTAGAAATCAATAATTCTCAACCATGTCTTTTTGTGTTAGATAAAGGTTGTTGCACTGTAGTTTCTCTTTTGGTACATCTACAGGTAAGCAACAGCAACCATATGGTAGTGGCTATTCCAGAGAAAACAACCACACAGTGGCATTAAAAAGTAGCAATCTCTTATTTTGAGTGCAAGTATCCTTAAGCCATCAGTCTATGTTGGTGAAGCAAAGCTGAAAAAATTTGAAAAAAATGTAGTTAATGTAATGGGATGTTGAAAGACTTGATTTCTGACTCTAAACCCAAGTACTGTTTTATACTATACCGTTTATACCTGAATTACTGGAAAGCAGATACTTCAAATATAATTGAATTTTTCTGTCTTGAGACTATCATACATTACTTGTATGCCTGTTAAGTAACAGGTAATCAAGTACATTCTTTGATTTCATAAGGTTTGTTTTTGTAAGGTTACTTAGCCTTGTCCTCTGTAAATGGATCCCTTTATCCCCCAATAGGTATAAAAGGGCTTATTTGTTCCTAAAAAGTGTCCTCCCCCAGCCCCCCCCACCCCCCCAC
>WHYT01016954.1:357881-378156 GCA_009806455.1 Tetrax tetrax
TTTTTTTTTTTTTTTTTTTTTTTTCTCAAGAGAAGTAAAACCCTTAGGTAAATAACAGGAATAGTAATAACATATTGGAAAGCTTACTAATACTTTGGATTTTCCGAACCTTAATATTTTGAATAGCCTGGCCTTCAAAGGGTTTTCATATTCTTGTCTAGATGTTATGAAATTAAAGAGCATTTGTTCTGTGTATATAGTTTTGCCTAGAAATACCTACCATTTTTCAGTATGATCTTCACACTTAAGTAAATTGGAGCTCTAATTGAAGCCCCTGTTTACTGTCAATATTCTTCTTCCTAAGAGTTGAGTGTATATAAGAGTAAAAAGTATGTACTATAAATCTTTCATTCTTTTGAATAGATGACATCAAAAGGATAGTTTCTGCAATGTATTTTGAAAGACATTAATTTTCATTTATTAGGTTTCATTCATACTGTTTGATCCACAGCCATAGTTTATTACCACGATTGCTAGTTTTTCCTATGTGTTGCTCAATATTTTGTGTACTTTGGCTTTCATGCTTTTAGTTTCTTGAGTCTTAGACAAAGATCAAAAGGGGAAATTAAATTGTAGAGTATTACATGTCTGTGGTGGTCTTGGTGATGCTAATGAGGACATTACATTATCTGAGAGTCAGACTGCTGTGTTGTGATTCTGTTGAGGTAACCCATCAAGGATGGAAGTGGTTGCACTATGAGAAGTCAGAGGTAAGCACATTGTTTCCAGTTTCTGTAAATTACAGTACTACAGTTTAAAAGTGGCAAATATATTGTAGTTGGATCCTCATCAGGTGGAAAGGGATGATATTTCTCATCCTGGAAAATGTGATCTTTGGAGACTCTTTGGACAGAAGATTGGACTTTTACAGTGGTGTTCTTGTTACATTAGCAACTGGGTTTTGTGATAATGACAGAAACCTTTAGATATTTTCTCATACTCTGCTAGAATGTACTTGTCTGCTGGAAGGTTGAGGTTAACTTGATTTCTCACGCGGATTGAAAATCAATTCAACTATCTCTTAGTCATAATGCTATAAACTACATTTGAGAAGCTGATCTAGTTTTGAACTATATGTGAGTTTGTGCTGGGAATTAAGTCCTAGCTTTTCAAAAAAAAAAACGTTTTAATAAGATGACAGGTTTTTTTTTCTTTTTTCTTTTAATAGCACCAGCTTTAATGAAAAGTAGCTATAAATTAAGTTTCCCCAAAATATGGAGTAGGAAGGATTTTTCAAACTTGGCTTACTTCCTGTTGTGGGATTTTGAGGGGATTTATTTACTTGCATGGATGCAGCATAATGTAATAATAATTTTACATGTGATTCTGAGAATCTTTTAATTACATATTTGTGGTCAGGTTGCAGCTCATAAAAATCAATTCAGTAAAAAAGCAGAAATACTAAACGGAACATAACAATTTGTTCATAATACAGACATTTCTAGGTTTGGGGGTTTTTTTCTTGTTTTGGTAATGTTCAGGCTTACTTAAGGTGAAAGTGTCAGACTATAGTCTTTCAGGTGAATTTTTTTTGTAACTTTAGAATCTTTAGATTTGTTTTACTTATATTGCGTTTATGAATCACTTCCTCTCCCTGCCTTGCTCTTTTTTTTTTTTTTTTTTTTTTTAAACACTAATATTGTAGCTGTGACAGTCAGGAGTTTCTGGTTTTGATAAACATGGGTCACATAAGTGGGTACACATACTATGTTTAAAGTCACTGGAAACTATATATGTATAAACTACTGCTTTAGCATCTCTTTCTGAAAATAGTACCAAATTTGTGGAAGTGAAAGGCAAAGTACTCTTTTTGGATTTTATTTTTCTAATGAATGTTTATATATGTAAAGTTTTCACTGAGTCTTTATAGTCATTTCAGTTCTATTGTTTATTTTAATTGTTTCTATAAAATTCACGAAGTTATAGCTAGGCCAGATATGTTAAGATGATTTGGTTTAATCTAGTAAAGCCACTCTGATTTTCATATGTTGTCAATAAGGATAATTTTGTCTCTGACTTGGAAGAAAGCACTTGATCTTTATCCATTTCCCATCTGTTAAGGGGTGATTGCTGTCTTTTATCACCTGAAGGACAGTAATACTTGAAAACTGGATAGAACTTGTGCATGGAAACTATTTTATGTACTGTTGTGTTAATATTCCCTCTGTATTCTGAATGGTTCTGACCTAACTCATGTATTTATATGCAAAGTTGTGCTGTTTAAAGAAATTATACATGTCCAGATAGCTCAGTGGCACTTATAAGCAAGTAGAGTATTTGCTATTTTTATTCATTTTTGCATATTTTCCTGTCAGTGATGGCATTGTTGATGAGAAAATACACCACTTGAATTGTGATGCCTAAATTTAAGAATGAAAAATCTATTGATGAACGTTGTAGCTCTATGGAGAATTTGAAAAATATAGTGAAACAGGCACCCAGTACCACTTTTCTGATTGCAACCACCATAGAAATTAAATTTTAAAGTGGTTACAAGAATGAAAATAGACTTATAATCTCTGCAGCATAGGCTGATTTTACAACAGTGAGTAGTTCTAATAATTTAAATAGGATTACAATATTCACTTGCACAAACTACTGTCCACCTACTATTCCAGGTAAACATTTGTAGGGAAACTTTTGTAGAGATACATCAAATAGTACTATTAAAAAAAAAAAATATTTCTTCTTATACATTAACGTTTATTTTCTATATTCAATGAAAACCACAACCATATCTCATGGTTTTTCTTTTTTAAGGTAAGATAAGAGAGAGCCTTGATAAAGTAGTTCTAGATTTTTTTTTTTTTTATTTAATCAGGATTTTTTGCTTGCTGTTTTATTATCTTAGATGAATAATCTTCAATGCAGCTGTGAAACTCTATGAGCTGTAACAATTTTTGTGTACAAAGCTGTGACTAGAAAAACACCCACAAAGTAAGAGTAAAAACCAAGCCAGCCAACCGACCAACTGATATGTTACTGTATATGCATGTCTGGTAAATAGAGATTGTATTGGCATACAGCCAGTATAATGACTGTCTGCTTTATTATATGTTGTGGATCAGTAATTGTTGATTGTATCCCAATACAATCTGCTTCATTTTTTTTAGGACATATAATAAACATAGACAGCTATTTACTATAGAACTTTACTGTAAATTTTCATTTATAAATAAGTGGTGTACTTCATACAGTGTGAGATTTATACTTTAAAATGTTGTAGTAAATGGAAAACATGACAGATTACAAAACTGCATCTTCATCATATGTCAGAAATAACAAATTCTAAAAAGGCTAAATTTTAGGATTTTATTGTGCAGGAGATGGTTCTATAATTTTAACAAGATGTGTATGTGACATCTTGGTTTGAGCCTTGTTGGCAGAACTGAAATAAATTAGTCATAGGATTTTCTTGAGTTTACATGCTCCAGAGAAGTTACATGAAATCTGTATCTTAGATTTTTTCATGAAAAAAAAAAAAAATCTATCTTAGTGTATTTTTAATAAAAGCCGTATTCTCTGTTCTTCCAAACCTTAGAGCCTACTAGGACTTGGAAGCAAGAAAACCGTTTAGCTAAAATAGATGCAGAACTGATTGGTAAACAATGCCAGTACTAGGGACATCTGATGAAATAAACAGAACTATATAAAACAAATGGAAGAAAAATGCTTAATGACACACTGAATAGTGAGCTTCTAGAAGTCACTGCCACAGGATATTTGTGGGAGATGATACCAGCATGTTCAAAAAAAGGATTAGATGAATTTGTGGGCAATGGGTACAAAAGGATACTAAAAGGGCTAAGCATGGATATACCTTCTAGTACATCTTCTGGCATCCTTAATTGAGCAGCTGAGTAGAAGATAAATGGACTCTGGAAAGGGTTAAAGTTGGTCAGCTTTCACTAAAGCATCCCACTCTGCTGACAGAACTGGGTTAGGTAAGCCATTGGCTTGATCCCGTGGAGCATTTCTTACATAATTGTGAATTCATAGTAAAATATTGAGAATGGGCTCCAATTCATGTGTCTATAATGGCATGCTGGAGGATTTTCAGAGTGAGGCTACATGTTGCTTCATTTTAAATATTAAACCATTTCAGCGTTTTAAGGAAAAACACTAACATTTGGAACAGAGACCTTTAAAAACAAACCAACTCTACTGTTCATTCAGTAGGAGATGTTCTAAACCACTCGCCTAACTGTCTTGCATAGGAAGATTGGACGACACCAGATCTTTTGGATTTTGCAGTAGGCATTGTTAAGCTCATGTGTTGCGAGGTGAAATTACTCCCCCCACCTCCTCTCCTTCTTATAATACGAGGTTTTGATGTGTGAAGGTAATTAAAAACCCTGGAACCCTGTGAGCTTTAGCTACAAGTGCAGTAAACTAACCAATGGGGAGGACTGCTCTTCATAGTCCCAAACTGGAGACTCCTTACAGTATAATGACACTTTACTTTCTAATACTGTTTGGCTATGGTGAAGCCACACCCCTTATGGATCTTGTAAGGACAGCAGCCCCCTTTTGTGTTCCCTTGACAGTCAGATTGTAGAGGACTACAAAATTAGTACTGATTTTGAATGGATTAGTGGTGACCTGTTGTTAGTCCTGCCATCAAAGTGGAACAAAGGAGTTGCAGAAAAGGATAGAATGAATTCTTGCTGGGGTGGATTAGCAGTAAGCTATTTATTGATTGCTGTTTCCATGTGGTACATTATTTAAGTTAAACTGCATCTATACTGTTCTGTCTGTGTGTAGTGCTCAAGACAATGACTGAATGGAACCATTTGCAGATATGTGGTTTGAATTTATTAACAGTATTTTACTGAATATGAAAGGATTCCTGACAAAAGTAGGCTTTGTTTGAGAAGCTGTCTAGCTGTTTTGTTCATAGAATACAATACACCTTATTTGACTTTATTTCCTTTTGGTATCTTTTAAAAACCTTTTCACATGTACAATAGAAACACTACCAAATACACACCAGACAGGAACAGTACTGAAGTGTAATTATACTTGTTCCTGTATGCAGTATATCAAATATAATGGAAACATAACAATACACTGTTATACATAGTGTTTTTTTTCTAAATCAGCCTCTCTAATAATAATTTTTTTAGTGTTGTAGTTTTCATAACTTCTGGCTTGCTGTACTCTTTTTTAATAAGAATATGTAAAATGTAATACTTGGTTTCCTTGAAGTTTTAAGAAATTGAAATTATGTGGTGTGTGGTGGGGGATTTTTCATGTGTAGTTAGTTTGGGTTTTGGTTTATTTTGTGTGGTGTGGGTTTTTTTTCTTGTTTGGGGGGGTTTTTTTTGGTTGGTTGTTTTGTTTGTTTATTTTTTTATAAACTCAGGTGTGAATGAGAGATTCAAATTCCGGATAGAGTTGTGATGTATTAGTGTTCCCGTTCTCCCTATTTTGAGTTAATAGCTTTTCCATATCCAATATTTCCAAGCATAAGCGATAAAGTAAAAAGGTTGGTTTTGGAAGATAAAAAAAAAATCCTCATTACTGGGCCTTTATTGAAAACTCACCTGTCTTGGAAGATGATGTGTAATACTGAATCTGTGTATATTCTAGAATCAGAGGGGACTTACATAGCTAATAAAATAATTTAATGATACATCCCATATTGCTAGAAGAGCAGTCACAATACTGAAAATGTGCTGGATGGTTAATTCAGGTCACTTTTAAGCTCCATTTCAAAAATGTGTCCAAGTCTGAACTTCAAAGGCGTAGGAGGCAGATTCATCTCTTACTATTGCAAATAAACATGCCACTAGGTATTGAAGTAGTTCTGGCCGTACCTAGTTTAAAACTTCTTAGGTCAATCTTCTCCTGTGCTCAGGTAACAGGAGCAATAGGGTTTGATAATGACAAATTTTGTCTCCATCGTTCTGTCAAAGCCATGAGCCATTGCGGGGCAGAGTTGACATCAGCAGAATTGTAGCAAGCATCTGCCTGAGTAGATATCACTACAGAAATGGAGCCATAGTATTTATTTGATCTTCAACTTTTTCTGTGTTACATGGGTTTATTATTTATTTTAAGCCAAGTGTGGTTCTTTGGCTTTTCTGTGTCAGGGACTGTCAAAATCTATTGTATATTAGCATAACACTTGGCTCACTTAAAAGCAACTCATTTTGGGGACTAATTTTTTTTTTTTTTTTTTGGGGGGGGTGTAAATTAAATCATTCTAGAACAGTATCATTACAACACTAATGTGAACATTGACTTTCCATGTTTTTTTAATTTAATCTTCCTTGAATTGATTTTTGAATGACTTTTCCTTGCTGCTTCATAATTAATGTTTTGTTTATGTGTTTCAGATTCAATTTTCCTTGTTTTGAGACTTTTAATTTCCTAGGAATTAGTTTCATGAGAGGCATTCAAAAGTGCTTCTCATTTTCTTTCTTCAGATTTACCAGAGACACCTTTAGTTCTGAAGGGACTTCTTAAATACAAAGCAATTTACTTAACCCTGGGTTTTAGGCCTGGTTTCATGAAAAAGAGGGCTACACAGAAAAGTAAGATTCCTTATGTCCATTCCTCCACTATATATCTGCCAAGACATGTTTGTGTTACCCAGCAGGGTGGAATTCAGGCAACGTGAGTGGGAGGTAACGTGCATGTACCAGTGATCCCTGAATGGGACCCCGTATGCAGTCCTGGAAAGGGATTGTCTGTCTCTCTTACTGTGTCAAATTCAGGGCACCTCTTTTCAAAGTGTGTTTGAATTGTAATCTTTAAGGGAAGTAGTCAACTGCAGGCAGAACTGCTGTGATCTTTTTAACCAGAGAGTTTCTCTGAGTGACACAGTTTTGAAGCCTAAGGGGAAAACTATTTAATTCTAAGATAAAGTAAATACTGCTAGCATTGAGACCTTGGATATACAGTAAAGTCTTAAGACTGGATTACAAAAAAATGGACAGGACACTGAGAAATTATAAAAATGAAAACATGGTTTGGTATCTTAGCATTTTTAGTCTAACATGAAGTTATAGTATGAAAGCTACAAAATTATCAGACTAGGGGAATCTCTAAATATTTTATTAATAGTGTAGAAACAACGCATATGTGCTCAACAGATTTCTTTCTTTTTTTTTTCTGAGCCACGCATCTTTTAAGCTTAATTTAAGAGCACCCAGTTGCTAATTCTCTAGCTGACAATGAAGACTGAATTGCATGGAAGCACAACTTTAATCATAAACTTTAAAAAATGCAAAGATGCTACGTGCAGATAAGGGAAACTCGAGTACAGCCTGCATGTTTGAGAAAGTAGTTCAGTCTTTGCGCTGCTTTAGCCCCAGGCCTAAGGAGCAACAGAGACTGCTAGTAGCTGAGTATGATACTTCTCCAGCCCTCACACTCCCTGCCACGTATTCGGTGTGTGTGGCAAGGTCTTGGTAGCAGGGTGACTGCAGGGTTGGCTTCTCTGAAAAGCTGCTAGAAGCTTTGTCCGTGTCCAACAGAGCCCATACCAGCTGGCACCAAGATAGACCTGCTGCTGACTAAGGCCGAGCCCATCAGCAACGTGGTAATGCCTCTGCGATAAATTTAAGAAGCAGAGGGAGGGAATCTGCAAAACAGCAACTGCAGCAGAGTGGAGTGAAATGTGAGAGGAACAACTCTGCAGACCCCAAGGTCAGTGAAGAAGGAGGGGGAGGAGTAATGCTGCTCCTGACCAAGATGGTGAAGCAGGCTCTCCCCATGGAGGCCCACAGAGGAGCAGAGATCCACCTGCAGCCCGTGGAGGACCCCATGCTGGGGCAGGTGGGTGCCCAAAGGAGGCTGTGACCGCCTGGGGAATCTGTGCTGGATCAGGCTCCTGGCAGGACCTGTGTTCCCATGGAGAGAGGAGTCCATGCTGGAGCAGGGGAAGAGAGCAAGGAGTCCTCCCCCTGAGGAGAAAGGAGCAGCAGAGACAATGTGTGATGAACTGACTGCAAACCTCATTCCATGTGCCCCGGCACTGCTTGAATGGAGGATGAGGTAGAGAGTTTCTGAATGAAGTTAAGCCTGGGAATGAGAGGGCTGGAGGGAAGCTGGTTTAAAATTTGGATTTATTTCTCATTATCCTACTCCAGTTAGGCAATAAATTAATTTTCCCTGAGTTGAGTCTCTTTTGCCCATGATGGTAATTGATGACTGATTGCTTCCTGTCCTTATCTCAACCCACAAACCTTTCATTGTATTTTTTCTCCCCTGTCTAGTTGAGGAGGTGAGCGATAGTAGTGGCTTTGGTTGGCACTTGGCATCCAGCCAGGGTCAGCCCACTGCACCCAATGATGTGGACAGTTACTTCCTTGGAATTTATTTACTTGACAATGACTTAAAATGGCTACCAAATAGGTCTCAGATAAGAATTATTTTTTTGACTGTCAGAGGCTGACAATTGTACCTATGGTCTGTGTTGAGTATGGTATCTACTTACAGGGTTCTTGAGATTCAAGGTTAAAAAGTAATATTGTCAAAAATAAGCTTGATAATCCACCACTGTAGTAATGACTCTAAATTAGCCAGTATGATTAGTTGGGATGAGAGGAAACCAACAACCCTCCTGGAGACATGATGGGTCATCATCTGAAAAAGTCAACCTACTGTTTAGCTACTATTACTGAATTTCAGGAGGGAAATGGAAGAGAGAAGATTGATGTGTAGTTTGAAGTTCATGGGCCACGCTAACTTGAAAAGTCGTAAGTTAAAAATAAGGAAGTTACACAGCAGGATAGCACATGATAATTTTGGAAAGATTTCCATTTTAGATTAGCATATAAATATACTCTAGTATGCTATGACTTCGAAGAGAGACAAGTGAGAAGTGTATAACATAGTACTATACAACTATGAAGAACATGGAAAAGAGGAACAAATAAATACAACTCATAAAACACTAACTTGACTGTAATAAAAATCTTGAGAAAGTGGTTTAAAATGAAAAAGAAGTGTCTGTTCACAAATGAAACAATTGCTGTGAACTGTATGGATTCATGTTACTAAATTGCCCAAAAGTGAACTCAGAAAGCTATTACACAGATTAAGACGCATCTACTGAATGTCTGTTCATATCAATTGTGTATGTGTAATTCAAAGTACCAAAACTACGTGTTGTTAGAAGTGTGGGATAATACAGAACCCCTGTCATAAAAAAAACCCCTATACTTTTAATTTATTTGTTCTTTGGCTGTCAGTGGAGGCATGATTGAGTACATGGAGATTGATTTTCGGCTGGTCATATGTTCCTTGTAGAGGAAAATGAACTACTTAAGAAGAATAACTGTTTCTGTAAATTGCCACTTCACCTATACTTTGACTGCTTAGTATAGATTGGAAGCTATTCAAGAGCAAAACCTGTCCATTATTATATATTTGCAGTTTTTGTAGAGCTATGGTGCTTGAATTTTTTTTATGTAGGAAAATCAAGAAAGCCAAAGAAAACTTGTTAAATTAACAAGTCAAAAGCTCAGTCTTCAGTCTTCTCCCAAGACTGTAGTAGCATAGCTGTTCAATTTCTGCTGAAGCTTTCTCTCTTCTTATCCTACTTGAACAGAACTTTTTCTTAATGGTTTCATAGGTGAGTGAATTGCTTCCCTTTTCAGATAACTCAAAAAGCCTTCTTGATATTAATTTTTACTAAAAATTGTAAGTGCTAAAAGTCTGAAGAAGTCAGGAAAAGAGAACTTTGAGCTACTCTGGAAAGGGATGTTGTTTTGGGAAGAGGAAAGGAGCAAAAGAATCTTGTGATGAAACTTTATCTTCTTTCCTATAGTCAATAAATTTGTGGTTAAGGGAGTCTACATAAATAAGAAAAAGTAAACCAAATTCCTTTACTAGCTAGTAAAAAAATAAATTAGAAATCAGATTCTTTTCATTTTTTTTTCAGACAAAAGGCAAAAGAATAACATCAAGTGGTTTCTGAGACAATGCTTATTCAGTTGTCTCTGTTTTCCTCCACCCTTTTTTTTTTTTTTCTATTGTGGATATATTGATCTTGAATGAAAAGAAGTCATTAAATGAAGCATGTGCTGGATAGATTGATTTTTCATTGACTGTATATTAGGAAACAAATGTTTTTTCGGTTTTTACGAAATCATGTGTACAGGGGCACTCACTTTTTATTATTAATGTACTGTTTAGTAATATTTTTTTATTCCATGTTTACATTAGAATGTAGCATAAAGATAACTGAAAGGTACCCAAGCATGTTTGAAAACAAACTAACAAAAAGTTCTGTATTTGGCAACATGACTGATTTGTTTTTGAAAGCTGACACAGAATAAGTACTTGCTGTCAGACAGGAAATCTTTTGGAGTTCTTTTGATCCAGATTTGGTATAAATTTAGGTATAAAAACCTGAGGCAATCAGAAATAGCAGAACAGTTGAGATATAAATTGTACTGTTTAACATTTACAGTTCCTTAGGTTTTATACAAGCTCTAAGTCAGGTCTTTTAGATAATTACGTTCAAATGTAATAGAATGTTGTTTTAGCATAAATGATATCTCTCTTGGAAAAAAAAAAAAAATTAAACTATTTTAGAAAAATCTGGTGTGATAGCAGACCAGAACTCTACCAGTATAAAGGTACAACTGCATTATAATTGCAAAGTCAGAGAATTATAGATTTTTTTTTTCTTAAGCTGAAGTTCATAATCTGTCCTCAAAAGTAATAGCTGTATATAGATTTTGTCAATAAATCTTAGATGATTGGTACTTAACAATAAAGGTTGCAAATATAGGTAGCTTTATGAACACATTTTATGTCTGTCTTAGTATTTCTGAGGTTAAAAAAAAAAAAATTGATGGAGATTAACATAAACAGCATTATTCAGTTAACCTTCTGAACAGGGCTGTCAGTCTTTGAAGTATTAGTTAATCTGATAATTAAATAATACTTAATGAGCCTTAAAAGCAGTTGTTTTTCTTGTACTAGATAGGTACAGTAGGTTTTATAGGTCTTACACAGCTGCAGTAAAAAAAAAATAAATGCATGATTAATTTTGTAAACAGAGAAAACAACTGTTGGATATAAGTTTGCCTCAGAAAATAAGTTTGCCAGGTGAAAAGAGGTGGTTGGTTTCTGTACCTGTTAAGGTGATTGATGTACAGTTGAAGGCTTATATAATAGGCAGAGTAAGATTTACTACTCTGTAAATCTTACTTTTTCATAAACGTCTCTGCATCTTTCTAGTCATGAAATCAATTCTTCAAAATATTTTCTCAACTGAAAGGTAAGCATGTTGTCTAAGCACTGAGTTACCTCCTTCAGGTGCAAAGGAAAAAATAACACCCTTCAGGGTAGATAGAACATTGCTTTTCTATACTGGTACAGAACATAGCTCAGAGCAGGAAGAAGCTCTATTCCTGAGCTAGGACTTGGAGTATCGATGGGACATATATATGTAATCACTCATTTTTGAAATATATGTTTTTTTAGATAGCTTCTAGAGATTGTGGGAAGCCCTTTCCTGAATATTTAAAAATAACTTCTTTTTAAAAAATGTAAATGTTCTTTGTATTGTTTATTTTATGTTATGGTGATCTGAATATGTTTACAAAGCCTAAAATATTAATATGAAAACCTGAGTAACATTTGCCCTGTAAAGTGATAAGAGAGAGCTTGATAGAATAGAGGACCATTCTAAGGCTCTTTAGCTTAGAAGTACAGTATTTTAAAAAAAGTAGGTGGAATGGTTTTTTTTAAATGTTGTGGCATCTGTAGTGCTAGCTTGGGTTACAATAGTAATGGTAAGAAAATAGAAAGATAAGTATAATTTTCTGAATTTTTGCAGCTGTAAGAATGCCAAACTCTATATTTCCTCTCTGAGAAGTATATAAAATACCAGACCTTTTTCACTACAAGTGCTTAAAAATAAGCTTGTGGTGTTATAGAATGAAACTTATGCAACTTACTGTAATTCACAAGAGTAGACCTTACAGCTAAGCTCTTTTTAGAATGAAGGATTAAATTTAAGGATTTGAATATTTAACTGATTTTCAACGCCTTCAAAGTGGTAAATGCTCTCCATAGTTTAAGCGGGCCTAAGGCTTCATCCTCGGTCTTTATGACAGCGCTAATATTCTAATAGTACAAATACTTCGGTTTATTTTGTATTTCCAATATAATAAAAATCCTATTGCTTGCATTCTTACTGCCAATAGCAGGTGTGATGTGGTGGACTATAGACTTGTTGCTCTTTCCTGAGATTTGAATTGAAATTTAGAATGGGGGAGGGGGAAGGGGGAGACAATATTTGTCAACATGAAGGAATTCTCATGTGCATGTATTTCTAGTATGCATGGAAATTCCCACATTACCATTGATAAGGTTGTGTAGGTATTCTTAATGTTTATGCATTCCTGAAGATAGGGTTCTCTTTTGAGCTGATAATTACTGTCTATAATGCATTCCTATATAAAAATATAAAATTCAGTTGAATTATATAAACTAGTAATTGGAATACATAGTTTCATATTTGTTATATAGATTTTTAATATGATGCAATTTGCAAAAGGTAATGCAAAAAGCTTTTTTTCCAGATGATGTTAAAAAAAATTTACTCTTTTAAATTTAAATATTTAGCTTTGTAGAAATTGCATCATTGATAGTGGCAGAGGATTAAAATATTAGAGGTTAAAATCTGTTTCGTCTAGTGAGTCAGACTCATTTCATGAACCATGAACACATTTTTATTTTCCATGATGGAATCACTAATTAAAATGAACATTGCACATAAATAGCCATGTCACTCACATGGAATGCTGTAAAAGAGGGAAGGCCCAAAGGAGCTACAGGCCAGACAGTCTCACCTCCTGTGCCTGGCAAGATCATGAAGCAGATCCTTCTGGAAAGGAGGCACATGGAAAATAAGGAGATGATTGGTGACATGGACAAATTTGGTGGCTTTCTATGAAAGAGTTACAGCATTGATGGACAAGGGATGAGCAACGGGTATTATCTACCTGGTCTTCTGCAAAGCATTTGACATGGTCCTGCACAACATCCTTTTCTCTAAACTGAAGAGACGTGGATTTGATGGATGGACCACTCAGTGGATTAAGAATTGGCTGGATGGTCACACTGAAAGAGCTCTGGACAACAGCTCAATGTCCAAGTGGAGACCAGTGACAAGTGGTGCTTCTCAGGAGTCAGTACTGGGACCAGTGTTCTTTAACATCTTCATTGATGACATGGACAGTGGGACAGAGTGCACCCTCAGCAAGTTTGCTGACAACACCAAGCTGTGTGGTGCCATCAATACACTGGAGGGAAGAGATGCCATCCAGAGAGAGGTGAGCCCTTGTAAACCTCATGAAGTTTAACAAGGCCAAGTGCAAGGTCCTGCATGTGGGTCAGGGCAATCCGAAGCACAAATACAGGCTGGGTGGAGAATGGATTGGGAGTAGCCCTGAGGAGGAGGACTTAGCGTTACTGGTGGACAAGAAACTCAACATGAGCTTCAGCAATGTGCGCTTGCAGCCCAGAAGGCCAACCACATCCTGCATGAAAAGAAGGGTAGCCAGCAGGTCAAGGGAGTTGATTCTTCTCCTGTATTCTGCTCTCATGAAGACCTCCCCTGGAGTGCTGCGTCCTGCTCTGGGGCCCTCAACATAAGAAGGACAAGGACCTGTTGAAGCACGTCCAGAGGAGGGCCATGAAAACGATCAGAGAGCTGGAGCACCTCTCCTTTGAGGATCAGCTGAGAGAGTTGGAGCTGGAGTTCCAGCCTGGAGAAGAGGAAGACCTGATAGCAGTCTTCCAGTACCTCAAGGGGGCCTACAGGAAAGATGGGGAGAGGCTGTTCAGTAGGGCCTGTTGTGATAGGATGAGGGGTAATGGGTTTAAATTAGAGGGAGGTAGATTTAGATTGTAAAATTTTTTTTCCTAATATCCAATGAGAGTTGTAGAGCACTGGAACAGGTTGCCCAGAGAGGTGGTGGATGCCCCATCCCTGGAAACATTCAAGGCCAGGCTGGATGAGGCTCTGAGCAACCTGATCTGGTTGGGGATGTCCCTGCTCCTTGCAGGGGGGTTGGACTAGATGACCTTTGAAGGTCCCTTCCAACTCTAGCCATTCTATGATTTTATGAAATGTGGCATTGTGCCCAAGTTACAGATATTAAATTAATATATGAGAACTGTATATTGCCCTAGAATCAATAAATGCTCAAGTATAGTAGGTACTTAAACTTTTAACTAGAAAAAGGTTAAGAAATGTTAGTTCTAAATGCTACTTAACTTTCTTTTTCCATGTTACAACCAATTAATTCCGAAATGCTTGGCTAGTACATACAGATACCTGAATGGCATGATCAATCTTAATTTGCAGGGCTAAAGTATCTTTGACAATAACGAAGAAATTATGTGAAAAGAACACAAAACATTTTAATCCTTTTTTTTTTTTTCAATGCAGTTGAGTTACAGAATAATAAAACTTTGCCATGAGAGTTTTATTTAAGTTCAGTTGATTCAAATGTTAAAGACAACTTAAAATCTTTCAGTGAATTATAGCAACTTAGCAACTTTTCCCCATGCTTAATGTTTTTCTAGAATAATACTTTCCCTATAACTGACATTTCCAGTGATGCAGCTTCAGACTGCTTCTGCTTCTGTCCTGAAAAACCTAATGCAAATAAGACCTACTCCTCTCTACCGAATGCACATTCTGTACTTGTAGATATTTAATTTTTTATTCTTCTTTCTTTTTCTCAGCTGACCATATCTCATTCACTTAATTTTTATTCATGCCCAAAACCCATCTACATAATACATGCAAAAAATCTTTTTAATGGCTCTGTCTGTTCAGTTTGCTTTGGTTTACATTAATGAAACATCTCATTTTAGGGCCTGTTGTGATAGGATAAGGGGTAATGGTTTTAAAATAGAGGGAGGTAGATTCAGACTGCGTGTAAGGAAAATAATTTTTTACAACGAGGTGGGTGGAACACTAGAACAGATTGCCCAGAGAGGTGGTGGATGCCCCATCCCTGGAAACATTCAAGGCCAGGTTGGATGAGGCTCTGAGCAACCTGATCTGGTTGGAGATATCCCTGCTCCTTGCAGGGGGGTTGGACTAGATGACCTTTGAAGGTCCCTTCCAACCCTAACTGTTCTATGATTCTATGAAAATTGCATTTTATCTTTTTACTTTAATACTTTCAATGTTACTGGTGTATACTTGTGGCTTAAAGATACGCTGTAAGAATCTAAAGTTTACAGTATCTCAGTAGCATGGTTTCCTTTTTAGTGTAAAACATATATGTATATATTAGATGAAATGATTCATCACGTAACTCTAATTTTCTTATTGTTGGGGTTTTTTAAATCTCAGGACTCTAAAGGAATGTGAATTTGGTTTTGGACATAATCCCTTGAATTATCTTTGTCAAATCAGTATGTTAATGTAGTTAACATACTGATTTGTATCTTCAAATTTAAAAGCAAACAAATGTGTTTACTGGAGCTTGTTCTCATGTGTTGTAGTTACCAAAGCAAAAATGTATTAAATGACTGTATACAAAATCACATAAAGCCATTGTGATAATCATATTCATAGAGTTTAAATTTTAAGTATCTAAGTACTTTGTATGGAAAACAGCTGCATAGACAGGTCTGTTGCAATTCCTACATACTGTCTTTAACACAGTAATTAAAAGTACTTTCAGTAATCTATGGAGCTATATACAAAACTAGAGATCTGTTTCTAGAATATTTTGAAGAAAGCAAAAGCTCTGCTTATCTCTTTGGATGAGGAAAATTGCTTTTGAACTTGAAACTGTAGAGGAAACTTTTTAAGGACATGGTGTTTCTACGGTTCCTACCTTTCCATAAACCTAAAATGACTTGACCATTAAAAGGCAATGAATTCCTGATTTTGGAATTGTTGGTCCACTTCAACTTGTTTGATGGTATTCAGTGATTCAGATCTATTCAGTCTAAAGCTGTCCCTTCCCCTGTAGCATCTACTTCTAAGA
The DNA here is from genome assembly GCA_009806455.1 of Tetrax tetrax. Lineage (NCBI taxonomy): Eukaryota > Metazoa > Chordata > Aves > Otidiformes > Otididae > Tetrax > Tetrax tetrax. Next base: position 373,868 of record WHYT01016954.1, read on the forward strand.
CTTCTCTTTTCAAGTAATGGAAGGAAACAAGAATGGGAAAGGCAGTGATTAAATTATTGCTGTACTTCATGGCTGAGTAATTTGGGTTTGTTGAAAGTTGGCGCCAATGCTAGTTTTCCCAAAACTCTGAACACTTACTAATTCAGTAGATTCTTTACATCTTGTGTGTGTATATGTATTGTATCAGGGAATTTTCAATTCAAATTTGTGGGAATTTTCAATGAATTTAGCACAGAAGGAGTATGACTTTCATACTAACAGTACTTCACGCTGTTTCCACTAGCATAATTCCAACCTAATTTAAAGACGTCTCTCCTGTGTTGGGAAAGTTACTGTCTTTTCAGTTTTAAAAAATATTCTCTCTCTGTGTCTTTGAAATCAACATAGATTTTTTTCATAATGGAAGCTTGTCATTTTATATTTTTTATATTTATAGATATATAGACACATATCTTGAAAGTCTCAGGGTAATTTTAAACATTACTCTATTTCTTGAAATTACATATTCTCAGTTCTTGACAGATTTTTTTGGGGGGGGGCGGGGGCGGGAAATATAAATGATTTGGGGGGAAATGCAGGTAACTATTATAAGCTCTGAATTCGAAGTTAGCTAAACTGTTTTTCTTTAATACAAAATGTAACATCCTGACATCTGAAGATGCAAAAGCAGTGCTCGTATCGTAGGAGATCGTAAACTGGACAATAGTGGATGTGATCATGTGTGCTATTGGGGAAAAAATAGTACTAAGATAAAATGTACTTTATAAGAAGTGCACTTTTGTGTGTGGAGATTGTTTTGATAGATGCAGATCTGTTTATGACATCTCTTTATACTATCTTGAAGTGTTCCTCAGCACATGACTTGCATGCAACTCATGACTTGCAATTGATATTTGAATATTCTAATTGAAGAGTGATTGTTTTTAAATTGCTACCCTAATTGTATTCTGAATAATGTCCTGTAAGTGCCACAGAGATGAAATACACTTCACCACCAGCTCTCTGGTCTGTGTAAGTCATGCCTTTGTGAATCTTAGTTTTTGAGATCTTACCTGCCTAAGCATGGGATCGTGGTATTCTCTCATGTGTAGGTGGGACCCTGGGCCAGTTTCTCATATGCTAGTTCTGATGGCCTGATTTAGCTGTTGATGCTGAAGTTTTTCTTTTGTCTTGATAAAGGTGTTGATATTTGAATAATCAGTCACATCAAAGAATGATGGTTTAAATAAAGCACACACGTAATACGTATCAAAACTGATAGAATAGATATGCTTGAGGTATTCCCTTGGACTTCACAATCACAGGGGCTGTGAACGTCTAGGCTTTCTCTGTGTCTACTTGCTTCTTGGTCAGAGCACCACAGAGAATGATGCACTGGTCAGCTGCAGGCAGTTTGCTCCTTTTTGTTGGGTTCAGAGTGCTTTTTTTTTTGTTGATTCCAGGTTTGTGCTTTGCAAGGTCCTTTGTGTAATCTTTCAGGCATGTGCTTACATATCCTTGATTTCAGCCCTTACTAAGCCTAAGATAGATACAAAAAAGGAAACCTCCTTTCATCAATAAGTAATTTTCTCCTTGTTGGCTAGGTATTTATAAAATGGATTTCTAAATCCAGGACTCTTATAAGCTTTGCACTGATAGTGATTGAGGGAATGAGACCTGTTCCAATATATTTCATATTTCACCTTTTTAGAAGCTCACTCTGAAGACCTAGATTCATGTTTCCATTCTGTTTATTTTTTTTCCCCGCATAGGAAAGTCTTCTGATAATATGACACATGGAGACCTGTTCATGTTTCAGGTTGGACCGAGTTTCCTCCTGAACTGGCCCTATAACTTGGAGCATACATTTAATTTTTTTGTTCTCAGTTAGCAATCTATATTGTTTTAAGAAGGGAGAAATAAGGTAAAAGTTCCTGGAAGAGTTGCTTCCTTCCAGCAAAGTGCAATTAAACATGAGGATGAAGAAATGCCTCCTAAATGCAAGGTGGGTAGGCAGAAGGAAGAAGGAAGAGTAGCGGGAAGGATATGGAGCGTGCAGTTTGCTTGCAGATTGCCAGTAAGAACAGAGTGAAAAGATAGCGAGGCCTTTGTCAGCATGAGAAGAAAAAGATTCTCAGGGACAGAAAGGCCCTCGAGTAGCATTTTTTTACAACCTAGAAGGTAACTGAATCAGCTAAAACTGATACTCCAGCTGACAGCATGTTCTCTATGTAAAAACTTGACAGTCTTAGTTTATATTTTAATGAAACATGATTTCTCTGATTTTTGATATTTTGGGGTAACGCAGTAAAGGAAAATGCCTAGGTGCTTTCCCCTCAAGGTCCTTGTCAACTCTCAAGCCCATTGTAGGTTCTATCAAAAAACCCAACAACAACTCCTCAAACAAAAACAAACCCAAACAAACAAAAACCCCAAACCAACAAAAACCGCAGAACCCAAACCCACTCGAATAGAATTTATCTGCCTGTCTAGAACTCTTGAAAATCTTAGACAAGCTGTTAATTTTAATGAAACTCTGATACATCTGAAATTAAGACTATCAAATCATCATACCTTGGGCAATAACATTAAAACAGAAAGCAAAGCTAATAAACATTTACTTCACTGGGAAATCTAATGAAGTAGTAGTTCACCAGGCAGTGTGTCAATTAATGGACATATAAATTAAAGATTTGCATACCCAACAGCAGCTTCAGAATATGAGATCAGCTATGCTATTCTTATGCTTGCAGGTCATGTACCTTGGCTGTTGGGAGTTCAGCTAGTGACTTGAATGTACTTCAAGCCGAAGTCATATGTCCAGAGTAACACTTTTAAATTCATCTTATATTTTGTTGACTGCATTTTGCCAGTTAGTGAGGCAGCCATCTTGCCAAGTAGCCTTTCCATATGGATATTTTAGCAGTCCCCCGTTTGATGTGAAAATGCCCCAGGATCTTAGGCTTAGAAAATCTGCTTACTGTTTTTTTTGATACCTTTCACAATGAGTTTTTTCTATTCCAAAATGAAGTCTGCAAAACTGCCTTTTTTTTTTTATTTTTTTTTTTTTTTTTTTCCTGCAACCTGGTAAAAAAAACAGTTTAATTGTCCAGAGAATATGTTGGCTAAATAATGAGTTTACATTTATTGCTCTGCCATTACGCAGTCCCTAGCTTCTTATTTCCTAAGAAGGTCACCAAGATGAAGCTAGTTTATGGCCCATAGCCATCTCTGGCTGTTGGTACCTAATCATACATACCTCAGCTTGAGGATTCCTGTTTTGCAGAGCAGTGGTCCATCTTCCCTACAGATGCTGTATTTCATAGATTTTGAATATCATGTGAAATATGACAGTTCTTCCATTGTACGTTTTTACTGGTGTCTTACTAGGTTTCTTGCGTAAGTGAAAGCATTTAGTAATAAAATCATAAAATGGTTTTAGTTGGAAGGGATGTTAAATACCTTTAAGTTCCAACCACCCTGCCCTGTGCAGGGACACTTTCATTCAACCAGGTCGCTCAAAGCCCCATTCAACCTGGCCTTTGAACGCTTCCGGGGATGGGACACTCACAGCTTCTCTGGGAAACCTGTTCCAAAGTGAACAATTTCTTCCTTTAATTTAAATCTACCCTTTTTTCCATTTAAAGCCATTACTCCTTGTCCTATCACTACGTGCCCTTGTCAAAAGTCCCTCCCTATTTTTCTTGTAGGCCCCCTTTAGGTACTGGAAGGCTACTATAAGGTCTCCCCAGAGCCTCCTCTTCTCCAGGCTGAACAGCCCCAACTCTCTCAGCCTGTCCTCATAGGAGAGGTGCTCCAGCTCTCTGGTCATCTTTGTGGCCCTCCTCTGGACTCTCCCCAACAGGTCCATGTCTTCCTTGTGTTGGGGGCCCCAGAGCAGAACGTAGTACTCCAGGAGGGATCTCACCAGAGCAGAGAAGAGGGGGAGAATCCCCTCCCGTGACCTGCTGTCCATGCTTCTCTTGATGGAGCCCAAGATATGGTTGGTTTCCTGGGCCGCAAGGGCACATTGCCGGCTGATGCTGAGCTTCTCATCCACCAGCACTCCCACGTCCTTCTCCTCAGGGCTGCTCTGGATCCATTCTCTCCCCAGCCTGTATTTGTGCTTGGAATTGCCCTGACCCACATGTAGGACCTTGCCCTTGGCCTTGTTAAACTTCTTGAGGTTCTCATGGGCCCACCTCTCTAGCCTGTCCAGGTCCCTCTGGATGGCATCGCTTCCCTCCAGCATGTTGACAGCACCACATGGCTTGGTGTTGTCAGCAAACTTGCTGAGTGTGTACTCTATC
>WHYT01016955.1:0-46430 GCA_009806455.1 Tetrax tetrax
TAGGTTGTAAGCATTCTATGGAGTGCTAAGTGTATATCTGATCCTAAAAATGCTACGTGACACTAACAGTCTGCCAGCTCCTGGTACTCCTGCCAGGCTAAGTAATGCTGAGTAATCCTGATATTAACAGCTGATGAAAAGAGAGGTCAGTAGTTCATTTGACTCGAGCTGGACTTCTAGCTAAGCAAAGATAAATTACCCAGCTCAATAGGTCATTTACAAACTGGAATAGCTCCCTGCATGGCAAGGATGGACATATCAAATGCATGAGCAGGAAATGGAGTGCTGGGTCTGGGTCTGAGGTGGGATCCTGCTGTAGTTAACCCCACTCGGGACAAGCTCTGCAGTCTCTCACTCACTCCCCCCACCCTCCGAGGGAATGAAGGAGAGATAATAGAACAAAAAGGCTCCAGGTTTGAGATAAGGCCAGGGGGAGAGTCTTAAAGTTACCATTACGGGCAAAACAGACTTGACTTAGGGAAAACTATTTACTTATTATTATTAATAAAAACAAAACAGGATAATGAGGAAGAGAAAAAAAAAAAAACTTCCGCCCACCCCTCCCTCTTCCCACGCTTATCTTCTTTTCAGTTATCTCTACCTCCTTCCCCGCCCAAGCAGCACAGGGAGAGGATAGGGAATGAAGGTTGTGGTCAGTTCTTCGCTTGTCGCTTTGCCACACTCCTTCGTCCTGGGGGGAAGAACTCCTCGAATTCCTCCCCTGCTCCATTGTGGGCTCCTCCATGGGCTGCAGGGGGACGTCCTGCCTCACCACGGGCTGCAGGGGGATCTCTGCCAGGGCCGCATTACTCCTCTCCCTCCTTCACTGACTTTGGCATCTGCAGCTGTTCCTCTCTCAAAAAATTCTTCACAATCGGCTCGGCAGACGCCTCTCAGGTTCTCTTCACATCTCCTCTCTTCGCTTCTTTTGGCTGGGCCAGACCAAGTCAGGCCCAGACAGCCGCCTGACGGGAGGCCAGAGGCCCACAAGGCTCACACCTCCCCATCTCTGCCCACCGCTTCAGCTTCTTCACTTCTTCCTCTTTTTCCTTCTGTTTTCCCCTTCTTAAATACATTATCACAGAGGCGTTATCACTGAATATTCCCTCACCAACTGGCTTGGCCTTGGCCAGCAGCGGGTCTGCCCTAGGCCCATCTGAGTCCACTGAACAAAGGGAACAACTTCTAGCATCTTCTTACAGAAGCTGCCACTGCAGCCCCCCCTCACTAAACAAAATTAACACAGATACACAAATGCACTTTATGGCCAACTAGACGTGTAAGGGGCACAGTATTGCAAACTGGGGCTTTCAAAGGATCCATCCTCACGCTCACCTTTGTGTAAGTAAGTCACAGGTGCGTAGCTTTGTTATTTCTATGCTCCCAAATGAAGTGACAGCAATGGTTCTGAATAGAGTCTTCAGACAGAAAAAGTTTTGTGTTTCTGGCTGAAAGCAGAGAAAAAAAATCAACATGTAGATGTCTCACAGAGATGTTATCAGTTCTACTAGGTGTACCACGGGTAGTATTTGGTACTGTGAGCCTTTATGCCCATTTTGTGATTTGAGCTTGTAGGCTGCAGAGGCATGTTTTTCTCAGAATGGAAGTAGAGGAAGAAAAAATCTCTGAAGTCATAATCATGTACCTTAAACATACTATGATACATGGAAATAGTATTTTAAGACATGTAAGTGTTGCCCAACATTGAAAGAAACCCAGCAATTTCTAATGGAAGACTGATGATCACAAACTTTACTCCCTGTCCTGTCTTAGGAAGCTGTCTGCAAATCAGCCTGGGAATGGTGTTTTATGTCTTTATGTCTTATTGACCTTGTAACTTCTTTCTAGGGGAAAAAACCCAATTTGTACATTGCTGTGTTTATATTATGTACAAAAGGCGTGACTCTGAGTGAGGGAATATGTCAAAACTTCAACCATCTGAACAGAGTCACCTACAAAGAAGCCGATAAAAGTTACCAGTGCAAGTCTCTGGGAGTCTCACCCTATCCAGCTGAAGATGCCTCCTTGATACTTGTGCACCACTCATCCTGTCCAAGAGCTTTTTGATCAAGACATGCCCCATTTCAAAGGTCCCAATAAAACCTGCTCAGCAACACATTACTGCAGTCATTCCTGTAACACATTATCTGTAAGGAAGTGGCAAGTAGGGAGATGTACAAGGAGAAAGGGCAGCAACAGAGAGAGGCCTGGAGAGCTTGATCAAAAGAATAAGATCCTTTAAAGCTCAATAGTGGGTCAGAAGAAAAACTCTTAACCATTTTTTTTCAGTACAAAGAAAAAAATTAGTCTGTACTACTTAACAGAAAAACTCCATCAGAAAACTCTCCATCCCAATAAAACTCCAGGGATTAAAAAACATCGTTATGGACTCTTCTAGTGTTGCAAATTGGAACCTGACACTGTCATCGAGGCAGTCTGCAGAGCTGGACTGGGTGAGTTTCCAGCTGGAACAACTCAGCAGGAGAGCATGGTGCTTCAGATCTGTTATGGGTGGCTGCTTAGACACACAGCGTAACTGAGGCTGGTACGGACCTCTGATGGTTAACTGCTGCAATCCCCAGCTCAAAGTAAGGCCAGCTTCAAAGATGGGTATGGCGAAGAGCTTTATTTCTTTTTACTTAGTACAGAGTCTGTCCAGAACTAGTAAAGCACCGTCATTTTGTGCACCGTCATTTTGCAAACTGATGCTCTGGTTTGCTGGCGTCACAGGAGAACCAATGGCACTGATTATGATGCAATGCGTACTGTTCTCAGAAACCAGAACGAGAGTTGGAAAGGATCCCAATGGGGTCCTCAGCCAGTGTCCCTGTCCTGAAGCAGGATCAACTAAGCATGGGTATATTCTGACAGGTATTTGTTTATCCTGTTCCAGAAATGTATTGTAATAAAGATTCCAAAAGCTGTATTTGAGTCCATTCAAATCCTTAATTATCACTAGCATTCTTTAGAAAGGCTTGCTTAACATCTTCCCTAGTTATACCTTGCTGAAATTTAAGCCCCTGTCTTCTCATTCTATCTCCAGGGGACCTATAGAGCAGTTTATTGCCATCTTTATGACAGCCCATTTCACACTGGATGACCGCTTCCAGACCTTTTCTCAGTCTTCTCAAGGTTAAATGAAGTAAATTCTTTCAGTCTTTCCTCACAGGTGATATTGTATACAGCTCTGATCATTCTTGTTGCTCTCCTATGGATCCCCATTGCTCCACACCTTTTCTGAAATGCAGTTCTGAAAACTGGGCAGAACATTCAACTGAATTCTGAAATTTAGACAGAGCCCTTCTTGGGGCTGAAGCGATTGGAGGGATTGATTTTAACATTCTTGATCACTATGCAAACACCTACAAATCCCCAGGTCTTCTCCTGAAATTGATACCTCACTACCTGTTCTCTACATTTTGGGAAATAGGTTGCCTACATTTGGGTAGATGCCTGGTTGTTCTTATGTGTGAAGCTTTGCACTCATCCTCACTGAATTGCTTCTTTTAATTCATTTTATACTATTATTCCACTGTGTTAAAATCCTTTGGAATTATAAATCTATTGGCCATAAGGATTTAAAGCAGGATTTAAATGCTACAAAAGCAATACAAAGAAGACTCAGAAGCTTCCCAGAAAATAAAGAGATTACTTATTATCAGAAAATATTTGTTTTGTTGTTCAGTTACAAATGTCTGAACATTGAATGGCTCAAACTGGAGGGGTAAGATGAATTGAAGTACTGACTACCAACCTGATTATCAAGGAATGGAAGGTGTTAAGGGATACAGAGAATGCCAGGAAAAGGTTAAGGTTTAGGTTGGGTATGAGAAGTGAAAAAACTGAAAAAAAAAAAAATTCAGCTCCGAAAGAAAAATCAAATGTATCACAAGCCATAGTATCAGAAGCAGCACAACATGGCCAGAGTATTTGACTAAAGCACAACATTTACAACACTTTTTTAACCTCATCTGTGACCCACAGAGGCCCCAAGGGAAGATGTTGACTTCTCCCAGCTCCTGTGCTACAAAAGCTCATTATATTTAAAGGAAAACCTCCCTGGGAGGCTTATTTAATTTAGCATCACAGTTCAAGTGAATGGACGGGAAGATAAACAGAGATGAGGATTGCTGGCAGGCGAGTAGGGTGGCCCAGCTTTCAAACTGCTGCAGAATTTATTCATTGTAAAGAAATGAAGTTCTTACAGATGTCCTTCACATGCAGTTTGGAGTCAGTCATCAACCTGTACTGGCTTTGGGGCACAGCTTAGTGTCAAATAGAGAAGGAAAAGTAATTTCTGGCAGAAGTCCTGAGGAGACTTGTCTTCTTCACCTAACCAGATACCAACGAGACATTTAGGATAAATTAGCAATGAACCAATTTCTGGGCTCAGCTGGACGCGGACTAATGGATCAGTGCGGAGGCCAAAGTAATCCAGGCAGGTATTTAATTTTGCCTGAGCCAATTCTGTGCAGAAATGTAGCGTAAGAGGCTGCAGCCGCTTTTGGGGAGAATGGAGGGTGATTCTCAGGCGCCTGTAAGTACAGTTCTACTTAACACGCAAATTGGAAAATGGGATTGTAATCGGATGCATGACACTTTTGAATAATTAAGAAGTGAGAAATTCAGTGTGCACGGCAGATGAAACTGCCAAAAATGAAGGGGAAAAAAAAAAAAAAAGAGAGATAATTTAGACAGTCAATTTTTGATGCCATGGAAAAATTGATCACAAAATGAACAACTGAAATACAAATATAGTTAGGCAGAAAATAGTCTCATAAATGCCATAAATGCATAAACACCATGCCAAATGGTAGAGGGAAGCAAGCTGCGGACACAAAAGTCAGAGGCAGAAAGATATGCAACTTTTTTTTTAGCTCGTGGACAATGAAGAGTTCTGTTTTCAGTAGAGCTGACCAGGCTGAGGAAGTTCCCCAGGAAGGCGAAGACAGAACATGATTGAAACTGATTTTAAATCCCAGAGACACCCTGCCTGCTAAAACTATTGCAGAATGGCAGAAGTAAGAACTGATTCTTTTCCACTCCCTGAATGTTTCTGACAACCTGCTAATTCCAAAAGGAAGTATGCCAGCCAAAAGTGAGCCCGTGAGCCAGGAAATATAGTAAATGCTGGCACGGAATGAGGTAACACAGGTGGGAAGGAGGAATGAAACCCCAAAACATTTCTGGAGCTTCTTCTGGTACAGCACTGTGTGGTTTAATGCGGTACAGCAGAATATTTGAAAGGAATTTCTGGTTTGTCTTTCAACCAGATGACTGCTGTTGTCCAACTAAAGAATGACATAAGATCATAGGACAATTCAGGTTGGATGGGACCTCAGGAGGTCTCTAGTCCAACTTCCTGCTCAAAGTCGTCGAAGTAGGGTGAGCTGTGAGGTCAAGACCAGGTTACTCGGGGATTTATCCAGTCTGGTCATCTAATGGTGAAATGAGAAGACACTTTTTATGCTATTGAGGAAATATATCAGGAAGGAACAATACAACCTTCAAATCATTCTTTGGCTTCCTTTTCAAATCAGATTAAACAAGAAAATGAGACATCAGGTTCTGTGGACTCCCAAAAATGAAGTAAACTTACTTTTAAGGGCTTTTTCTTAATCATCACCAAGAACAAACAATGTCCTGCATGCTCTAGCAGATTTCTCTTAATCTACTCTCAGTTTCCAAAAACTGAGAGGGTTTCCTCCCCTACTCCCACATTTAAAAAGTCCTGCTCACATAAAATCTGAGACCCGTGTTTGAACTATGGTTATTACTATGTTGGACCAACATTGAAGATCAGAGTCCTGCTGTTCCACAGTGGTATGTGGACATCAAAAGATTCAGTTCCTGAGCAGATATGTATTGGTCATGCCATGCCCATGAAATGCCAGTAAATAGCTGTGCTATTCCAGTTCTCACAGAAACTAAGTTAAAATGTGTTCAGATAGTGTCCCTTCCTCACTACTCCACATGGCAAATGAAAAGATTTACAGATGCAAAGATTCAGGCCACCGAAGACACAACTGAAATTAAACTCAGACACAAATCAGTTCAAAAAGAGTTATAACTATGTCCAGAGAATCAAATAATGAAATTTCTGCCCACAAAAGATAACTGAAGCTAAGCAGAGCCAGCTATTCCCCTCTCTCCATCTGTTCTGTGGTCTCCCACACTCATTGATCAGTACGTTTTTAGGGTTCTGCACTCCAAACAGAAGTTTTGTTTCTTGCTCTCCCAGTACCTCTTCATAGGTTGCAAGAAAAAGGGAATCATTTTAGAGATTAAACAGAGAGTTTTAAGGACTGAAAAGGGCTCTTATGATTGCTCCTGCTTCAGCCTACCCATGTTTTATGGTCCCTTTCACACAGAACCAAAATAACCTGAAAAGGTGGTCATTTATTATAATAAGGTTCTTGAGTTCTCCGGTGTGAAATTATTGCGCCACCCCAAAGGAATTCCTAGCAGTCATCAAATACAGAATATTTTCACCTGCATTTATTTGGGAGGAAATGTGTGGTCAGAACTGGCCTTGCTTCCCTATAATGACTCTTTAGATTCAGGCATGCTGCGGGGTAGCTTGCCTAGGGTTTGGAAAAACTGCACTTCCCTGATTTTATAGTTATGGGTAGATCAGCACACAACTGCGGTAAAACCGATGCCTTGTCCATAGGACCTCACTGGGAAACAAATTGCAAACACTACCCTATCTCAGGCAGCTTGTTCAAGGAAATTACTCCCATGCTAAAGAGATATATACTTCTGCAGTTCCACAATTTGAAAAATACAGATGTTTCCAAAAATCTATATTGCCATATAGGATGGAAAGCAGTGGGAATGAATTGCAAAGTAAAATAAATTGTCCCACAGGCTCAGCACTCTTCTCAGTATCTGGGATCTTATGAGTTAAAAACTGAGGAACTTTGAAGCCAAAGCACTTCAGTGAGGTCTGAGAAATCCACAAAATCTGCACCTTAACACTGCAGCACAGGGCAGATAGTGAAGAGTAGGTACTCACCTGGCTATCCAAGGAGAACAGAACGAAAAGATCACAGAAGACGTCCCAGTATTTGGAATTCATAGCACAGCAGATGCTGGTTGCATGTACATCGAAGAGCTCTGGTCTCCACCTAGCTACGCCATAAATCTATAATTGCTAACTCACACACAGGCTGCAATTAGAAGAAAATACAGCTTCTTTACTGGAGAATCTAGAGTGCTGAATCCTGAGTTCATGGTATGCAGCCTGCAAGTTGTGGTGGCACAAACTGCACTGAGTTTTAAGATCTTGGTCATCAACAATCCTCCAAAATTATGCCAGTTTGCCTTTTTGCCCTCACACCAGTGTGTGCAGAAGGAGCCCTTGGACACATGTGACAAAGCGGTGCCCTTATTGCTTGGTTCTCTTCCTTTTGTTAGCTTACTCTTTGGAAATTTAAAACCAGGAAGAAAAGTTGTAAAAGCAGAGGGGCAAACCTAGTGCCCAGAGGAGCTCACAGTTTCTCTCTGAGGCACAAGGAGAACAAAATACTAATTTTGCCCACTGTATGAGAATCTATACAAAGTGCATGCGTCTGGGGAACCGTGACTGACAGGCTTGTGTGAAGGGCTGTGTTTGAAAATTTGTTCTGTATGGTGACCTCTGCATTTCTGTAGCTTCATATTTGAAAATATGTCAATCCACAGGACAGGACAGGATCACGGTTCTTTATGTTCTCAAGTGTATATTTGTCTTTTTGTTAGGCTGAAGGGTATGCCTAATATTGTTCAGGATGTGAAAAAACCACTATCTATCCAGTTTAAAAGTATGCATCATCCCAGGAAACATACACAATGTGGAAATCAGATGAGAAACGTACAAAAAAATGTTGACTTCCTTCATCAGGTAGTAAAGTTAGAAATGTAGCCTTAGAGAAGTAAGGCTTAATTAGTACCAGTTGGTCTTCAAGAGGAGTGAAACAGATGAGACAGTAGAACATTTCACACTTATTCAATGCTGTCGCAAAGACAGAAAGCTTGAAAATGGCAAAAAGTAGAAGAAAATTCATACAACCTCTTCTGTGCTGGAAAGGTGGAATCAGACCCTCTGCTCGCGTGACGTGGTGCAGTGTCACAGCCATGCAGGCTGGACTCTCCCCCAGCCAAAGAGCTGACCCCCAATTAACATGTAGAAGGTTCTGACTCTGCTTACATGACCGCTGCTAATTTTATAATAGAAGAGTCAATTTTTAGGAACAACTGACTCACTTCAGCTGACAGGTTATGTATGATTAATATGCAACATAAGAAAACAATGTTTAACACTTTAATGCCTTTAAGCACAATGCAAAATTGTTTTAATGATACAAATGAAAACTGCTGCAAAATCTCTGTAACTATACACTTTAAAATTCTAAATTATATTACTTTGATCATTTGAAGTCTAATGTTGAAAGACACCGAACACCTCTTAAGAGCTTTGTGTTTGACTTCAACTTTTAAATAATTAGTAGACTTTGAGGACGATTTCATACTCCACAAGCATGAAGGCAGAATTTGGCAACCAGTACTGCTATGAAACAAACTGATTTAAAGAATAAACTTTACAGAAAACCAAAATATCAGTAAGAAATCCAAACACTAAAGTAGAAGCCTGAATCTTAAAAAATATAACACTGAACCCTAAAATGTATCTAAACAATATTTAGCATTATATCAGTAATAAAAATAATAGATTAGGCAAAACTATAATATGTGCCCTAAAGTATGCTAAGGCTACAGCGCGCAAACTGAGTATGAAATTAATTGAATTGACAACAATCTTGTTATTTTTAATGCATTTAGGCATCCACTTCTGTTTACTTGTTTTTATTTATCCTAAATATGAATTAAGGTGGAGACTCTTAATTTCCAAAGAACTCCTTTTCTAAGTCTGTGGAACATGACACTTAATATGGGATGCAAACCAGGCAGCTGCCTTCTAATCACAAATTATAAAATAAGCTGAACACAACAGGTAAGCACTTGCTGATACGGTTCAAACAGTGTCTTTCTAACGTCAGATTAGAAGTATTTGTACACAAGCACTTCACAAAACATTTAACATTAAAGTCTAAACATCTATCTAATTCAAATATATTTGTCACGTTCCCAAAGGGTTAATATTGTCTTGCTTCATTTCTTACATGTAGTAATTTAGCTTGGAACAAAAGCAGCTCCCTGCTGGTTACCTTGGCTAAAGGAAACACAATGAACTGGTAAAAACCAGTTTTATCTCACTGCTGTTGCCTAGGGCTACAGACAAAATGAAGTAAAAAAATTCACATGCAGAGTATTAGGTGCTTATGAAAGATCCAGCAGCGCTGTTGCCTAGTGATTCAGGGAGGAATCAGCACAGGCCAATGAGGTGTATGGGTCCTGAATAACATCCCCGATGACTGCTTCACATCTCCTGCAATTCTGTCATACACCCCCATGATTTCCCAGTGGTAAGAATCACTTTCAAGGGAACCTGTTAGGAAAAAAAAAAAAAAAGAAAAGAAAATTTAAACAAACAAACACACTACATCTAGTAAGATTACTATTTTTGCTTTTCCCTTTGGATGTTGATACAGCTCTAGATTACATGCCTATCCAATACGAAATGTTCTTCATATCTATTAATACTTTTATTGCTAGAATTTTGATTAAAATACCTTAACAATTAAGACTAAATTTCAGCTTTGAAATTGCAAATACATGCTACTGGATTGCAAAGAATATGCTAAAACAAAATTCATCTTATTATGCTTTTCAAAAGAGCTACAAAGCCAGAGTGTTAATAATCAGCAACTTTGTCAGTAATGCATAAAGATACTAGGGTTTTTTTTACCATCCACTTTTCCTGTTCTAGGGTATTTTTGTTGTTGCTTTGGTTTTATTTCAGTTTGTTTTGCAGTCACTGGTGCTCTGTTAAACAGTCGATTTTCTGACATGAAAGCCACCTCATTAGCAAGGACTATATTTTGGAAAAGAAGCTACTTCAAAGATAAAGCATCCTTTCCTCAAAGAAGAATAAGAAATCTCTCCCCATTAAGACTGTATGTGTGCTCTACTTTAGTGACATTTTTTCTCCATATTAAAAAATAATATTCATATTAACAGAGCACATAATACATATTTAGTTGAGGGAAGTGTGCTGAAGGAGAGCAGGAGAACTTCACAGAAATCTTTTCATCTTCAAAACCTCTAATGCTAAAAGACACATTCTTATTGTATAGAAGGGTAAACAACATGAACAAAAATATAATTTTTTTTTTTTAAAAGATCACTCTCCATTTCTTCTTTGAGATTAAGCTGTTGGTACTTTATGTTTTCTATCTGGCCTCTGCCACCAATCCATTCGTGATGCTTCAGAGGAAGATGAAGTATTTCATGATGCATGTAGTCTAATGTGCAGTAGGAGTAAAAGTATGTCATGACTCCACAGTAATTTGCTCAGGAAAAGGAGACAAAACCAAGGGCAATAAAACATGCATCTCCAAGTATTTTGACTGCCTATTAAAAAGTCCTAATCTTTGAAAACCCCAGACAACTATCTATTGTCCAAGAATGTGTCTATTTTCACCTGTTAAAATGTACCTGTCATTTAACACAGGACTGCTGTTCTCATAGGAACGACATATTGAATCCGTTCGCTAATGCATCGGGATGAATTTGTCAGTGTGTGATAGCAGACACTTTAGACAGAGCTGACAGAAACTGTGTTCCCATTTTGTCCATAGGAGAGGTGAAGAGGTGGCCTAGAGAGGTGGGCCTGTGCAAACCTCATGAAGTTCAACCAGGCCAAGTGCAAGGTCCTGCACGTGGGTTTGGGCAATCCCAGGCACAAATACAGGCTGGAAGGAGGATGAACTGAGAGCAGCCCTCAGGAGAAGGACTTGGGAGTGCTGGTGGACGAGAGGCTCAACATGAGCCGGCAATGCACCCTTGTGACCCAGAAAGCCAACCGCATTCTGGGCTGCATCAAGAGCAGCATGGCCAGCAGGTCCAGGGAGGTGATTCTTCCCCTCTACTCTGCTCCCACGAGGACTGTATTGTTGCTGTTCACTTTATGTACCATCAGTAATACCATATTTGATTATTTTAATGAATCTTACAGCAGCACCATTGCCAAGTATCATTAAAAATCTTTAGATGTAGTACACCTTGAAAAACAGCTTGCAGCTTTTTTCAAGGCATTTATAAAAAAAAGAAGCTAGGCAAGCACAGCTGTACAACATAAGCAACTTACAGAAATGCAGTTTATAAAGCTTGGAAGTGCAAGAAATGTATAATCCCAGTATGGCCAAAAGGTCTCACTTGACAAATCTGGTAAACAGGAGTGCAAGTTCTTACAAGGGTTAAAGGAATGGCATGGGGGAAGTTTACAGTGTGGGAAGAAGAAAGAGTAATTTGGATCTCAGTTACCTCTCATTCTCTCCTCTCAGCTTTTGTGGAAAAGATGGGTTCCATAAGGACCCAGAAGTATGTAACTGCCAGGCCTCCAGAGAAAGCCTCACAGTGACCGAGATGCTGAAATAGATACAGAAGATCTGCAGGGAGAAATACAAGCTAGAACTAATCTAGTAGTTTTCTTTTTCAACTGTTTCCATAAGTGCAAGTCTGTATGTTGTAACCATTTCTGAAATAATTAGCTTTTTTCTGTCCTCAAATCTCATTCAGTAATACTGCTGAATGAGTGATCTAGCAACATCGAGCACTCAATTTCTCAGGAAACTAGAAGCTGAGCAGTAGGCTAAGGTGAAGCATACCAGTCTTGTAGAGAGAAAAATATAATTATTTTATAAAGTAATTACAATTAGGTGCAATACATAGTTAGATGCAATAGCTGTGTAGCTATCTACTCAGTTTTCACAGATGATGTCCTGTACCCTAAAAAATGGCCAATGATTTTGTCCACTTTATATGTTAGGCATCCACATGGAAATCTTAAAAAGAGCGGTTTTCTAAGTGAAAATTACTGAAGAAAGATGTTTTGCAATATTTTTTCAGCAGTAACGAATGCCTGGCACATTTAGAAAGCCTATTAAAGGCACATATTTCTCACTCTACCACACCCAACAGAAATTTCACGGTAATGAACGAAATAAGAGTTTGAAATTACCATACTGCAGTGCTAAGACAAAGAGTAGATGAGAATCACACTTTCCAAAATGGAAGCTGAGTTTCTCTCAGGTATTTTCCTTTAGAATTTTTATAGTACTTTTAAAAAGCACTTACCTGCAAACATGAAAATTAAACCATTGAAGCAAAAAGCAAAATAGTTGTCTCTGGATTCTTAATATGACGACACACAAAGCTAAGCATGCCTGAGATGGTAATGGAAATTCAGAATTGTCCCTACCTTTAGTGGCACTTCCAAGTCTGTGGTTTTCTGCAGGGACTCCATTGTTCTTTTTACCAGTGCTGTAAGGCAAATTTGAAAATCTACAGCTTTATTTTGCATGTTAGAACTGTTATATAGAAAAAAAAATATGCTTTACACTCTGTTATATAATACTTGCATTTCTGCATTAAAAAAAAATAAACCATTTACATTTTTTTTAGATTTTTTTAAAGTTAAAATTTAACTCTTGTGGAAGGTTCAATTCCTTATTTTAACTTGAATTTTAGGGTGAAATGTAGACAACTATTTAACTTATATATCCCATAAATACAAAAGTACAGTACCAATATATTCTATATAGAGGTACGGCATGTCTGAGCGCTGTATTTCTCAGCTTTCAAGTTCAGTACTCTTATTTATATGTTTGGTGACATTTTATATATTTTAATTGAAAAAAAAAAGCGAGGAAAAAATACTAGAAGTGGAAACTGTCTAAAATATATTAGTCTTCAAAGTAAAAAGATCAGGGCCAAATTAAAAAAAAAAAAAAAAATTCTTCCCTGCGGGATAGTGGAGCTATCAAGAATCTAAACAATTAAACTTCAGTATGATTTATGTAACTTAACAACTCATAGTGTCATAACACTATGCTCACTATTACTGTGAAAATGCATCTATAATTATTCCAAATCAATCACTTGGGACCAGATTTGTCATCCTTGGTCACGCCAATTAGTGTTTTGCTTGACAAAGATTGCTGCTGCAACACAATCTGGTTCTAATCACAATCAAAGAGAGATTCAACAGATAAATGCTTTTAAAAAAAGAAGTAACTTTTGGCTAGTGAAAGTGAAATGGGAATACCAGGCAGCCTCAGAACTAAAGTTACTGAGCAACCACCATTGCTCTGACAGGATGGCTGACAAAGTAATATGTCATCATGTGCCTTACAGAATTGAGAAATATCGGGGCATGCAATACGTAGTGATAATTGCTAGATGG
This sequence comes from Tetrax tetrax, assembly GCA_009806455.1. Taxonomy (NCBI): domain Eukaryota; kingdom Metazoa; phylum Chordata; class Aves; order Otidiformes; family Otididae; genus Tetrax; species Tetrax tetrax. The sequence continues at coordinate 13,349 of WHYT01016955.1, forward strand.
GAAACCACAGGATTACTTAGAAGCTTTCTTTGAAGTTCTCCCTTGATGCACACCACTGCTCTTTTGCAGCTGAGGTTAGATGCAAAGGAGCGACAAGAACTCTAAGAAGCTGCATACGGTTGTTGCTCTGGCTGCCATCGAAACCTTTTCAAATGATGCTCCGTGACACTGAGGTTGGCTTGATAACAATGATGAGGACAACAAGCTTCTGCCTGAACAGAAGTGGAGTGCTCAGCCCATGCTGCCTTGCTTAGATTTGCGTGCTAATGAGCTGTCATAAGATTTTCCATGAAGTCCAAATTATGCAGTAACTCAAAAGATCAGTGGCTGAGGTGCCAAGGCTGAGGAAACTGAGACATTTGTTGACACATCTATGTACATCTACACCTATGAATTTGCTTTATTTGAGGTTGAAGGTTTGATTTGAGATTGTTTATGGTCCAGTGTAGGATGTAGAATCATTTTCGGAGAGCAGAAACAAACATGACAACCACAGATTGTGAAAGGGGAAATGCTGGCCTAAATAATTATCCATTTAATATCTAGTCCAAGTCAACATGATTATTAACACAGAAGTGTTGGCCTTCCTCTGTCTTGAGAAGCCCGCGCTGAATTTGAAACAGCTGCCAGCTCGGGGAGGTCAGCAATGCAGCAGAGGTCAGAGCACTCCGACCAGGTGGTTTGCCTCCAGAAGGCTAAGGGGATTGCCAGTCAGTCCCCAGGTAATTTTTTTTTTTCCATCGGTAAACTCCCTACCAGGCTATGACTGTAGACAGCTTTTGCGAGAGCATAACATCTGGATTCTGCACTTCTCATGCAGAATCACTGAGCTCTGTATGTTCCACCAAAGCACTTATGAACAATCTAAGGGTACACTCAATTCTGTGCAATTCAATATTTTTTGAGCTGTTAGACAAATAAACTGCAATCAAACTTCAGGGTAACAGGAGGAATAGGTCTTTCTGACAAAAAGAGCTCCAATAGACAACGAAAGAGGGAGCATGACCAAGTGGCGCTGATTCATGGGTTGAAAGATGAGCGGTATGATAAAAGGTGCTGTTGCATACACACTGAGTTAGAACAGTTTTCCCCCAGTTCTCCCCCATATAACTGTTACCCCCAAAGGGGATTCACGATGGCAGCAATGATTGCAACACCTTTCTCTGTTGGTTCACAGTTTTCACTTCAAGACATCTGGCATGATCAGAATTCTCCGGCATCCTTAACTGATCTTAATTTTAAAAAGCAGAGATTAAAGTGGCCACATCAGTGAACAAACCTAATGGTTCCTCAGTCACTTTGACAACCCATTAAAAACCTCCCCATGGATTTGCTCTGTTTTCTTCATTGTTTTGAACTCTGTCAGTTCGGCTCCCTGTTCTCTCTCTCATGTCGCACTGACTTCTCCATCTCTTCCCAGAGGGTAGCGGGTGGCATAGTAAAACCATTAATTTCAAGCAATTTGAAGTTGTTTTGCCTGCATTTCAGCCTTTTGAAATCGTACCTTTGAAAGTATCCAAAATATTTGCCTACATCTACTTTACGATAGATTTTGAATTCAATAATAAATATATAGTGATAACAGAAATATCAAGAAAAAGCAGTTGGATTACCATTTCTGTTCAGTAGTCTGCTCAGACAGTAAACAGTGAAGAAGGAAGCATTTAAACTAAATAACAATCTTTACCCGAAAATACGTTTAGGCTGGAAATTTAAAGTTCTAGATTTTGGAGAGATGAAATTCTGGAACAGTCTCCCAGTGGGAGTAATTTTTTATATGGAAATGATCATTTATAAGAGGGACCATATGGCATGGTGGTATGTAATCGCAGGAGAGGTCTCCTTTAGTCCTATGTATATAATATCTGATTCTCCTGCTACTCTCTCAAATCTCCTTGAAAACTTTTCTGTTTCTCAAGGCTCAAAATAACCAATCCAGGCACATAGAACTGTATTTTCCTTGCCTCGTATACATGATAGAGTGGGTCACTAACAAAGGTGACCACAATGTTTAAACAGATCCGTCTCTACCACCCTCAATTTTTTGTATCTTTTCTAAGATTTAGATTGGAGGCTTTTGGGGTAATGATTATTTCTGTTCAGTCAAGAATCTAGGGCATATAAATTATTAATTTTAAAATGTTGCTTTGCAGCAAGCCATATACTGTAAAATGCTGTTCTCCCAACCTTTGCGACTTACGTCTCAAACCATAGTCAGCAATTACGGGATTTGTTGATTATGCTTATCCTGGAATCTTTTGCAAGTGCTAAGTATGTCATGTTAAAATATTTTGTATTAAAAAAATTGTGACAGTAAAGAAGAGATCATAGATTTTCTTGATACTGGCCAGAATAAATATGCTTATTGAAAGCATTGTGAATAGGAGCAAAGAAACGACACGCATGCCTGCTGTGGAACAAAAGCTTATTTGTCCCAGTCGAACTGAAGACATTTTTCAGGTTCATTCACCTATGAAATTATGACTCCAGAAACACGTCAAAGCTGGCCAGACATATGATCTATGGAACAGGGATTTTTGCAAACTGAAAGCTACCTGGAGGCATCTTTAGTTTATGCACCAGTGTTTTTCAAGTTAGAAAAAGGCAGCTCAGAGGACAGAAAATGTCACTACCTTGTGATGACCAGCTCCTTCTTTTGTTCTTCTGTTACTGGAGTCCCCTTTGAACACGTGCACTTTTTTTGTGCAGCCGCCTCAGTACTCATTAACTGAGAAATTGTCACAGAATGAAATAAAATTTCTTGGAATTTGTACATAAGCCAAAAATTTGTATTGGGAGATTTTTAAAAAATTTAAGACATTGTTCTTTAGGTAGTAATAATCTTAATTGATCTTAATATCAAAATAAATAGGCTTAGTTTATTCTGATTTTTTTTCTTTGACCTGTCCTTTTGGTGTTCTTACACTTAAATTAACTATTTCAGCTGAAATATTTTTATACCTGGTAAAATATCAAAAAAATGTTTTAAAACTGTACGTTTTACATGTACCAAATATAAGAAAGGATGCAGAAATTAATTTCATTAATTCTGTCAATAATGTGTGATTATAAATGAGTTCTAAAAAAAGCCACCTTTAAAAATTGCCCTAATGCACTGTGATATTAAACTGTCCAATACAAAGTACTGGAATTCATTTACTTCCACAAAAATATGTTATTTCAGGTAGCAAGTATCTTTCATCTCATTATGCTTCTCACTAATGGAGGCAATTAAGCAGGCATAGTGACAAGGAACAAGTCACAGCAATCACCAGTGGCAAAGTTCACCTTTCAAATCCAGGTATATATGGAATACACATCGGAAACCAGTAGTAACTGCATGTATCCCTGTACCGTAAAAAAGCAATTATTCTGCATTTCTTCATCCCAAAGTGTATTCCTGCTTTTAGCAGTAATGTATTCAGAATAATCCAAGGGCAAAGAAGCATTTCAAATAGTCTCAGAAATACTCTCCACAAAATGAAAAACTAGGTTCTGCAACTCCTGAATACTCTTCCAGCGTCCCTAGACAGACGCACAGTTTGATTTGGAAACAATCTCTCTACCTGATTATACAAACTTCAGAACTCAGAGACGCTGAGCCCTCCTAGATCCAAGAGCCCAGTTTTTGGCATTCCCAAAATATCATCTGCCTTTCTGCTTCCTGGGCTCCTGGAGAGCTCAGGGTGTGAGGAAGCCAGAAAGGCAAGCTGGACAGAAACCAGGAAGATTATTCATGGTAAAGCTGACAGTCTTCTGCCAAAACCAAACCATATTCTGCCAAATGTTTTGATTTGACCTTTCCAGACACCCTATAATAGAAAAGGAGGATTTTTAAAAAGCTCTTTTGCTGTCTTGTTCTTGTCCTAAAAGAAGAATTGGGGGAAATAATATGCCATATCTTTCTTGAAAATTTCACAATTCACAGTAGTATGTGCTTTATTGTATTTCAAAGTATGTCAGAGCCTGGGCACTCAAAGCCTTGCTATAAATAAAGGATGTTTTGCCTTGTCCATTCAGAGGGAACCATATGGACACCATAAAAGCATCAGTCATAGATTCTGTTTGAAGAAGGTATTCTTCTGAAATACAGATAACACCTAACTTATGTTACATGCAGTATTTTGTGCAAAAGTAGATATTAGGAAAAAATAACACCTTATTGCTTGCCCCTTGTTTATCAAATTCAAAAGATTCAGTGTCATCTGTTGGGCATAGATTAGTAAGTGCACTATAAATTGGATTTCTGTATACTGAAAAGTACTAAAAATTCTTATTGTGGCCAATGAAGTCCTAAGCAGGAATAGAGAAAGCGCCAGCATTATGATTGCCTTGTGGCAATTCTCATTCTCCACTTGGGAGAGTCTTAGAAACAAAGAGACATTTTAATGTTGTAAAACAATATAAGAGATGCTTCATAAGGGAAATGCTGCTGACAAGGGTTATGTTGTGCTATGATATAACTGAAAAAAAGTACTATTTACCTTTATGTTCTTAATTTATAGATCTTAAAAGTATTTTGAGATTTCATATCCATTCTGCAAATAAGAAAACTGAGACACATAAATTTGTTGTTGCTTTCCTGAAAAAGTAAATCAGAAGCATGACTGGAATCAGAATGCAAACACGCCGAATAGTAGGCCTTGGATAGCACTTGGATCGCGGAATAGTAGCTTCTTGGATCACACTAAATGCAGAAGAGGAAGCACTGAACTGCACTCCATTAAAGTCATCAAAGACTACTCTTTAAGTCCATGTCCTTGCCTTTACAGAGCTTTGTGACTGTACAACTGAGATTTCTCTCTGGATCGTTAAGCTGCAGGCTGGAAACTGCAAGTCAGCAGATTCTGTAATTTAAGGTTTCTGAATGGACAAAAGCTGATTAGATATGTAAAGACAAAGCTGACAGCTAAAGAATATCAGCAAATAAAATTAAGAAGAGTAAGGACTTGAAAAAAGGGAGAAATGAATTTGGGTAAAGGGATGAAAACTATATTTGGACTTTCAAAACACGAAAGTGAATTAGGAGCACACATCCTACTGACACTCCTCCTTTGGTTTAAAACTCACATACCTAATTTGTTACCTCCATTAGCAGCTCCTGAAATAATTGGAAAAGATTAGGAGAAAAGAGTCTTCCTATTTAGTTTCATCTGAAAGGAATCTAGGTCAACCGCCTCAGACTGCTCTGTGATGTGAACCAAAATTGTTCACGCCATGGACCGGGGACAATAGGGAGATCTGCTTCATCCTCCTACTTCTGACTGGAAGTTACATCCAGTGCAGATGCACCCTTTCTCTGCCTATTGAGATTAAAGAAAATCCTCATTAATGACACTGAAGGAAGAGCCAGCTTCAGTTGCTTTTAAGACAACTTGGATTAGTTCTTTTACCAGTAGCAGAACCATTCGCAGAACACAGAATGGCTAAGGTTGGAAGGGACCTCTGGAGGTCCAACTCTGCTGCTCAACAGGGCCATCTAAAACCAGTTGCCTAAGACCATGTCCAGACAGTTTTGTAATATCTCCACAACCTCTGTGGGCAACCTGTGCCAGTGCTCAGCCACACTTACAGTAAAAAAGTGTTTCCTGATGTTCAGAGACAACCTCTTGTGTTTCAGTTTGTGTCCATTGCCTCTGGTCCTGTCACTGGGCACAACTGGAAAGAGTATGACTCAGTCCTCTATGCTCCCTCCCTTCAGGTATGTAGATACATTAATAAGATCCCTCCGGGTCTTGTCGTCTCCAGACTGAACAGTCCCAGCTCTCTCAGTCTTTCTTTATAGGAGGAATGCTCCAGTGCCTCCATCATCTTTGTCCTTCATTGGACTTTACCCAGTCTGTCCATGTCTCAGAACTGGATGCGATACTCCTTGTGTGGCCCCACCAGTGATGAATAAAGGGGAAGGAAATCACAGAATCATAGAATTGGATAGATTGAACCCTTCCATGGGGTTGGAAGGGACCTTGAAAGGCCATCTAGTCCAACCCCCCTGCAAGGAACAGGGACATCCCCAACCAGATCAGGTTACTCAGAGCCTCATCCAGCCTGGCCTTGAACGTTTCCAGGGATGGGGCATCAACCACCTCTCTGGGCAACCAGTGCCAGTGTTCCACCACACTCAGTGTAAAAAATTTCTTCCTAATATCTAATCTAAATCTACCTCTTTCTAGTTTAAAACCATTACCCCTTGTCTTGTCACATCAGGCTCTGCTGAAAAGTTTGTCCCAGTCTTTCTTATAAGCCTCCTTTAAGTATTGAAAGGTCGCAATAAGATCTCGCTGGAGCCTTCTCTTCTCCAGGCTAAACAACCCCAGCTCTCTCAGCCCGTCTACTTAATGCAAATTGATGTAAAATAAGATAATAAAAATCCTTTAATGCTGTCTGACAGGTCTCATTCAATATACTACACTTTCTAACTCTGAAACTATGGCACTTTTAGACACTAGCCTTTTCTGAGTAGGTACTGCAATCTCTGATAAATTGTATGGTGATTTTTAATTTAAATCAGATTTGAACTCCTATATTTAGAAGTCAAATGTTAATATATTAACCTAATTCATTACAATGTTCCTAATATAGTGAACTTAAATATTTGCCAGGTTCTTTGTTTTGATTAGATGGAGGTTTAATGTTCTCATTATGAACTAATACTCACAAGAGGGATCAGTGATGAAAAGAGACTAATACAGCAAATTGTTCTGTTTAAATGAAGGCAACACAAGAAGGTGAAATTAATGTATTCTTAGATGCTTAGATTATAATGGAAGATATTTCTTGTATTGGTTCATTTAAAATATTTGTGACATTACACTAATTATTTTAGTCAAAGGTACTGTTGAGCTTCAAACTAGACCAAAGTTTGTGAATAAACGTTTGGTGCCTACAGGAATAAATCCACTACTTACTAGAGAAGAGACCCAACAGCCTCCTATGTGCCCTCATTTGCTAGCCAAATTCGTACCAGATGCTGGGACAAAATCCGGCTTAAGAAATAATGTCTGGAAGTAAGCCAGATGACAGGATAAAAATGTAGGTAGGAACTTCTACAAATCCTCAACCTTGAAAGTTCCATAATAAAGTTCTCTTAATATAAAAAAGCAATAAACTAACTTAGAAATTGCAGTACATTATATTCTTACATTACGAATTTCATACTTCTTTATGGAACAGACCCAAATCGTAAGTACTTAGGAAGTTATTTTACAAGTCATTCTTTTTAAGCTGGTTTATTTCCTTCTAAAACCCATTGAAACCTGGAAGAAAGCATTATTTAGCTTTACAGGATTCACACTTTTGAGGACAGAATCTTGATAAGAAAACTAAATACAAATAAGCATGTTGATGAACTCCAAATGGGGAATACTCCTCCTCAAGAGTCAGTGGTGGAAAACATTCAGAAAAATCTGCTTAGTATACATTTTCTTAACCAGGAGAATCAATGTGCTGCTTCTTGTTACATTAATTCTTTATCCTCTGAGAAATCACAGATGATAGGGAGAAAAAGGGAGGTGAAGGAAAAAGAGCAAGAGAGATTCTATTTACCTGAAAATTCTTGGATTTGAGAATCTTCTACTTCAAACAACAACTCATCATGAATCTGAGCAATTAACCTGAAAAATTTCAGAGACTTTAGATAACATATGCAAGAAATTTCTAGCAGTGCTTTCCATTTATATCATCAACTAATTGTCACATGCACAATGGATATGTTAAAGCAAAAATAAACATCCTAAGAAAAAGGATTGCCAATTCACTTATTCTGAAAACATAAAGACCATGGTTGGAAACTCAAACTGTGCTTGCTAGCTTATAAATGTCATTAAGGGACTTAATGATGTGACAAGGTATTACTTAAAACCAATGTAATTTGCAGAAAATTGCAAGAAATTATAGAGACAGGCTACATTTTTTTTTAATATAGCTTGTTTTTTTTCAAGTTGAGCTGGAATAAATGTGGTTGCAAAGGGGTGGGTTTACTAATGCAAATTGGGTCAATAGTAAGAGTCCTTCGCTCACTGGTATATCAATATTATCTCCTAGTTGGCCAGTGCCTTGAGTCCTTTCCAGGAAATAATCTTTTCACTTCCAGGAAATAATCTTTTCACTTCAGGGCAAAGTAGGTGTCGTCATGCTGACAAACAAGTGGGTTGAAGAATAAAAATGTAGGCATAGATACACAACCTGATCTGCTGCCTCTGCTACCAGGACAGTTGCCATCATAAGGATGGAGTGCACAGGTGAAAGCAGTAACATCTTGAAAGCCATGGAACCACGTGTACCTGAGCTCTTCAGTTAGAGCTGTTTTGTAATGAATTTATACTGCTGCTTTCTTTTTCTCTTTGTCTGTATTACTTCTAAACCAATAGGTCTTTTGCATACGGACTGTGACGTAACTGTTCAGTGTTTACAGGGATACCACCCTGAATTGTTGGTTTGGGTGCAAAAGTACCTCCACAATGGAAATAACAAATGTATTTGATTGAACCCAGTCCACGGCAGAATAGATGGAATCTAGCACATATAATCCCCAAATGTAGTTCTCATTCAGGAAGGAAAAATACTGCAGATACGATTAGACTGCTTGCCTACTAGATTTATTTTATTACTTCTTTAATTATTGTAGCTCAGAGTCTCAGTCATGAAATTGTACCACCTGCTTTCAAATTGCTTTGCAATGTCATAGAAACTTAGAATCATAGAATCTTTAAGGTTGGAAAAGACCTCCAAGATCATCAAGTCCAGCCATCAACCTAACACCACCATGCCTACTAAACCATATCCTGTGGTATATAACATTTAAATTAAATGCCCGTTGTAGACTTTTCTTAATATCTAGCAGTTATTCAAGTAAAAAATTCTTTACAAATGGATGAAACATCAACATGGTTACTACTTATAACTTTTCACAGCTTTCAGGAAAATATCCAAAGATAGCTTCACACTGCCTTAAATTACAATGTGACATTGACTAACAGTGTGGTGAGCTCTAATAATAGATCTTAAATTATTAGTCACTTACAACACAGTCAGAAGCAGAGTGAAACAGATTAACATATTTCTAATAGGAAATTGGGACACATGGTACAAAAAGAAATAGATAAAAAGACCAGGATCATCTGTAGCAAGAGAATACAGTTACATGAAAAGTTATAATTTCCAATGCAAGTAAATTAATTAAAGCAAGAGATTCCTTACAATCATTGAACTGACATGTAAAAAGATATAAATCAGAAAGAACTGTGAATATTAAATATGAATACAATGTGAAGCAATGGAATAAGTGAAAATAATTGCATTGACTAAACCAGTGCAATAAAAATGTGATAGACTGGTTATTATTTGTACCAGGGCAGTGTCTCACATCTTCAGTCAGGATTAGAGGGCCATATAGTCTAAATATTTGGAAAGGAAGTCCTTCCTTAGAAGAACTTACACTATACATTAAAAATGTTATTATAAATTTATCTGGATTTAGGAATAGAGGAAAAACAAATGGATTTTCAAAACCACTCAGCACTGGATGAACTGATCACCTCATCTCCACGCTAAAAGTAAAACTGAGTTCAGGAGGAGCAGGGTTGGACCAGAGATCAGTGCTACCTTATGTGAGCCAGAAAACCTGTGGAAGCAATGTGAACTGAACTCAAAATTTCTGCCTGGACAGCACAATAGATTGGACACAACTCTACACGCTCCGGTTCATCCACTGAAAGCAGCACAGCTATTTTATTTAGCGTGCTCCATCTGGGCTAGAGGATCCTGTTTCCCAGTGCTTACCATCCTGAACAGCACAGCCTGTCAGCTGGGTTATATTGCCAGGTAACTGCGGAACGGCACACAGCTGCAGAATTACATCTACCCCATCCTAAACATCTAATGATTCATTTGAAGTTCAGCATAATATTCTGTCTGCTAAAATACAGAACTAGAACTGAGCATTGCTGGTTCTCTCTCTAGCTCTGCTACTCTCCTGCTAAGCAATGCACATTCAGTTACAAAATGGGGATAATATTTATCTCAGAGATATGAGATCTAAGAAACATGTATTTCTAATAGACGTCTATTTTAAAATGAAAGTTATTACATAAGTTTTAATTAACGCTAAACATGATTTCCTAGCTTGATGCCAAGAAGTGGAACAGAGTACACTGCTTCCTCCTTAATGTTCATCAAACAAGTTAGATAATTTTTTTAATGACCTTTTATCTCTTTTTCTTATCCATCTCACATCAGCTTAATGGGTTCTACTCTTGCAGGTTTTCAGTACAAGGCCACCTGTATTTTTTCAGGGTTGTTAAAGTAAAAATACTTTCATGCAATATGCCGTTCCCCAGAAGGAAGCATTCAATTTGGTATCAATACAGATGAAAGAAAAAAATCAAAGCAATTTATATATTCAAAATTCATAGCTTTCACCATACCAGTGCATGCACCCAGCCACCCATTGCACACCTTGAATGAAGGAAGTTTTGAAAAAAAATATACTTTTGCTTAACAGCTCAATTGAATCATCTTCCCTTTGGAGCAATATTGAAACAGCAAGCTCTTCTCATTATCTCTTGCTAAAAGTTATGGTAAACTAGATTAGAAACTGCAAACCAGGCAGGCATTTTTGTTGTTCTACAGATGACAAGAATGCCTTTGATTTATAAGCTAACATTTTATTAACTACTTTATTGCTTGCCTGCAGATTAGGCATCATTTTTCATGAGCACACACGTGATTTCTTTTACTGAGAAACATGACCTGAGTCTGACTGTGGTGTGGAACGGAGATACTGCCACAACCTACACCTTCAAACACAGAAGTATTTCTGTAATTGCCAGTCTGAACACAGCTTTTGACATCAGCACACAATATCTTTCTTAAACTATTAAGGTGCAGTATAGAATCCTAAAAAGAAAATATTTTTTATTCTTTTCAACACCATATTCATCATTCTTCCCGTTTCCTACAAAACAACAGAGAAACCAAACTTCTCAGGCCTTCAATGGATCCAACCAATTATCATGACTACATCATAAGCATATTATTGACTTGCATATGCAAAACCAAATTTGGCTATCGTCAAGAGATTTTTTTTTCGTAGTATTCTATTTATGAGGCCATATTCCCTCCTTGTAATGTATTTTTATTCCCAGTACCAGCCCAGTTTGTCTAATATAAAGAACAAATTAGGAATTTGTTTGTTACTGTAAAGCAACATATTCCAGATCTGGACCTCTCTGTTCTAAAGTACAGAATCGTTATTTTTCCCATGCCTACTTCAAATGTGTTGCCTAGAAATAAGTACACTATTGAATGAACTTCAACAAAACAGCTATTACCTTATCACCGTATTTCTTTACCATTAAAGGAAACAATATTTTGTCTAAACTGCAAATGAGCATGCTCTGGTATGACATGCTGCAGACTGTTGTAGGAATATTCCATAGAAGAGACCAGTGTAGGATAGGAGGGAAAAAGACAAGATTGTCATAGCAGTCTTTCTCAGAAGCTGTTTTTTAACAGCCATGTGCAGTGTTTCAGGCCATTACAATGTGCCATGAGATGCTCAAATTAATTAAATTCATGTTCCTTCTATAGTTAAGGGACGCAGGTAGGCTCTGACTTAGATGTTCTGAATTGACATGTGGAAAATCCCAACTCTATGCATTGACTTTGCAGGGGTTCCACCTCCTAAAATAGCTACCTACATTGGATACCTGAAGTTAGACAGAGAACATCCCTCTGTTCATTTTTGTGATATATTTTTGTATCACCAGGGAAATGTTTACTGCTGTTAACAACACATCCAAAGCATAATGGTCTAGTTTTCCAGACTGGTCTGCATGAAGATAATACAAAATATAAACCGCCAGTGAATTCCTACAGACTGCCACTTAATTTACACCACTGTTTGGTAGCAGGCAATCTGGACCCACCACATGCCCGTTCCAGACCCCTCAAAACTCACCTCAATCTCAGTGGCTGTCTCTGTTCACTTCCCTCAGCACGGCCCCTGACACTCCCATTGGAGGTCTAACTAAGCACAGGCAGCACGAAGGAAGAGTGTCTGAGAGCAGCTCACATACTACACCAAGCTGGCTGTTTTAAACGTTTGAACAGGAAATAAATTAAAATAAGGTTTACAACTCGGTAACTGGGAAATCTTTAAATAAGAGAGTCTGATTGTCATGCATATTACAGTTGGACCTGATGATCTTAAAGGTCTTTTCTAATCTAATTGATTCTATGATTCCGTAAGGAATCAAGGGCACCTTATTCTGACTAAGAACGAGGCTGAGAGCCCAGACTAAAATAGCTTAAGATGCTTCCTGTTGGCTAGCTCTACATCTTCTGGGAAAAAAAAAAATAAATAAAAAAAAAAAATGGTGTGGCACCATCAGGTTGTCTGATTCTGAGCTAAAGTACTCTAGTGTAAAGTTTCCATGAAAAATTACACATTTTATTTCTAATTTGAAGACATGCTGAGAATTCAATAATAACTGAACAGGAGATTCCCTAAAGCGAAAGGATTCTCTGAAGAAGAAGCAAAAAAGATGAGTTATTTGAAATCCATCATAGCTTATTTGTTTGACTAAAAATTCTAGTTAAACTTTAAAAAAATCATTAAGAACGTAAGACAATGTTAATAGTTAAGCTTTTATATAGGTACAATTAAAAATCCATAAACATTTTTTAAAAGTTACTAAAAGTACAATACTTTTAAAAGAGTATTAATGATCACTTGGTAGCACAATAAACATTTAGAAATCCTTTAAAAAAATCCATCATTTTCTGTTCACACATGATTTTCTTCCAATTTAAAAAAGGACTATGTCCCTGATCATTTAAATTAATATAATTTTCTGATACAATGGTACCAGATTTTATATCTGAAATATTAATATCCTTGTCTGTCATTCTATGTTATCCCCTTTTTTGACGAATAAAATAATCATCCCACTAGTAACACCACATTTTTTCATTTTGAATTTGAAACTTTTAAATGCATAATGGGAGACTTCAAAATTGCAGATAGGAGAGCTAAAAGCTTTGTATATAATGGTAAGTTTTAAAAAAATCCCGAAAGAGTATAAAAGCTGTTAAGGGGTTAGAAAATACAATAAAAATAATAAGATATTTTGAAATCAGATAAATGGGGAATAAAAAAAAAATGTTTTATGTTCTGTAATGGAAAAACAAGAACTTAATTACATGAAAATTTAAGAAATTAATACTTAATAAATTCATGTTTAATAAAACAAAATATTGGTTTACAAGTCATCTAATGAAACACATTGCCAGAAGAAGAGAGAATGGTTGCTCATGTCACAAACATTTGTACAGATTTCAAGAACATTTAGAAATGATGGCATAAAATGATTTTGGGGCAAGACTTAAAACCCTATTTTTCAGAACTCAGACTCATCCCCACAATCAGAGCCAGATGAAAATCTGCAGACAGACAGGCTATCCTACTACAAATCTTACACCTTCCTCCTGAAGAACTGCTATTGGCCACACTCGGCGATAATGGACCAGATGGATGTTGGATCAGATTCTTCTTAGAAATCTCTATGTTCCCTACAGTAAACTGTATTAATTTTTTTTCTGATACAACCAATAAATACCACCCGTTATTTAATTGTGACACCACTGTCCCATAAAAGTACACAGATTTCAGTGAAAAGAATGTCTATTAAGTTGTCACGCAACTAAGAACAAGGTTATGAAAATTTTGTAACACTTTGTAGATTTTTTAAGTTTCTGTTGAAGCTGCATATATAAGGATTTCTAATGCTGTAGTATAAAAGCTATAGATATATCATGCCTGCATAGATGTTACCTGCATTGACTTTAAGCCACCTCTTTCAGTGTTTCCATAATAAAGACTAAGAGATTTTTACATTTTAACTATAAAAATTCAGCTAACTTGTGAAATTTGTTTTCTCAGTAGCTACATCATGAAGAGCAGGAAGCTGAACAGATGCTTAATTAAAGGGAGTAGAATCTCTGCATGTACCCAAAGCGGTTTAAAGCATACCAGTCTAAAAGGTGACCTACAAAACATATTTATAAACTAAAATTATTTATTTGTGTTTAACAACCCACATAAAGGAACACTGAAAAACCTACTACCTCATGAATGTCCTTTTTGGTTGTGATATTTAAGCACATTAAATATATTCAGCTCTTTCTATAAGGAATAAACCATTTGGACTTGTTCTGGCTCACTATGCATGAAGTGTTCAGGTAACAGTTCACCATCTTGTGGATACATGCAAAATACTGCTTTGAATACTTGAGGAAAGTAATGATTTTGCTAAGTCACAGCATGTCTAGAAATATAACGTTATCTGACCACTTTGGGAAGCAAAGAGTTACACAATGGACTGGGACAGCAGCTATGGAGAGCTCACAGCCATTTCTGACATAGCAATATGATCTAGGATGCTTTCTTTGGCTACTGAAACAAAGCTATGTCTTTAAAGCATAATCCAAAGCTTTTATCTTTCCCTTGTGATTCTATTTTTCTAGTATTAGGCTAAGGATAAAAGTTGACAATCTTGCTAAAGGTAATCCTTCAGAGCAGATCTGCAACCATATACTGGGAATTGTGGGCAGAGTACCAGAGCAATAGGCATTTACTTGAAAATCTTGGATAACTGCTGGAGAAGAAACACAAGTAAAATCAATTCTTTAATTCCTGAAGAAACAGAAAAAGGGACATAAGATTTATACCCAGAATTAGAGAAAATCATCACAGATAGCAGCAACACCAAACAGTTTACTGAACATATTTGGTTGAAGCTATGATGTGATCAAGAAGTTGGTTTTATTGGTGTGTCCTTTTGTATGAACCTGAAAAATGATAAGCAGTCAATAAATTACTAATGCTTGAATCCTTACACACCTTGTAAAAATGTCTCTAGGTTCTTGGGCCTAAGTAAAACTGAAGCCACTTCCAACAAATGAATCATTTGTGATTTACCACATGATTTGTATCTGAAAAAAATCCAGGTCACATAAACAATGCTTGTTCCTGGGATGATTAGGGCTGCTTCTAACTAATTTAGCTATCTGTGCAGAATCGAGCTGCATTTACAGTTCACCAACTCAGAAAATCATTAGTTTGATTAAAGTGTTTGTTCCTCGAGGAAGACATACAAAACCTCCAGCATCCACTGCTATTGAGAAACAGCCGGGACCAAGAAAATAAGATTGTGTCTTTTCCTTTTATTTGCTGGTGGCTACTGCATTTTGGAACGCTCATTTATATCTGGCCTGTTGCTGAACCTGCCTCTTTAACCAGGCTCCGGACATGCTGAGAAGTAAAGCTGTGTGTTGGTGGCACAGATCCAGTGCTGAAGGAACAATAAATTGGTGAGAAAGTAGAATTGCTAGATTCACACCAAATTACTCAATAGTTCTGTAGACTTGTTAAATTTCATTTGCATGTTGCTGGGATATTATCATCTTTACTGACTTTCTGACAAGTTCATGTAGCACCAGGTAGACTTTGGGTAACATCAGTGCATCTTCAGCTTACAAAGTGATAATTTTTACAAGAATGGCTATAGGCAGCAAGTCTTCCACAATTTGCCTGCATCCTTCTTTCTTACCAAGCTTCCATGTGTCTGCCACTGCAATGATGTTTTAAACACTGAAAATAACTATAACTGTCCATCTGAGTTCACCAAGCACCTTTCCACTCTCATAAATTCAATACATCTTTCTTTCAGCTGCTTCTGTATGCCTTGATCTCACTTCAGAAGCTTCTTTGCTATCATCTGCCTGCAGGAAACATTGTGTGGAGGTTCTGTGAACTGTATCAGACAGGTAAAAGCTAGCACTTGAATAATTTATGTCAGCAGCACATTTTCAGTAAGCAACTTGGCCATCAGTGGCAGAACTGCATCTTAGCAGAGATCTAGGTAATAAGGAAGAAGTCTAAAGAAATAATTTTGATTACTCGTCGGTGTCACACAAAATGTAGAGATGTTAAGACTGATGCCAGTAGCTAACCCATACTAATAACAGTTCCTGTTCATGGGTACTGCATTTAAAGCTACTTTTCCCCATTTCTGTAAAATTATTTTCAAGTAACTGATTGACTTTTTATTGTCAACAGCATAAGTTGCTAGACTGGCATTTGAATTAAAAGATGAAGAAAGATGAAGAAAAGAAAAAAAGGAGAGTGCTAGTTGAGAGAACAGCCATTGATCAGTCACAGTGGAATGTACTCTTTCGTCAAAAGGGTCTCTCTGATGAGAGACCTCTTGATTGCCTTTCCCTGACTTCCAAATGCAATACCATGTATGCAAATAATAAGAGAAAATCTACTGACTACTAGTCCTACAAGAATGAAGCTTCATACTGCTGGGTCAGAGCTTACTCACAGCTGAACAGCTTACAGCATGTGAAAAATGAATGCAGTGTGGTCAGTGGAGAAGACTGCAAACATACCTGCAAACTAAGACTAAAAACTGTAAAATTTTATCAAGAATTTACTTTTTTTAGTTATTATTATTTCCAAAGTAAGGAAGACAAAATGTTGAGTGTTAGCCGCTACTTGGCTATGCATGATAGGACACTGTCTCAGTGTAAATGTGGGGTTCATAATCACTTCTAAAGCATATATAAAAGATATTTCTCTTTGATATGCTGTTCAAAGTGAAAATCCTGTTTCCAAAATTAGAAGTTCTAATAGGGAAAAAAAGTACTTACAAGAAGGTGAAGATAGAAGAAAAGATAGTAGTGTGCTATCTTTGGAATGAATCTCATCTGATGTGATGATAATAGGAGATTGATTATATTGCTCATTTTGGAAGAGCTACTGTGCATTCCTACTGTTACAACAACAGCACCAATTACGTATACACTTCCTTTTAAAAATATTTTTCAAAGCGCCTTACAAAGGATGTTAGTACCATTATCCTGATTTGTCTGATAAGTAAATCAAGAAACAGACGACTGAAAAAATAATCAACTGAACGTCACCTGGCAGACAAGTGGGAATACAAATTTTGAAGTTTCAGTCCTGTATTCTTTTGGCAAGACTGCAGCAATGCTTTCAAATGCCACCGTCCAACCAGGTGAATGTTCACAGAATTTATAAAGGCATTGATTGTGCTTTTCTGACAAGCCTGGCTTGTGAGTGCCTACTAAATATTACAGCAAGGAGCCATTAGTGACTATTAAAAGCTTCTCCTTTAGAAAAGCCATCCAGTTGTTAATGGTTGGCAGGAGATCAAAATTCCAGTTTCAAACAGGCTGTCTCATTTGGATGCCTTTGTAGTCTTGGTCTTTCCCAGCTGTGACATATATGACAGGAATAAGGACAGGCAGTGATATTTTTCTGATGCCTGGTGTAGCCATTCCCCTATGCTTTCACAGCACAAGGAAATTCAACATGTAAAACTTCAATACTTCCCCCATGTCTGTTACCTCCTTAGCCATCTGGTGATACTACTTCTTTAAAATAAATAGTTTTGAGAAAGGACAACTCAGATAAAATTTTCTGTTGAGAGAATAAAAGAGTCACAAGCTTTATCAGCCACAGCACTAATCACAAAAAAAAACACCACCTTGGCTTTCTCTGAATTCCAAGAAACAGCTAGTTACTGAACTTGGACCTGCAGAAGGGACTATGTTCTTTGCCCTCTCACTCCCCTCCCTCATTAAAGCCTGTTGGCTGGCTGTCCCAGAAGGCAGCTGCTCTATGGCTTATCTAACTCAAACTTACGACTGCTACAGAAATTTTCAACCAGGCCACAGCTGCCAGATTCTGGTCTCTTTGTACAACTCAGGGAGCAGAAAGAATTATAATCAGTGCAGAGAATCTGCCCCAAAACATACAATGCAATATGTTACAGTACATCATCCAACATATAAGACATAAATGTATCATGATCTGAAGGTATGCAGTATCTCCACCAAAGAACCATTTCCCATTTCAGATTTGTACTAGCAGGCCACTTATTTCTCCTTTTTTTTTTTTTTTCTTTGGTAATAGTTCAATGGTATTTTGCTCAAAAAGTTGCAAGAACACTTGTTCTGAGAACAAGTTCTTATTTTTGGCATAGGAGTGACCCTTCCTTTGAATTTAACCCATACAATTTCTATTTGTAAATAGAAATCACATTTTGAAACATTGATCAAATAAGACAACACTGCTGTGTGTAAATGATACACACACAAACACACACTGAGTATTTACAGGGTTAGATACTACACATAATCGCAGAGTATGTTTGGAAGGCCAAACCCTGTTACTTTGTACTGACCTAAACTCCCACCAAAGTCCTTAATAGAAAATTACTTCAGCTAAGTTTTTATGATTTCCCCTTCTGTATGATAACAGAAACACTGACGTTCTGCACTACCTGCTATCTCTGCTTTTATCTGAACTTCTGCTGCAAAAATTCCTGTTCTACTGAATTGTTTACTACAGCATTACAAAAGATGTAAATTCATTTGCTAGGTGTTTTTTTCTGGATGTTTCCCTTCAAAGCATCTTTCTATTGTAACAAATGCTAATGCTCACTGACCCTCTGCATCATCCCCTCCATCCTTTATTGAACAAAAAGTAGACTTCATTATTTCTGCTACTGGTGTAAAAATCTTGAGGACATTCTGTGATCTCCTACCCAACTATGAGCAGTCACAACAGAAGAGAACCACAATGATCTAGCTTTTCTTTAGCAAAGGCAAGCCATCTATACAAGAATAAAAAAAAAATGTTCATTTATTTTGCTTGAGCACTGGTTTCCTGATTCTTGTTTTTTCCCAGCCCATTGAATGTTCAATTCCCATTGTACAATACACTCAAAATAGAGGAAGGATATGATCCATGGGCTTGATTTCAAAGATGTGAAACTACCACTGAACTAGATCTGACTGAGTCTGAACGGCCCCGGGGCACCCAGCGCCTTGGGATGGATTTACAGATCCAACCATTTAAGCACAAAGATATAACTTTGAACGTATAAAACCATCCTTGCTTGTTAAAAGATTCAGAGGCATACATGATATTTCCACAGCTGCTTAAAATGCCAAAACCACAATAATTTCAACTAATTTCATTTTAAAATCAAGCAGTTTTACAGTCATTCGTTACTAACCTGGCTGTTAAGGTCGGAGAAGCAACAACAGAAGTAAAAATCTCCACCATAGCCATTTTGCAAAGATCAGCTGCAGATCCTATGAAAGAAAATGATCTGCTTTTAATTTAAAGCATGCAAAAGGCAAATGTTCTTCTTGGAACTATGGCATAGGAATGAAAACCATCCAAAGACTCTGAATTATAAGAATTCGAAAAATCAGCAGATTTAATTCATATAATATATGAAACAGATCATAAGATTCCTAAATAACAAACTAAACAATGACATGTTAATTAAAACCAGAAAATAATAATATGAAATTATGTGTTAAATAATTTGACTGAATTTGTCAGTCATGGTAATGAACTGAAAAAATCCTTTTTGTAAAAAATGTCTGAAATTATCTAATTCTAAATTGGAATTAAAATTTACCTCTAAATCAATTAAAATTTAATGTCAGGAAAGGTTAGAACATTGTTTCAGAGCTACATTTCCACATGGAAACTTAATTTTATGCTTTTTCATATTTCCATGTGTATGTAAGGTATATTCATTATATTACAGTGTTAAGAGCAGTGGTGCATGAAACAGTATCCTGTTATATAATAAATTATGTATTTCTGGTGATCAAGAGGCAGAATGATTCTGCTGAAGGGGTCTGTTCTGAACCATGCAACAGGGTTTCAAACCATCTTACATCAGGATTTATCAGATAAAATACAGAAACAATCATTTAAGCAAGGATTGGAAGCCATAATTCTTCTTGTCCCATCAGATATCCTAAATGTACTAGATCATAGAATCACAGAATAGTTTGGGTTGGAAGGGACCTTTAAAGGTCATCTAGTGCAACCCCCCTGCAAGGATTATAGACATATGATCATAGATCATAGACATCTTTCTTTTCACACCCCCTAACTCAATCACTTTTGAATTATTTCTTCCAAATAGTTCAACTTCCAGAGCAAGGGTAAAGAGGAGCCAGTTAGGCAAATGGTAGGGGCATTCTCCTGGGAGATAAGAGAGAATATCTAATAGATCAAGGAGACAGATTTAACACCTCTTCTTTCTTCATGGTTTTATGTGACAAACTACATCCTCTGAATCTGAGGACATTGTTTTACTCATTAACTATATCAAGTGCAGGCCCACAACTGATTATGGAGATGCCTACGTCTAATTGCGAATTTCACCCAAAATAGCTATCTTGTTTTCCTGTTCAAATGATGTGTCAAACTGATTAAAAAAAAACACAAGAAAGGACACACTGATATAGAAATTAAGAAAGGCTGTTTCAGCAAAGGTCACATAGATATCTTCCTAGTGACTGGGAGAATAAAATTATATAATTGAGCATTTAATCTATCACAATACATAAGTTCTATATGTATTCTTCATGGAACAATCTAAAGTAATAAAATACGAAAGAATTCTCAAAGTAAAAAAAAAATAAATATTTTTTCTGAGCTGTGATTTTTAGAGATATGCCATTTTAAATATTTTTAAAGAATAATTATATCCTTGACTTTGCCACAATTTTGTAAAAGTTTAACTGATATAGCATATATTAGAATAAGATTTTGATTATACTTTTCTGACTAGTTCTGCAGTCCCTGTTTAAAACACTCCTTAATGTTAATATGGTCAAATAACATAATAGAGCAGATACAGGTGGATGGCACTCCATCATTTTCCCAGTGCATTTGGAACTTACAAAATAGCAAACTCCCAGAGTAGAGTTCTTCCAAATGAATGTGACAGTTTTCATTATTAATACCTTAATAAAATACATGGTTTGCCCTATACAGTTAGCTAGAGGTGAATTATAACTGAAGATTGTTATGCTGTACATTGGTAAAGACTATTGAACTGGGAAATACTAAAAGAAAAAAAAAAGCTATGAAAGAAATGTGGCAAATCCAGTTGTAAGTTAGATCTGGAGTTCTACTTTTCTCTCAATATTGTCATTCATCAGAAGTCTTCTGTTACCAGGTGTTGCTACCGTAATCTAAATGCAAACTGCTTAAATTAATTAGACTATTATTTTTAAGTATAAAACACATATACTATATGCAGTTTAGTTCACTAACTGTGGTAAAATGCTTTAGCATAATTAGAGAGTTTTTGCAGTCTTCAAATATTATCTCAGAGATGAAATTGTGAAATTAAAAAATCCTTGTATTCTAGAAGGAAATTTTTAATAAAATTTGAGAATGCTGAATACCGTAGAGTTTTTAGTCCTTGCTTCATCGCAGCTTCTAATACTGCACGTTTTGAATAAGTTACACTATTTTTAATAAGATTTGTCCAAAAATTCAAATTGTAAAATTGTAAGTTATGATACATATAAGTGAGTGTTTTGTGGACAGCCCTGTGCCAGGTTTGCCTCAGCTCCAAGCTCTTTGGACAGATGGACAGACGTCTGAGCAGCACTGGCTCAGAAGGCCGCGTGGCTTTATTAACGCGCCGCTGTACGCTCAGCAGGACTCGCTGTATTAGCTCAAGCACTGTGCCTTCAACTGGAGAGGGCTGCTGGCCAGCTGGATGGAAACCCAGGTAAGCTAAAACGTCTCTGGAGAAGGTTGTACAGGCATGGCCAGTGTTACAAACTTGCAAGCTTTGCTACAGATTTTATAAGGATATTTCCAAATTCTACATTTGGGAGCCCAACGGAGTTGAGCACAACTATTATTCAACCAACAGGGTATATATTAGAATTCTACATATCCTTGCAGAGACTATACTTAATTTCGGTTACTAATCATAAGTAGTGTAAAAAAATGACACCAGTAGTTGTCATTTTTAAAATGAAAGAAAAAAAAAGAAAAAAACAAATGATGCATCCAGAACGAAAATTCAAGTCATTTTATAAAAAGCATCCCACCACCATGTCTACAAAGCACTTTTTACTTGACTGCAAAAGGTACACTTCCAGTATAACTTAACGAAAACCCTTTCAGCATCATCCAGTTAAAGAAATAACTCTTCCAAGGGGCAGCTTGGTAGGAGGGCTCTCAGCTTTGGACAGCCAGCTCAGTTTTCTGTGCAAGACTGAGCCCCAAGCAATTTATACAGAGTATGTAAATGCATCAGATTAAGTAACAGTTGAGGATTTTATGCTGTTTTTTACATTTCCAAGCTATATGGCAAATTTGTAATGGATTTCTATGAAAAAAACCCACTTTTTTTTCTTGCCCTCCACAGAATTAAGTTTGAATGTTCCTTACAAAGAATGAGTTCGGTTTCAAAGCAAATAAAAACAATGCATGATTCGTGTAATGTTGTGTATTTCTTAAACCAAAGCTATCTGGCAAAATAAAAGCCAGGGTCCATAATCACAGAAATATTTTTGAAGTAACAAACTATCAAAACTAGAAAGAAAAATGTTTTAAGACAACAATACATCTGAAGCACTGAATTCTAGACAGTCTCTCTATACATAGTTTGTACCTATACCTATATTTAACTACCACAGAACACCATAGAGCATTAGAACATTGATACTGTTGTTATTATTGTTATGATACTGTTTACTGGCAATTTCCAAGGGAGACAGAATACATAATTTAAACTTTTTTTCATAGTAAAACTCATGCCTCAGTAGTAAAACTAGTAGCTCCTAGAATATTCATTCTTTTGAGATTATCAGAGTTATTGTCCAATGAAGCCAAGCACAGATAAAGAGACAGATAGGTAAACAGAAAGGTAGGCAGGCGGCTTTTTACCTTGAACAACAAAATTGACAGCCTGCCTCTCTGCTTGAGTGCGTAGCTTGTAATCCTGTGCATTGATGTTAGCCAGTGGTCTTCTACGTCCCATTATGGAAACCACATAACCTTGTAGGATTTAAATAGAAATTAGTACTCTTAGAGTGATTAAAATTAAATTTCAAAAATTCTTTTTGATGGTAACATAGATTTTACAATTATGTGCTGCCTGAGTCAATTTAATATTTTGCCCTCTGAAAATAGTCAGAGCATCTCTTATTTAAACCTTAAATGCTTACTGTATTTTTAGTTTAAAAGTTATTTCATTCAGAGAATTGGTACATGTTATACGGAGTAAATGTCTGTTCACTAAAGCTGTATTTTCACTGGGAATGTCTACTGATATACAGCAATCTCTCTCTGTGGGAGATGAAACTATAAATAGCCAGGAGAATTACCTATCTGCTAGCAGCCATAATTAGAGCTTTCCATGCAATTAATAATTTACTTGGGAATACAAAGAAAAATCAATTTGTAGATCAATTAAATCATTACTGACTATTTCCCAAACTTATCAAATAGTTTTTGAGGGAAAAACAAAGTTATAACCTTTTCTTCCACTTTCTTTATGTGACTTTTTTGGTCCCTTTCACAGCCAAGATTCCTAAACACTAGCATGGTGGGTTTTTTTAGTTTAAAAGAAACACATGAAAACACAGTTAAAGCTTTATGTTAGGCCTAATGACGTATTTTGCCAAGTTAACTATTTTGGAGGGCAAGTGAGAGGAGCAGAGAGAGGAAAAGAGATGTGAGGATTCTCTTGTCAAAATAACACACACAAAACCTGATCTCAGCTTATCTTCAAAACTCAACCTCTTTTCTTAAGAAAAATGAAAAGTCATCCATGTTAAAAATGTATCCTCATAATATAATTCATTAAATTTCTGATCACCTCGACTATCCATGAATGGTCATTGGATACCATGGAAGTTCAGCCACAGCTTTATATCCTCTTTGGCAACCAAAATACACAAGCACATGTGGTAAGGAAACCTCTCCAAACACAAAGGTTTGACCTTAATATGGACAACACACACTCACACTTAAGTGCAGAGGATGAAGATGCTTAGGTTGAATTAATACAGCTTTCTGCAAATTGCTGTATTTCCAGGAGTGCCGATACCAAAAGTACCAGTTTTGGAAAAAGGAGCTGAATTATCTGGAGGGTAGGAAATTCTTTGGCAAATCTGTCTTCCCAATTTAACTAAGATTTTCCACTAAGGACAGTATCTAAAGATGGAATTCTCAAAACATTGGATTTTCAAGGAAAAACAGATGTATGGTATTATCCTTATTGCTGTGTGGTGTGTTTCCACAACAGAATCACCCTTGCAATACCCATAGCTGATAAGCATCCCCAAACAAACATAATATTTCATACAATACTGGCAGAGTATGCTTCTGTGGTCAAAGATTAATCTGCAAACACGTATTTGAATGAGGTCTTAATGTAGTCTTTTTAATATGTTCATAATTTCATCAAATAACAGCGACAAAATAATAACATATATGCTGATATAGTAATAAAAATATTTTCTTCCAAAAGAGGGTTATTTATCTATTTATCATGTCTACATGGAGCATCAGACATTTATAACACCTGAATAATAGCTGGGCGGGTGCTGTTCACCTTTGAACTGCAGATAAGTAAAAAGAAGTTACCTTCTAATGAGCTCGCTAAGTTGGAATGTTTTTGTTGGAAAGTTGGAATCTGAGGTGGATTAACAAGAAAAACATTTTAAAATGTTGACCTGCTGCAAACGTTTTGAGCTTGTACAACCAAAACAGATTGGTTTTCTACGTTAATGGTTAAAAAAAATGGTTGATAAATGCGCGCGAGAGTGCGGGTAAGTACTAATTAGACAAGTGTGTTTCAATTACTATCAAGGATATTAGTTACAACACTCTTGTCTACTAAATTCATAAACTCCATTCTTTATCACGGAAAGTCTGGTTATTGAAACTCATCTACCTTTAAGAAAAGAAAGCTATGTTACTTTAAATAGATCAAAACCATATAATAAATGTCACATTTTACTAGATCTGTTATGTTGGGCTTAATCATAGTTAAAAATAGATTTTCAGTAATTTCGCTTTTCTTTATTGATATTAATGAACAAAGGAATGCAACTGTGTGACACAATGACAGTTCATGCTTCCAGTAGATTTTTAAGCCCTACAAAGTACAAAAAAAAAAGGAACTCTATTCATTTTCATTACTGGAAGTCAGTTCTATGTTTCTATCATGACACTCACCCTTAAAATGATGGGTAATATTATATTGCAAATTTACTATTTATTCCTACAAAATGTCTATTCCTACAAAACTGTATACCCTATTAAGAAAAAAAAAAAAGAAATCCATTTTGACAGTTCTGCTAATTAGCTTTTAAAAGACAATATTCCAAGGAGCTCTATTTTCTCTCCTCAAATTACTGCACTCCTAGGATTCACTAAATATAAATGAATATGTAGACTAACAACAAATTTGATGCAAGAATTGTTTGCAGCTGCTGGCTCCAAGAAGCGCTCTGCACACACCTGTCATTACAGATACCACCTGAACTTCAACAACATAAATTCTGACTGATGTCAAGAAAAAAACAAGCTAAAAAAAAAAAAGGCTCTGTAAATTGCCTCTAAATTGCTGAACTTCCATGGTCCAGCAGCCATGTAATATATTTATTAAGGAAAAGATTCCTTCGGCTTTTTTGTGTTGGAGTACATTATATGTCAAAATGATGCATTGTAACTTGACATTAAGTAGGGTTCATGCTGAGAACAGACATCTTATTCTGTTAGCATCTTTCTGAGAAAAGACAGACAGGTTTAATCAGCTCCTATTAGGGTTAAAAAAGAAAAAACCTGACTTACCAAGAAATTATATTCCAGCTTTTTTCTTGTCCTACAACTATCTGAATTTTGGTTAAGCTGAAATTTTTGTCTTCACCACTGCCACACAGTGCTGATCAGTAAACACAAATATGCTTACAGACTTTGGATTACCTTTATTTCGGCATTGTTCAATGGTTTTCTTTGTAAATTCATGTACTTTCTTGTATTTTTGCATAAAACTCTCTATAAATTGACTGGCTTGAAGAGGAGTAATTCCTAGGCAGTCAGCAAGACGTTCTTTACCTGGTGAAGAAATTATATTTATTATGCAATAAAGCAGAACAGAAATTCACCATATACAATAGCACTCTTACATTCACAATGGAATCAGTTAACTTCACTTACCTCTATGAAAAGAGGACAGAGCTGATATACTGCAATCATACTTCAACAAAGTAAATGTTTAACTTTGAGCTTGAATGTTTTACTGAAGTTACTGGATTAAGACTATACTTAGTAAGAAGTATATAAGAAGTATGTAATTAAGAAATTATTAGTTATAATTTATACCTACAATGTGGTTGAAATCTCTTTTGTTCACAGAATAACTTTGCTGCTTTAAGAACCATTTTACTAGTTCAGTGTTGAAATCTGCAAACTTTGAAGAGCAGATAAAGAACCTGAAATCAATTCTAAACAAACACAAATGTGACCAAAGATCTAAAAAAGAACGGAGATGCAGATGGTTGAGTTGAGCTAGAAGCTTTAGATTTAGTGTAGAAGTCACAGGAAAACTTAACTGCTGAAGCAATCAGACCAATTAGCCTGATTTTAGAAAGGCTGTTAGGAGCCTGAGCCCCATAGATTTCAAACAGTCTTGGGCTCCTCAATGTCTGTAAGAATCTAGGTCCAAGCTGTGAGATAAAAGGGTTGGAAAAAGAAAAATGAGAAAAAGCATTTCAACAGAGAGAGAGAGAAAGGAATAATGGTTTTTGGATAGGATATAGGTGCACAATATATATTATGTTGGATCTAAGAGCATTTACAAGACAAGGTGGAAAAAAGCTGAAGACAGTTTTCCAGAGTGTGAAAATATAAACTAAGAGATACAGTTTAAACACATTTATAAACCAAGCAGTTCCAGTAAAAATAAACCATACATCAACATTAGTCATATGAGGTTTGAAAGACAGATATATCTATGTCAGCTGCACAGCAACTCAGAACCAGGACTGCGTCTGCAAATAACATAAGCTGAGAGGCGATGTCTCAAGGCACCAAAGGCACAGAATAGTTATTGTCACAGGAACACTGTCAAGAAAAATTATCTAACGTTTTTGAAAGAAAGATTTCAGCCACCTAAATGCCACGACTGTCAGTCTGATGTGCATTTCAGAACATTTCTGTAGCATTTTGTCCTCAGTCATGGCAGGATCTGCACTGAGCTGCAGGAAACCCAGTTTGGACAAGATGACATTCACAAGGCATCCAGGATGACTCTTACTGAGCTATGATAGGTCTATGCTTTCATTTGACATCTAATTGGGTTTTCTTCCCAAATGACAAATCTAACTGCTAAAGCACATACTGTTAACAGCTAGGAGACTGCTGCGGCTTCCTCAAAGAACTGTAACAGCTAAGTTTGTCCATATTATCCATTTAAAGAACTATTGATATACAAAACAAAGCGTTGCATAAAATAGTAGGAAAATTAAGCCACAATATCAATAAGGAAGTCTGAAAGTTTCCAGGAAAATACAGTTTCTGGGAAGCAAAAAGGGGGATGTACAGCCATGTAATGGTTGTGGTCCATGGATCATGGACCACAACGCAGGAGCACAGGCCATGCGAGGCAATGCACAGGAGCGGACCAAGGCTTCTCTGAGCCCTCCTTGAGTTATCTGTGCCAGGGGAGTTGTTAGCAGCAGCCTATGAGTTTCAGTGTTCTCCATTCTGTGAGATCATCTTTCAAAACTGAAAATATTTAGTTTCTCTGCTTTTCATTTAAACACCTTGACATCCCTCTGTGTCAATTCAGGATTTGAACACACTGCCATTGAATTGAATTAATTCCTTATTTTAATGTTTAAATTGTCTGTGCTGTATTTTTAGAAGATGACTAAGGCAGAAGGAGGTGAACTGAATTGCTCCAAACCAAGCAAAATACAGTAATATTGTCAGCCCTCTCAATATTTGGTGTATTTATTAAAGTATCAACTCCTAGACATGAGAGTCTTCTTTCTTCATTATACTATTTTCTATCCTCTGGGATTATAGAAAATACCTTGAAAATATGTACCAAGTGTAACTGAAGCTAAGAAAACAAAAAGGAAAAAAATATTACTATTTACTACATGAAAGATTTTCATTAACTCCTGTAAGCATAATACAGGCAAGCTCCTCAGGGAATGCTTCAGTATTTTTCAATTCCAAAAGAAGTGAAATAAATGTTATCCACACTCTCCAGTTGTATCAAAATGTCTCCTTAATGAAAAGTTAACAATCTTTTGAAGGGAGACAAACTGTGGGTGGAATTCAGTCCATCAATTTCAGGTATCTAACAATTATATTTTGTCAGCCCAGTTTCAATCTAAATTGTTTAATAATATCACTCCATGTTATGTCTTAATTAGGATCTGATCACACTGCTAATGAACTGAAGCATCTTATTATCTTTCAGGTGCTTCAACTGCCCTTATTTGAGAGAGAGGGAGAGAGCACAAACCAGTAAACGGAGATACTTAAATCAAGCACTGCTGCACTGAAACATGTAGTGCCTGGTACAGAGCAAGCGAGGGAGTGCTGACACTCTGCTTAATCTAATCATCTATGTTCTCTACAGCATGAGGAGACATAGGCAACACTGAGGGAGGCTCTAGCCCCAGTTATTGAGGCATTTCTTTTTCTCTACAGAGAAACAGAACTACAGAGCATTACTGGTGGTGATTCAGTCTGATTAAGTCACATATCTGCCTGTTCCACCCAAAGTGAAGGGAACAGATAAGAAATGTGAAGCATCTGCAAGGACCAAGGGGCAGGGGTGCTAACACTTGCATTTTGTAAAATAATCTAATGATGAAGACATTCAGGTTGGAAATGGGAGATCTGATTCCAGTCTCAGCATGGGAAGGTCTGCATTTACATTGCAGAAAACTAGTGCTGGGCTTTTTTAACATAGATTTTAAACACAGATGTTTAAAATGCAATAGAGCTTAATGTAATAGAGCTTAATGTTTGATAAAAAATAAAAATGTAATATCCTGACAAACTTGTATTCACCTTTAGAAATTCAGTCAACTTATATAAATTAAGTCTAAAGTATAAAGCTACTGCAGCTGTTTTTTTGGTTTTTGTTTTTTTAAATCCTACCTGCTCCATAAACCACTGAGTAAACTATACGCTTTGCTTGCTCTCTGTCAGTGTGTTTCACTTGTTCAGTTGGAATCCCCTTCCTAAACAAAAAAAAAAAATGAACAAAAGTCATATGTTTTCAGTTAAAACTAATTTAAGTTGTTAACCCCACAGAAAATGTATTTAAAGTCAACAGCATTTAATAACTATAGACTGGTAAGATATGAACAGAAGCACTTAAAGGCTTTTGTGTTTGGCCAGGAATGCACAACTTCTTTACAAATTTTGGTGGTGATAGTCCACAGTAAATGAAACTCTACTTTAATCTTCATCTTCTCCTTTCCTTTTCTTTTTAATAAAATTCTTAGCTAGGAAAAGTCCTACTACTATATTATTAGTTCTTTAGATTGAAGAAGATTCCGTATTGACCTATGAGGAAAATCAAGTCGTTCCAGCAACAGCATTTCTTCAAGACGTAACGTATATAAAGACAAAAGGATTTGTCTGACCTAAAGTGTATTTAAACAAAGGCTATATCAGGGCTTCACTAAAAGGAATATCCAACCTTTTACCGAGAATAATGACTGACAAAAGCATGCACTGAATCTCTCCATATGTCTTACAGAGCTCCACAATAGAGACGCTTCATAAAACAGCAGCACTAGCTGTTTCTTAACTAGAGAGCGTAGCTAGCTTACTCCCAGCAAAGTATCATCCTTCCTGGTTCCCATTCCCTCACCAACTGATGAAAACAGTCCTGCGAAAGGGCCAATGGATTTCACAATTTGGAACTAAAAAGCTAGTACTCTGCAACAGTTAAAGTATGTGCCACCTGTGCTTCTCCTTACCCAAACGTAGATTCGGAAAGAATGCTGGCATTATCAACAATTGACTACACTAAAGAATAGTGATCATTTGGTTTAAATTGAAGCGTATTGGAGGAAATCTCGATCACACTCTGAAAACAAATACCTACACAAATTGTATTTGGAACATAGAGATTAATTGCTATCAGAGATATTTGATGAAATGTGCACAATTTGTTAATAAGTCTCCTCATGAGTCTGTTCATGATGATTTAGTTGCATTTGTAAAAGCAAAGTTTGCTATGCTTTGTTACAGAAGTTCTTTGCCATGAAAGATACTTTGTCATGAAAGTTCTGGCTGATGAGCTTTAAGAAAATGGCATATTTCTGTGTATCTTCTTGAAGAAAAGTCTTTCATTATTATTATGGTATTCAAACACAGAGCAGAGCCACAAACTTTTGCTTGCTTGGCCCATACACAGATTTTAGCCAAGCCTGTGCACAGTACTGATATAATTAGACACTTTGCATGATAAACAGGTAGACCTTGAGTGCAATCAGATTTAATCAAAGTCCTTACGGCAGTACAGATTTTTTTAAAGAGGAAAAATGAAATTGCATACTATTTCAAATCTTCACTGGGCAAACAGTCTTCAGTTTTGTAGGAGCTCACATTGTTCCTTTGAATGCTCCTAGTTCCTCAAAGATAAAATAAACTTTTCACTGCTCATTTTAGGCTGAGAAACACGAAGAACTGAATAATCACATAGTGATTTCCATCCATAGTGAAGACTATTCCCACTTAAATCAATCATTCTGGTAGTTGGAGGCTCTTATAATTTGCCTTCTTAGTTATGCCAGGTCAAAAGTTCATAGCTCTTTTGAATAAAGTAGGTTGAGATTCCCAAGTGTACCTGAATAAGAGGACAAAGCAGCAATTAAAGCTAATAAGTTCAGAACCAGGAAACTAGACGTCATCAAGAATTTCCTGGAGCAACCCCTTGCAGAAAGTCCACAGGAATTTCCTGAAGAACCTCGCAGAAAGCTACACACACACTTAAGAAAGCAGCTATCCAGAATTAGAAGGGAAAACAGAATCTGCTAAGAGAGTAGATCTTACCCGAGGACCTTTCTGAGACGAAGAACCAAGACTGAAGAATACTGAAACTAGGGAAACAATACAAAAAGTAACAATGCTTTCCTAATACTGCATAATTTGGACTGGAGGCTTGGAGAAGGCTAGAGATTGGAGTATAGCAATAGAATTTACTTTCAGATTTAGACAACTAGAGACAACTGAGAGCCAAGGGGTCAGCTAGGAGTATGTTAGCTTCTCTGAAAAACAAGGGCTGTAATAGAAAGAACACAGTGACTAAGAAGTCAGAGATTTGTAGAGGAACATACAGACTTATCAGATCATGGTACTGAGGAAGATACAAGATGACAGTCTTGCTGGGAGGGAGTGGTGATTCTAGAGAAGCTTTAACAGTGAAAAAAAGACACTAGAACTTAATTATGTGCACAATGAGACCCACTGCTAGGACTTTAAGGATGATTTTGCATTATCCATGCTTCGACGTGAAAGGGCTGACTGGGAAAAACAGAAGAGACTTACTGCTGTAATGATGATAGGCATTGTCAGGAGTAGGTGCAGATGTATATGCCTCGTGATCATGGCAATCACAACAGTCACTTAACGTTTCCTGATCTTTGGTTCGTCATGAAATATATGGGAAGCAATTAAAATTTCAGAGCTTTATGTTAAGTATTGCTTAAGTATATACTAAAAGCAAAATGGTCAGTCAACATCTCCCAGTATGCCAGAGTGGGAAATGTGATCACTTGGCAAAGAGACATTACATCTAGCACCCTGTATATTTGTAAATTTATGTACCACATTCAAGAATTCTGAATAATAAAGTATGAAATTGCCATATAAATCACAAGTGCTTGAACAACAGAAGTCATTAATCAAACCTATTCCCTTTTTGTCTAATAATGAAAATTTTTTTTCTGTTTGTATTGACAATGATTGTTTTCTACCCAGGATGCTTGATTCCTTCTGTAATACAGAGTGGCATTCCTGCAGTTTGAGGTGGATTCCTTTGAATAACAAAATAGTGCAGGGGGGCAATTTCTCAGGAATGCACCAGCCATGTTAGAAATCTCCAGCAGGTTTTCTTCTCCAGCCTATTTCCTATACAAACAAATTTACATCTAACTGTGATAATTTGTTTTAATAGGTACTGCGAGAACCTATTTAAAATTAAAACTTTTATTTTCACTTTGGGCTTATTATGGAATACCATGATATTGAAAAGGTGACTTTGTTATCTGCTCACTTGTGTAAAAAATTTTTAAGCTACAATCACTAAACAAGCTATTTAATGCATGAAAATACTCAGCACTGAATTATGGGGACATATTTTACGCCTATAGTGAAGACGCATTGTTTCCTAATAAATTTGAATCTGAAAAAGGAAGTTGAATGGGCTTTAAAAAGTCTTAGCTGCTGGGCACAGTGACATGGAGGCAGACTTCAGCTCACCCAGTGCTGTATGTGCATCTGGAGGAACAGGAGGAACACTAAGGCAATGTAATAGAAATTGATGCAGGGAAAAAAGGCTCAAGAGAAGAAAGAAGTCCTGCAGCAAATATATATGCAGCTACTAGTTCTAACATGAAACATTTTTCCATTTTATGACATCCTTCTCACTACTTTTTCTCTTAAATAAGCTATTTGTTCAAGTTTTTCATCAATATTATCATAATCTTCAAATTCCTCCTGACTTGCCATCTCCAAATGTACAATATTTCACGTCCTACATTCCTATCCTTGTCTGCCTACTTGTCTTAGTATTTCCACATCTCTGATTTGTTTGTTGTTTACCTTTCTCCATTTAGGACTGGTTTGCAAGTACTTGGCTTTATAGTACTTTACTTGATACACCTCTATTAGGTAGAATAAAGAATGGACTTCAATGCTGGAAGACGTGTTCAGATTAACAGATCTCATTCTCAGGAGTGAGCAGAGCTAAACAATCATTTGGAAAAGTCTGTGAGGACAGCAAAACAACTTACAGCCAAAAATTGTAGAAAATCTGACAAACAGAGTAGAGATATAGAAAGTCTTTAAAGAGGTGGTTCTACTAAGAACTGGGCTGTATGCCTAAAAGGGAATAGCTGCCTAATTCTTGAGAGTGAAAAAAAAAAAAAAAAAAAAAAAAAA
>WHYT01016955.1:61129-108829 GCA_009806455.1 Tetrax tetrax
ATCTGCTAGTCTGAACCAATGCCACAGCTGCACTTCTCCAAGGGACTGTAAACTACAAGGTGAAATTTCCAAAAGCTCCCATACAGACAGTGTGTCAGGGTCAAAGGAAGACAAGCATTAAATTTCATTAATATCAACTACTGCAAGTGAGCTTTCAAAGCAGATAGAAATTGCCTTGCTGCAAAACAAAAAAACCCAACTGTTAAAACATTTCACACCAACACCTATGAGGTGTTGAACTCAGAGCTTAAAATGTTTTAAAACTCTGATTCTGAGAAGGCAAACTGAACATCCTCCCTCTTACTCAACTTCAGCATTTACAGTAGTTATTTTTTGGAGGGGAGGGATGGGGCAAGGGAGTAGAAGAGAGTAGGTGGAGAAAGCAATAGCTAATTAAACTATGACACAAATGCTCTTTGAAAAAAAACATACTGCAATAATTAAACACCACAAGCCAAAACCTAGTTTTATCTCCTATATCTCAACAGAAAAGTTCAAATATATATACATTTAAATCCTTATTTGTGGAGGCAGAGCTACCTAACAAAGGTATTCCAAAGGCAAAACAAAAACTATTACAGCCATCATGCAAGTTATATTTGCAAATGTCACAATTTTCAAGTGTTTTCCACCAGAATCTTTTGAGAAGTACCCTTTAGTACAAATCTTTATTATGCAAAAATGTAACAGTTACTACAATCACTCCTTAAGAAACAGATACATTTCCCAAGTGAGGGAAATTGAGAGAGGGATGAAAATCTGGATCTAGAATTAGTGCTTTTTGCCTAATGTAAACAAGTTTGATTTAAATAATGATGCTTCTTCAGAACAATGATTTAGTCTGTTAGCCTTACAAAAATTTAAGTAAAAGTAATGAACTTTACCATTAATGACACACCAGGCTAAATACTCCTAGGTCAACACTGGAGAGAGAACCTGAGGATACAATTACAGCTATTTCACAATGTCTTCAAGCAGATATGAGACTCCCTAATTCCAATGTAAGTATTTTAATAGGACAGAAAAGAGAAACAGAAATGCAATATACAGGAATCTTAGAGCTTGTCTTCAAGCCATTTCACAACAAACTCTTCTTCCACACAGCAAAAAGGAACAAAATTAGATAGCACCCTGACACCATTTCCCCCTCCAGACTGTAGTAATTGCGAACCTATACCTACATCCTGCACAGCTTGAGAAATAAACCCTTTCACAGAGTCTAAAGAATAATAGAGACTGGTGCTTTTCTGCAAGCTATTTTATTTGCAAATAGGAATTGCTAAAGTGTAGAATTTTTGTATAAAGTAAGGGATAAGGAATTAGAAACAGATAAAAGATGTAATAATTGATCATGGAACAACTAGGAAACAGTGAGGTTTGGCTGTGGAAAGACGAATGCAATTTCAAGATGCGTCAAGTGAGCTATTTCCAGTGACAGGACGATACCAATACCGCTGTACAATGTACTGCTGAGATTTTATCTGAGGTAGTTAGTTTGGTTACCATGTTGAAGAAACATTAATTTGGTGGTGGTAGGCTACCAGAATATTGAATAGAGAAAAAAAAAATAGCCATGTGAAAGAAGAGACTGATTATATCAATATTCAGAAATTAAACCTGCCCATAAATATTCTGCAGTACTGGAGCTAACTGGAAAACACCACCACATATCCATACTTTAAAACTCTCTTACCATCCAAACATGGTGCTGCATCCAGTAGCCTGGTGAAAATAATCCCTGGCCCACACTTATTCAGGAGCTATGTACAGGAACTGTTTGGCCCAGAGCCACGACCCATGACAGGGACCAATTTACTAACCCAGATTTTGAGTGCAGCAAGCAGGAACATTCCTGGCACTAAATTTATTAGAATAAAAGGTAACCTATCAAGTCATTGCTTTGTTGTTTCATTCATCATTTTGCTAGCCCAGTTTCATGGCTGTTCCAAAATTAAGTTATGTTTCTAGACGATGATATAAGTACTCCTGAGTGTGTGCCCTCGTGCAGAGACTTCAGAGCTAGCTTTGGTAACTAAAGCAGTTCAGTGTAACAGTCAGTCAGTGCCATAGAGATTCATTTTCCATGCCAAGAAGAAATCCAGATTAATGTACATGGAATTCCACATAGTCATAACTAGCTGCTCCTAATACTAGTTCATTAAGGTATTTTGATGACAAATACCTGAAGAAAGCTTGTCTTGTTTCCTTAAAGAATGATGTTGAGAACACAATTGATTGCCTTCCTAAAGTATAAAAGGAGATGCTTAGAAAAAGAGTCCTAAGCCGGTGTATCTCATTATTTAGGCAATGACCAAAACTGAGATCTCTACCTGGGGGAAAGGGGAGTGCGTAACCCTGTGGCTGCATCTTGTAACTATAGGTCTGCTAACAGGGATGGGACTGTCTCCTCCTCCTGTCTCCTTGGTAGAAGTCCACCTGCATAAGCATGATTATTTAATTATTCCTTAATCACCAACCAAACATGTAGGTGGCATCTCTTCATTAATAATGACTTTTTTCAAGAGCATGTGGATAATATTTTCATAAAATTAATACAGAAGCACAAAAATTCCTATCTGTTTAAAAACCATTTAGCTACAGATGTCATTTTTGCTTCTCAAAAATCTATTTATCTCATTTCTGATTTACTGGCTTTTGCTCTTGCTATTTAAGGGAGTAGGGAGCTTAACTGAATTCAATGTCTGCTATACCGTACGTTTATATGAAGTAACCTAAAAAAAAAAGACAGCGTTTTGCTGAGGACGAATCTCTTACATATTTGATAGAAAAAAAAAAGTATTTGAAACAAGATTGTATTGAATTGGTATGGGCAAGTGTATTTATATTTAGTCAGCCTACCACCAAGCATTTGTGCATACTTGACCTTATCTTTTTCAAACAGACCCAGTATACTATCTTTTTGTATAATTCAGCCCATGAGGACTTATTTTGATTTATTTCAGGAATATCCAAAATACCTCTGCTTATTTCCCATGTTCTTAAGAACTCAGCAGGATACCAGCAGATAGAGCTATTGTCAGGAAGTATCCTGAATTGCCAAGTGGCTGGAAAAACAAGAGTCCCTGTTTTGCCATAGTTCCTGCTCGACCAACTGCCAGTGTGCAACAGCTTGGTTCACCTTGCCGCTATCAGATACAATCAGTTCATCGAGTCCCTTGCTCTGCAGGTAGTCAAGAAATAAAATTTCCCCACTTTCTGGAGGAAGACAGTCTGCGAAGAATAAAATAAATCTTTCTGCACTGTGGTCTTTTTATTCAAATCTGATTGAACTTATCTTTTTTTTTCCTAGCCTTTTTCCTCAAGTAATTTCCAAAATTAACATATCTGTCTCTCACCAAAACAGTTGACAGCAGATATGATCCCACAGATACGTCAGCTGAGGAAAGATGGACTTTTATGTTCAGTACATTTTATAAACAGCCTGCAGGTCCCAAGATTACTGGAAATAACGTGTTCAAGTTCCGCTGATTCTAGCAAGGATAGTGTAAGCTAAAGGCTCTTCCATGTCTTAAAGTGTCAGCCAACCAAGCCCACATTATCAAAATGGAAAGGAGTGTCTTTCAAAATTATTAGTGGTAAAGAATTTATAAATCCCTTGGAATTCCACGACAGCTACACACTTCCTTAGTTTAGATATTAGCTGCCATTGCTACAAAGAAATAACGAGATACGTCCTCTTATTCTGCAGCCATTTTTTTAACTCTGAAAGCCCCATAGACTTAGGTGAACAATTATTATGCCTGGTACTTAACAGAAGATAAATTCAATACCTGGACAAAGGACATGTATTCATGCTTTTCTCCATAATCACACAAAATAAAGCACTAATAGCATGAATATGAGGAAGTATGTGACAGATGAGAGAGAAGGCAATATTTTGTGGTTTGGATCTTACAAAACCGAGATCTCAATGTGAAGCAGGAGCAACTAGGCCACTATCAAATTCTCCAGCCTTCTTTCAAGAACCGCCTTGAGTGTAAGCATTGTACACACTGTCACAAATCATCCTTTCATTGGTATAATCAGAGTAAATATCACCCTTAAAGAGTATCCACTAATTACCTTGTTACCTTAATTCACCCTCAGCAGTTAATGTGTACAGGTTAAATTACAGTTTAGAGGTAGAAATTAATAGTTTCTATACTGGAATGGCGGCAGTCATCAGATTATTCAGGTAATTATCTTTTTATACACAATACATCTGCATATTGAATGGTATTAGAAATATTCCTCTACCACATAGTACTATCAGTATTAGAGATATTCCTCCACTACACAGTACTACACAAGTATTCTTAATAGAGATTCTCCTCAACTATCTTATACTTTAGCTGCAGAATATAAGGAAAGCTAATTGCATATGGGCAAACATTTGTGTGTTTTCTGATTAATGTACTATGATTTACAAACTGAAAAGAGTTACAGAGTACAAAAGTTAAAATACTAAGTCTCAACTGTCCAACAGTCTTATCTACAAAGGGATTTTTCTGAGGCACAGACCAACATGGATTTCATTACACTGGATATACAGCTGCTCAACAGACAACCTATGGCACAGAATATATGGCAAAAAATGCCTAAGTAATTTATCACTGCATGGAAAAGTTTGTGCACAGGGACAATTATCTTTTTGCTCTCACAGAAATTAAAATACACAGGATATAGTAGTAATAGATCTATGCTCACAATTAGATCATACTGCAAAGAATTCAGTGAAGACCCTTCTGAATTTCTCCCCGTCTCAAATCGTATCATCTACAGAAAAGGTATATTTACCTTGAAGAGACAACACTTAGTAGTGCTTCTAGATTAAGTTTGCATTGATTTAATCTCAGAGAGACAATGTGGTTAAGAGAATGTTATTTGTTTCATATGCTAATATTGCTTATAGAGACTACAAATCACCTGGGTATTCCCATATCTAAATTTCTGGAACTAGTAGTACTGGAGTTTCGCTTCAATTCATTTGTACCTAACCCAGTCATAGGATCTTTTCCTCTGAACCTCTTGGTTTATGAGGATATTTAGTCTACATGTTTTAACATCTTCGTTCATAGTTCTAATTTAGAAAGGGCAAAACCCAAACCACCCCAAGACAACAACAAAAAAAACCCCATAATTTACAAGTTCAGAAGGAAAACAAACATGAAAGCACTCACTATTCTATTTAGAGTACTCAGGTCAGAGTCATAAATCTTTGACTAACAAAGAGAATTAAACAATCGCTAAGTAAAAAACAAATAATACCCCAAATGGGACTGGACATAAAGAAATCAATTTTCCAATTGAATGCTCTAAGCAACCTGCAATGAAATCAGTGTCATAAAAATATGGTTGTAAGAGAGACTGAGAAGTCACCTCAGCTATCCTTGGAAATATTTGTCTAATTGTCTCATTCCAGTGATGGAAATCCCACAGCCTTCACAGGTAACCCATCTCCATATTTATCCACCTTTAGTATTGATAAGATTTCTTTAACTGAAACGTCCCTTACAACAGTGTAAGCATTCATTATGCTTAGTTCACTCTCTATCCAGCTCTCTGCAATAATCTTCTATATATTTTAAGACTTTGATCATGTTTTTCCTAAATCACATCTTCTCTCAACTAAACGAATCCAGTTATTACAACTTTATAATATTTGCTGAACAGAATCTCAGTTGCAACAGTCTAACCTTGCTTTGTATTTTCCTCGGAGGAGAGAGATGTAGAGTTGAATACTCTAGGATTTAAAAAGTTGAACTAACGTATGTTAGTTGCTGTAACGTATAGACGGAGTTTGGGTTGATGCACATGTTCAGATCTCTACACAGCTGACCAGTGCAAAGATTCTGTATGAATTATGTTTGATAGAAACATGGATCCAGCAGGTTTTGAAGACAGACAC
Organism: Tetrax tetrax; assembly: GCA_009806455.1. Classification (NCBI taxonomy): domain Eukaryota; kingdom Metazoa; phylum Chordata; class Aves; order Otidiformes; family Otididae; genus Tetrax; species Tetrax tetrax. Next base: position 67,038 of record WHYT01016955.1, read on the forward strand.
ATCTCTAAGTTCCCAGAGATAAACTGAGTCATGGTAGAGCATGTCTAACCAAATTATGAAAGGAAAACTTTTATACATAAGAGATCTTAATTTAATTCCAAACTCACACATCTAACTTCTTTGCAGAAACTGCCCACCACGTGTATTTGTTGCCAAATGCTATAAAAAGCCTGTACAGGTTTTTCAAAAGGTTGGACTTCAGGTAGAAGGCTTTAGCCTGAAGGACAGCTAAGGAATACAGGTACTTTTCAGTGGAGAAGCCATGAAGCTTAGGCAGAAAAAAAAAAGTTAATAAACTGGTATAAGACTTGGCTGGATTCTGGGGTAAGATTTTTCTCCAATAATATATTATTTAATATTTATGATTTAATATTGATCAGTCTAAGGATTTTTAGATGCAAAAAACCTGCTAAAAGATACCAACTGACATGCATTCAGAAGCCGGAATGCTATCAAATACTGACATTAACTTAATTTTTTTCTTCTGAGAGGGAGCTTCAGAAATTAATTAATTCTTTATAGATCTCTTAGAGAAAAAAACTTTTTTTGTCAAGGTTTTCCAATTGTCCAAAATGGACAATTCAAATAGAAAAAAACATTTAGTACACCGCTTGGTATATCACTTGCAAAGATTTTTAAGGGATTAAGACCCAGCGAAAATCAGGAGACCAAGAGGACATAAAAGGGTGGTTGTTAGTTTCGCTCTTCCTTCTCATAATTCATTTTAATACCAGTGCAGTAGAATGAACTACAATAAAGTCAGTGAAGTAATTGTTTGCCCTATAGATTTTATTTATCAATAGTGGACTATGAGAGATTAATAACTATCTGGAACGGGAAAGTATCTGTGAAATTTGTGATCTTATGCCTTCTCTTTGGTGCTAAATAATTTAAGAAAAAAATTCCAGAATCCAAGGTGAGTTCACTAGGAACTGACTCAATAGGAGAAATTGAATTTGTCAGACCCCATACAGATGTCTACACACGAGCTGGCCACCCCAGACCTACTCTGTTCTCCGTGGTTAGAAGTCAACACTTTTAATGTGCAATTGATCTTATGACAGAGGGGACAGTAGGTCAAATGAATCTCTCCAGGTACATAACAGATGTCCAAAGTTAGATAACATTAAACACACTTTTTGTATTTCTGTAATTAGTAAGTCATAGAACAAATTAAATAGAAAGTTACTTACAAGCATTAGCTTTCTTGAAGCTTAAAAGAAGTCAGCAGAATCATTATGTAATGATTTTGTAGACACACCATGACACTCTGTCTGATAAAAATATTTGCCTGTAATATTTCATTAAATTTAAAGTGACTGTGTAGCAACTATAAGAGGTTGATGGCTGCCAAGAGCTGTGAGGTTGCTGAATAGAATGGTATTTCTGGAGCCTTGCCCAGAGTTGAGACAAAATTTGACTCATCTTCATGCATACATTTGCAATATACCTCCAAACTAAAATAAGGATTTAACTCCATCATGAGGTTCTAGTGATATCATGTTAGAGAGAAGAGTTTTTTATATTATCAACAGAAGCTTCTAAGTGACCCTGGAGAGAAAGGTGATCCTTCCATAGCTATATTTGATGGGATGTTTGTGACCTTGAGTTGTGTTCTCCCAGAATGCACATGCCTCAAGCACTGATTCAGTTGTTGGCAGCAGGATAATTATAATTTGAGCTCCATTTCGTTTCTTTGTACTACTTCAGAGTATATTAGCAAATATTGCAGTGAATAGGAAATACTGTGGTCGGGAAAGCTACGCCTACAAAACTTAGAAAATGTACAACAGGAATTGAGCTAGATCAGGACTGATGAATTAATTATCTCTATTTTTGCTTTCATTTTCAGCTAACAACCTTCCAACAAAAAATGGAGATAAAAGATTAAAAGAGAGAGGAACAAAGAGAAAATATGAAAGTTTCATGACATTCACATGACATCATTCTGCATTTTATTCAATCTTTTTCTGACCTATCTGTCCAAACTGTAAGCTTCTTGACATCTATGATCTGTTCCATCACTTATTGAATGCATACATACGTAATTTGATTCCAATACTTCTATGGATAACCAAGCAGGTTTCAAAAACGCTTATACTTTTACTAAGAAAAGTTGCTCTGCGGTTTTTCAGGTGGATAACCTACTTAGTTGCTGCTCTGGGTTTTTAAAAAGAATTATTGAACGATAATACAGTGAGAAAGTTATCAGCATGCACTGTTCACAATATATTATTGCACCAGCTTTAGTCACAAGGCTCATACTGGTCAGTTGGATTGCAACAGCTTGACACACGGTAATTACCACAGTGAAGAAGAAAAGGCTCAGAAAGACAGAAAAGAATTATAATTCATGGTGTTAAAACAGTATTAAAAATAGATACCAAAGCAAAATACTATATTTTGTTATCGCTACGCAGTAATACAGTAGTTTAAGTTATTCCTACTATTTTGTGTAATTACTATTTAAAAAAATGCAACATTTACTCTTACCACTGAGAAGCCAGCGTGGAAAAGATATCGGTGGTTTCAGGTTCTTGGAACAGTTTCAGAAGTTCTGGTTCAGATGATAAGTCAGCAAGGATTCTTAATTCAATATGGGAAAAATCTAGAAAACAGAGGGATAAAATAAATCTACTGCTCTAAAATAAAAAGATATTTACATTTTAACCAAACTATCACAAATTAAAACACAAGGCTGGACTGTTCAGTCATTTCTTCATGCTCAGAGAAACCAGATGCCTGTAAAAAGCTCATCCTGAAGAAGTTATATTCCCACTACAGATCACACGGCATCTGATTCCTTCATTATCTTCAGGTGTCAATTAATCTTATTAGCTCTTTGCTTTTACTGACAAGGCTTACATGTCACCCACTTACAAAGCACACTAAGGAGTACACATCATATAACAATATTAATTGATATTAAGGGATTTGACAGCCGTGTAAAATGTAATGGCATTCAACGGAGAGGGGAAGAAGAGATGACAGAACTGCGAACATTAATATGTGTGGGAATAATAATGCATACTATCTTACCTGCTGCCAAAAATGTATGCCCTGGTTTTGAAACAAACAATGTTCTTGGGGAAATAGTTACTACTTCCTCTTCTTTTCCTAGAGAGGAGATAGACATTTAAGTCCCAAACTCCAGTTCAAAAATATTGTGTTGCAGACCATATGAAGCTGTAAATGACATACCAAACACTCAAGTAAAACCACACAAATGGCAACATAAGCAACTTAGCAGAGCACCAACTGCCAGCATCACAATTATTTTACAATATCTTTATCTCTGCCATCCCTGCAGTATCACTTCTCCTTTTTCAAAACCAAACCCTTCACAAAACACTGGCTGACAAATCTCTATAATAACTGACATTGCTCACAGACCACTTAATAAAGCAGGCATTCAAGTAAGGAAAGATCTATAGAGATGAACTAAAAAACATTTTCTTCTATTTGAATATGCTGCAGTAATGTGTTAATAGACAGATCCTGAGTTACAGGTGGTAGGGGGATACAAGATTTGGAATATAAAGCTGATTTTATATATATATATATGTGTGTGTGTGTGTGTATATATATATATATATATCTGATATAGACACCTAAATTCTAATGACAGAAATTGCCTGTAACATCACAAAGCAATAACATACATTGACAAGTTAATAGAAATCCAGTGCATCCCGGGAATATCACTTGTCTTGGTGTAAGAAGGGATAGTGGTGTGAAGTACAACAGAATTCATCTCACCAGTATAAAAGTGGAAAAAATAAAACTGTCTTGATACAGGAATGAAAAATTTAGAAATACATTTTTGAGAAGCACATATTTTAAGATCACTAACAAAATTGATCGGACTGTTTCCACAAAGACCCACGTGCCACAGTTATGCATGGCCATTCAGGTCTACACAGCCACTGCTCACACCTTTTTTTTTATTACAACTTTAAAAAAAAAATATTTATGAAAATGAATCAGGTAGGTAAAATAAAATTGTTGTCAAAGTTTTACATTGTCTTCAAGAGAACCCTGTTTTACCATCTGTATTATTTCAAAAGGCAGGGAGCGGATAGCGGTGAATAGGCGAGCCTGCCCTTATCTGAGAACCACGGGGAAGAAATGAGCATTTCCCAGCTACGGCTATAGGCACGCAAGGAGGAGAGCTTATGGTGGCAAATCTCCCTCTTACATGTGAGTCTACTATTGCTGGTTTCTCTCTTCATCACTTGGGTCATACTTTTCCAAACTTTACTTGGATTCTCTCTGAATCGTCTTCCTTAAATCTGCTTGTTATCAAAACCAACACATCTGACTAATTATTGATATTTAGTTATGAGTTTGATTAAAATGGCCCAGCTTTAACATCTCCTCAGGAAAAGCCTTATGAGCTGAATGCACACAAAATAATCTCTACAATATTTAATGGAGTTAAGACGCATAATTTCATCTGGAAAAATGAACAGTGAGATAGTAGAGGGCAATAAAAAAAATCTACAAGTTTCTGACTATTTAGATCAGTACTAAACCAGTATTTTTTTTTGCAGGAACAACCAGCAAAAAGTAATTGATTTAAATTATAACATATAAGCAAGCATTGACAATCTATTCTATTCTTTAATGATGGAGCTATTGGTCTGCTTTAAAATATAACATAATTGAGTAAAATAATTAGATAAAATTGCCTTTTCACATTAATAAAAACATAGTTTACCTTTTATGTACTGTTTCTTTGTAATTCTAACTGGATGTTTAGAGATACCTTGAATGTTCTACAAATAAGAAAAATAAAAATGTTTAGTAAGTTAAAGTTCTTGAAAACACATTTATGAACAGCTTATAAGCAGCATAAGAATGTTAGTGATACTAATGCCAACCAGTTTTTCCCATATAATAAATAAGATTAAACACTTTGCCTTTCAAAGCAGTTATATAGTACAGATACTTTCAGTATTGGCTCTTCCCTGAAAACTGGAAGCTTGCAAGAACAATTTCTTACTGGCAGGCTTCCCAAATCCTAATCTCTGGGTGCAATATAGAACATAATTAGTAACCCAATAAAAATAATTTTCTTCTCATTTTAACCTGTATTTTTTAGATATGGTGAATTACTTTCAAGAAAAGAATACATGTAAGCCCTGCCTTAAGGAAGAGATTCTTTTTCAGCCTCTAGAAATTTTTCTAATATCTATTCCCACTTTTTGAAATGCATCATAAAACAAAGAAGGAGCTTTTTATCAACTACAGCACATCAGTCAAGGTTAAAAGTGAGAACTAAGTTTATCAACAAACATGCAACAGGAGGAATAACACAAGATTTTTTTTTAAAGATCTGGGTCCATACACCTCCAATAAAGCATGAAAGATGATACACAATAGCTTCTTTCTGTTATTTTATGTTACTATGACTCTTCATCAAGAAAGGTAACACATGACAAGAGTTAATGTGTATCAAACTCGATTTTTGTAATTCCACACAACTAATTTGCAAGTGATTCAGGAATCAGATTAACATACTAATACTATGTAATATTGTGGATCCAGGAAATGGGAATAGTGCTATACAATTTCCAAATCAGAATGATTTTCTATGTAATTTTGAACTCAAAATTGTTATTTTAAACTTCAGAGCAAAGTAATCAGACTGCAAAAGCTATTGAAATTTAAAGTGGAAGTAAAATAACAAAAGCCCCCAAAAGGATCATTTCTTGTCCCAGTATCACCCTTAAGGATCTACAATTAAATGTACTAAAGCTGAACAATACACAAAGAGACGGGAGACTACTACATAATATAGATCATATTTTCACAGCATGGGTAAACTAGGAACATTGCTCATCAATCCATCAGCACAAAGTTTGACCCAAAAGAAACACTTGCCATATTTAATATTTATTCTTCTGTTTCCAGAAACATTTTAAAATGTGGCAATGCACATTGTAATGCTACTAACCATATTTTGAAATAAGTGGTTATTTAATCTGTGCACAAAACTAATATTTCTATTGATAACTATTGATTTCTATTGATAACAAGTTGAGGAGGATCAGTGCTTGTTCATATGAATAATAAGCAGTTTAAGTGGCCATGGAAGCTAGAAGGTCTTCAGAAGTTTAGAGAAAATTAAGTCCTTTATTATGTACGTGGCCACGAATGTGGGATCCTAATTTTACACATTTAAAAAACAAAATAAAAACTTTTGAATTCTGACTTGAATCATTTTAATGGTAGAGATCATTGTATGGACTTTTCATTGGGCTCTGTACTGGAATATGATATGTGCTTAATAAGATAACCTCCAGCACAGGTTAAATAGCTGTTTATCGTTACTCTTGCCAATTCATTAGCTTCAAAATTCCTAAATAAAGCAAAATAAGTAAAAATTTATTTATCTACCTACAATGATAAAAATATATCTCTGTATCGCCATCTTTTTACTGACAGCACGTTCAGAAATTCTGCTTTTAATCCAATTTTAGGAAAGTTACTAATGATTCTGAAAAACACTAGTAAGGAATTGCAAGTGCAAAAAGTACTTTCACTTGTAAGTTAGTTAACAACTGATAATTTGAATCAATCTTCAGAAAATACGTAACTCAAGAAACATGGAAGTGCTAATGCTCATCTTTAAGCTATTGGATTAGCTTAATAGATTCCTCTCATCTAATAAATTTTAGATATCTCTAGGTTAGTCGTTGGTCTAAACTAGCTGTCTAGAATCGCTCTGTAATCAGTAGACAAAGACAGGAATCTCCAGTGGGTAGTTCAATTTATCTGTATATGACACATACTTACAGTAAGTTGACCTAAGATTCCCCTGGAGATTATTTTTTCTAAGATTTAGATAATCAAATTCAATGAGATAAATTTACTTTAGATATTTAAAAGGCTGGAGAAATAAGGAGACAGTCTCAGAAGTGGGAGACTGATGTGGCTTTGGTAAATGACTTATTGCCACCTTGTCTACATAATATAGCCTGTATTTCTGCTTTTATATATTTATTCCAAGTGTATTTCTGCAAAACCTGCAGAGATCCAACCTGAGATGTGACTGTTATCTCTTATTGATAGAAAAGAGCATACACATCTTGTTAGAAGTTATAGAGGAAAAAAAATTGCTGTCTCTGAACAACTATGCTCCAACAGACAAGAAGGAATATACTTGAAACAGTGCGATGGAAAAGCAGGTTATGAAAGTTAAGTATTAATACCTCTCTTAATTGTTTCTGACTGAGGTGAAAAAAAAAAAAAAAATCAAGCTATTCTAGTGCATGATTAACAAGAAAACCCTAGCATTGGTTAAAAAAAAAAATAAAAACATATAAAAAACAACACCATAATCCAAAATTAATTTCCAGAGGTTCCAATGGATAGAAGGATAGATGAAGGCAAGGTCCCAGTTTCAATTGTTTGCTGTGATGATCAGGGGAAGTTCCCGAGTGCTGGAAGACAGCAGATGTCACTCCTTTCTTCCAGGAAAGCAAGACAGAGGATACAGAAAACTACAGACCAATCATCCTGTCCTCAGTTCCCAGGAAGATGATGAAGCAAATAATCCTGGAAAACATTAGCAAACATATTAAAGTCAAGAAGATGACCTGGGGTAGTCAACATGGATTTCCAAAGGGGAAATCGTGCTTAAGCAATGACAGCCTTCTGCAATGACACGACCAACTCAGTGGACAAAGAGAGAGCAGCAGATGTTGTTTACCTTGCCTTTAGTAAGGCTTTCAAAACAATCTCTCATAAAAGCCTCATAGACAAGCTGATGAAGTACAAGCTAGATAAGCAGACAGTGAGGTGGACTGAAAACTCGCTGAACTGCCAGGTTCCAAGGGTTTTGAGAAGTGGCACAAAGACTAGCTGGAGGCCAGGTACTAGTGGAGTACCCCAGTAGACAATACTGCTCAACACCTCCATTAATGACCTGGATATCAGGACTGAGTGCAACCTCAGCAAGATGGCAGACAATCCAAAACTGGGAGCAGTAGTTGATACATCAGATTGGTTGCTTTGCAATTCAGAGGGACCTCAAGAGTCTGGAGAAATAAGCTATCAAGATCTCCTAGAGTTCACAGTCTGTAAAGCATCTTTGCAGAAAAGGATCTGTGGATCCTGGTGAAAAACAAGTTGAACACAAACCAGCAATGAGCCTTTGTACACAGGAAGGGAAACAGCATCCTGGGCTGCATCAGGAAAAGCATCATCAGCAGGTCAAGAGAGGTGATCCTTCTCTTCTGCTCAGAATATCTGATGGGAGGATGTAAAGAGGATGGAGCCAGATTCTTCTCACTGGTGCCCAATGATAGGACAACAGGCAGTGGTCACAAACAATCAGAGGAAATTCTATTTAAATATAAGAAACAAACTTTTCTACTCTGAGAGTGGGCAAATACTGGAAACAAGTTGCAAAGAGACGTTGTGATGCCTCCATCCTTGGAGCTATTCAAATCCCAACTACATATGGTCCCAAGAAACCTGCTGTAGCAGACCCTGCTTTGAGCAGGGAAGGCTGGACTAGACAATCTCTAGTGGTCCTATCCAAACTCAACTATCATGTGATTCTATGATTCTGTTTTTATAACATTACTGTAATTGATTAATCTATGTATCCTAGTGCCAACCCACTGCCTTCTCTCTACTTCACACAATTTGTAACTGAGACAGAACTGAAGCCTTCAATGATATGAGGCAGTGGAAAGCCATAGAAAGAAACTTGCAGTCAAGTTGGTGCATCATGTCTTAAAATGCAAGCTCTGAGAAAAAGAACTGTATTTTCTTGATTATGGAATATGCATGCAAAAATGTACATCCAAGCTTCATAAATAATTTTAGTAAACCTGCAACACAGTTAATAAGAACTACTTGATTGTATGATGGAAATTTCCAGTTTTTATGGTTTTCACAGAATCATAGAATTATTTAGGTTGGAAAAGACCTTTAAGATCATTGAGTCCAACCCTTAACCTAACGCTGCCAACTCCACCACTAAACCATGTCCCTAAGTGCCATATCTACACATCTTTGAAATACCTCCAGGGGCGGTGACTCAACCACTTCCCTGGGCAGCCTGTTCCAATGCTTGACAACCCTTTTGGTGAATAAACTTTTCCTAATATCCAACGTAAATCTCCCCTGGCGCAACTTGAGGCTGTTTTTTCTCATTGTATCACTTGGGAGAAGAGACTGACACCCACCTCGCTACAACCTTCTTTCAGGTAGTTGGAGAGAGCGATAAGGTCTCCCCTCAGCCTCCTTTTCTCCAGGCTAAACAATCCCAGTTCCCTCAGGCACTCCTCATAAGACTTGATCTCAAAACCCTTCACCAGCTTTGTTGCTCTTCTTTGGACACAATCCAGCACCTCAATGTCTTTCTTGTAGTGGGGGGCCCAAAACTGAACACAGTATTCAAGGTGCAGCCTCACCAGTGTGGAGTACAGGGGGACCATCACTTTCCTACTCCTGCTGGCCACACTGTTCCTGATCCAAGCCAGGATGCTGTTGGTCCTCTTGGCCACCTGGACACAACTGCCAACTGTCAACCAATACCCCGAGGTCCTTCTCGGCCAGGCAGCTTTCCAGCCACTCTTTCCCAAGCCTGTAGCATTGCATGGGGTGGTTATGACCGCAGTGCAGGAGCCAGCAATTAGCCTTGTTGAATCTTGGGTCAGGATTGGTAGAAAGCTGAAAAAAATTACACCCTTACAACTGTACTCTTTTCTTTTTCACCTTTTTTGTTGTCAATGAAACCCTTTTTCCCCCACCCCACTACAACCATTAAGTCATTAAAGATTAAACTTGGTAACATAGCTATCAAAATTAAAAGAAAAAAACACTGAATCAGATCTCCACTTAAGTCACCTTGGGTATGATAAATGCATACTGATTGTCTTTTCCCTGGGTGTCCAGAGCTGACACCTTTCTTTGGCAGGGAACTAGCACTTCATCAGTTCATCACTCCTTTTATAATTTCAGTTACATTTTCCTAGCATCTAGACGGTTGTTGGATCATTGTCTTTTAAACTCTTCAGAAAACATCATGCTGGAAAAGCACAGCATAGGCATGGCAGAAAACAAAATCTCACTAGGAACAATAGATTAAAACTGTGTATGTTGAAGAACATACTGGTGATTTATTTCTACCTAGTTCCTTAATCTGATTTTTTTGCCACTATAATCTGTGCTGACTGATGGTCCTGACACATTCCTTACTCTGGTGTTTTAGCACAGGTTAGAAATCATCTTGGTTCTGACAATACCTCTATTAAAAGTTGTTCTACTTTTGTCTGTTGTTCTAGGTGAAGACAGTGTAGATTCTTGCCTATGCTGTCAGCTTCTGTATACAGAGCCATTCAGAAACAATGACAGATTTCACTTTGGCAAGAAGATTCAGAATTGATGGACTCTTGATGTCTCTGTCAGAGCCTCACAAACACAGCTTTCTCAAAGCATTCAAGCCTTGCAAAAAGAAAGATGCTCTGATCCATAAGGAAAGTCATTGTACCAGAGTAGAATTACAATGAAAACAAAATCTAATCCCAATCCAACAAATATACAATTCCCAGTTTGATGAGTTTATTCTCCATATACATTTTCAGTAGTACAAAACGCTATTTTTTGAGTAAATAACATGAGTCAACCCTGGTAAGTCCCTAGAAATAGATGTCTATATATGTATACAAAGGCATCTATAGCCATATATATTCTTTTTGACTCAAAACCGGCTCATTAATTTACTAACTGCTCAGAACTGCATTTCTAAATATATATGGAATATGTCTGTCTGAAGACCTACAAACTGCAGGGAGGGGAACAGAAAAAAAACCAACAGTAAGTTACTGAAACAAATGGGAACACGCCAAGGTGGCTGCAGGCTATTCTATGGACATTTGATTCTGATTAATTTCTGCACTAATCGAAGGACTAATTTAAAAATAAGAACAGAGACAAAACTCACTGAGATAAGAGTATCCATTCACAAATGGATACAGTATGGATGTGTCACAAGGAAAGAACAAACAGCCAAGGAGTCAGACTGAATAAATACAGGAGAGCAGTTAGCCTTTCCTCCCAGCTGTCAGTTAGACCAGGTGAAGTCTTAAGGTGTGTATCCTTAGATGTAGAAACTAATCCACCTCCTGTTACAGGGAGGCATAGTGCCAGAGCAAAATAAAGACAACAGAGGAATTAAATATTGTTTTACTGTGGCTACCAATGTCAGCAAATTGCAAAAACTTGTTGCATTTCTTATAAGCAAGAACATTTACTGAGACTGTGATCTTGTCAGATTTAATGACTCTAACAGCGGTTGCTTCAGGAATTCAATTATTTCCTATTTCCTAATACTTGAGAAAAACACAGATTTTTCTCTTCCGTTTGAAAAAAGTTCAGAGCAGAGAAATTCTAGTTTCTCATGAAACGTACCACTCCAGCAAAAACTGAAGCATTATAAATCCAGGAATCTCTGGAGTTTCTTTTAGTATCTTCCTCTCCAGAAAGTTTATGAAAATAATTCGGCCACAACTGTTCTCTTTGAATAAGAGATTAGCTCTACACAAGAAAACACAAATTAAGCTTCTAAATTAATGGCATTTGTTTGATGACTAGCAGTGTATTACTTCTGGAGCAGAAGTAATACTTCGGGCTGTAAGACCAGACTCGGTTACAGTGATAACAGATAGGTAGATGACAATTGCTTTGAGCTTTTTATTCTATATCTCCAATTACTTTTATTTTTGTAGGGGGGAGGGGGTGTGTAGGTTTTTTTCTCTGTGTTTATTTCCTTCTTAAAAATTTTCTCATTACTTTTCCTTCTTTTTCAGGTATCTTTCCTTGCTTCACGTGGGACCACACCTATTGATAAATTGTGCTCTTGTGGCTCAGTTAAATCCATCTGAGATGAGCTACTTCCTTGACTGTCACTATTCTGCTTGCTTTTTTGTTAAAGGCCAAAGCTGCTGGAGAAATAGCAAGGAAAACTGCACACTACCCCAAGTAGTATTCTTGCAATGCAGAACAACAAAACTGAGTCCTGCAGGCACTCACAACATCAAATTCACTCCATTTGTCTGGCACCTCCTAAGTTGCTGGCAACTCATGTGAAATTACAGAGCAGAAATTAAAAAAAAAAACTCTCATGATTTATCTTTTAGGAAATTGCAATATTTTATTATTGTCCATAGCAGTATTTATTATTGTAAAGGAATAAATAGTTATTTTCTGTGACTTCTATATGAGACACGATTTCAAGACACTCTGAAGATCTAATTTTAAAAATACAGCACGTAGGCCAATAAATAGAGAAAATGAACAAGGTCACCACAGCAGTACCAGCCTGGTATGTATCTGCACACGCATTCCTAAGCAAATCTTGACTTGTCTGCAATTGCCACCTAGTGGCTATTTAAAAATTAAAGATATCTATTTTCCTTCTCAAAAAACACTGACCCACACAGACTTCTGGTAAAGGACAGAAGAAATAGAATTTCTGTCTCCAACATTGATAAAATATGGTTTCTTTAAATGATAAAGCCTTCACCAAAATATACTTCTAAAAAAAGCAACAACAAGAAAGATTGTAAAAGTATCAAAATTGCAAATTCTCATTAAATGAGATACTATTTTAGTGATATTAGTGCAATCATCATCTGCATATGACTCAAGAGAACTGGAATAAATGTACTGAAAAGAAACATGGCACAAAAATACGTTCTGAATGCAAGAGCTACTCAGAGAACAGACCAACCATAACAAATGGCATGCGTGCTCTGACTTTCTCTAATAGTATGTCCACTCATGTGAGTGATAGCTGTTTGTACTGACTAGAAAATATTACACTAAATTGTTTTGATGCAAAGGTCCAAGAAAATGCACATTCTCATCTCTGTGAAGACAACCTATCATTACTTTAGTGAAGCTCACAACAAAGCATACTTACCTAAAAATAATTTTGTTAGTCTAGATGACATTATAAAAGACTTTTGACAAGATGTTTTATACGAACCTGTAATATGTGTGACTTGTCACTATCCACAATGTTTTCCAACAAATACATTTAAAAAATAATAAACACACTCAAGTAAGATCAAAGCAAATGTAAGACCCATACTGTCTGTCCACTTTAAGTCAATATTCATTTCAGTAGGAAAGTGTATAAAAACAAGTTTACAAAAATTACATTCCTAATAATTAAGTTTCAAAAAGCATTGCATTGCAAAGCCAAAACATTTGTTCATTTTGGGGCGAGGGGGAAAGAAGATGTGAGCATCCCTGCTCCCAGACCTGGCGTCCGGCTCCTTACATTGCCAAAAGCCTTCTAAGCTCTGCCAAAGCCTTCTAAAAGCTGTGAAGGAAGGGCACAAGGGAAAAACAGGACACTTCAAATCTGTACAGCTGCTCTCCACTACTGAAATACCTTGTAGAACATCCTGTTTGTGGTGTAATCCAGTTGTGAATATAAGCTTCAGAAAAAGTCTTGGTAGTATCACAGATCAGCCTGTAGCCTTAACGAGGCCTGGGACAAAATGTTTGACATTTGAGAGCTGTCATGACAGTTTTGATAGCATGATTCTGACAGTTCCACCGTGCTTGGCGTGCGCATGTGGGTACGTGAAGGATGCAAATTCTATTGGGATGGTGTTATGAAAGGGAGACAAACGGGCAGCATGTCATCCACAGTGTCCGTAAATGATCCCAAAACTACTCCAAAACTACATTTGAGTTTTATTTCAGAGAAAATTAGTCCATTCAGAAGACAGCCCAGAAGGAAAGTAATACAGATACAGTGTGGATAATCAGAAAAATTGGTTTGCTAAGTTGATTCACAGAGCAGACTCATTTTTGATGGCAATTGCTCAGAGAGGTCTCTATTTCAAGAGATTGTCTCTCCCATTAGAATGAAAACCAGATGGATAATTTGTTATTCGTATTCCAAACACTGTTAGCAACACACATTTTCTAATAAACAAGCACACAATTCTCTATTATGCATTCACTATGAGAAAATATTACTTATCTGTTGCAGAGATTGAGGTATATTCAATATTTCAGGGGCTTTATGGCTTTTCTTTGAGCACATTAACATTCAACATACCCTAATTAGTTTCTCTTCCAAATTACATTCCTGATTTCCAAATTAAAGGCTAATATGCCTCTGACTGACGGGTTAAATTATTTTATTTCTTTGCCTTTTTGGGCAAGCTGGTAAAAGTATTTTTCCTGGGGAGAACTAGGAATGCTTTTATTTTTTTTTCCACTTGATCTGAGAAGGTAAACAATTTTACTTATCTTAAGCATAACTTTTTGTTACTAAAAGGAAGGAAATGCCCCCTGAAGCCCACCACTTTATGTTTTTTAATTTAAAGATACAAACATCTTCTGAAGTATAGAAGTACAAACTCGTTAGTAGCATTTCAGTTCTCTCTGCTCCAGAAGCCTGGAGGAAAGAAATCTTAATATTGGATATCTGATTCTAGCACTGAAGTCTACATCTTAAACCAAATTATAACATTCAATTATATGCAATCCTTGTATCTCAAGTTAGGATTTCTCTCCGTTCATTCTGAAAGAGGCTTGATCTTAACTGGTTTTATGTCTTCCCGCTGCTATCATGACTTATTTTTGCTTTAAAAGGTGAGAGTCTGGAAAGTGGTATTTCAAGGTAAGTTTGGAGAACATAAACAAGTCTTTATGAATGCAATAAATATATTTATAGGAAAGTTATCTATGAGCAATATAATAAAGAAGTATCCTAATGTAGACAAGACTAATAAAATTATACAAAAAATAAGTTAAAATACCATATACAAATAATAAGCTTAATTAACTTTCCCTAGCAGTCATAAGCAATCCATTATAGAGTGGAAAAAATAACTACTCTACGTTTATATTACCAAATAATTTGAATGAAGAATTTCAGAGTTTGTATTTACTTTTAGACTTCAGATATGCAGGTTCTCATGGAGTAGCAAATAAACAGTTACAATGCTATAGCAGGAGACTACGCTACCAAATGTGTCCCTATTTAACAATATACTGTATTATTATGTAACATTGTTATTTGTGAAAAATGCATTAATAGTGTATGCATATTGAAGAAGAAGAAACCAAATGAGAAGAAATTGAGTGCTCCCTTAAACTAAAATAGAGGTATACATGGAAAGCCACTGAAGTAAAGTTCTATAAGGAACCCCCTTCAAGTTGCTGCAACACAGAAGTCATAAAAATTCATGTGAATAAGCTTAAGCTAATCTATTGAGAGAAACCCACATGAAGCTAAAAATATACATCATCAGATGTGGTTTTGTCTGAAAGAAGATCACAGAAGAGTTTATCTGGAAAATAAATCCTGCTCTGTACCTAATGTCTGGTCATTTCTCCTTAAACCTACAAGTGAACCTCTCCTGGACTCCATTTAATGCCTTAAAGGAAAGAGGACGGACAGATCTATTACCTTTAGAAAACAAGTGACAGTTAAAGAAACCTTTGTTTGGAACCCCATCCCTCACAACCACTGCAGCAAATGGGATGTTTTTTCCTATGTGAATTCTCACTTTATCTGATTTACACTTATCTTTTGCTTTAATCACTCCTTAAAGCATTTTAAAATACAGCTAAAAATAAACTACCCCAGCAAATATTCAGCTAAAATTCGACATAACATCATAATAAATGCAAAAATAACTACAATATTTATGATTTCTGGCAAGAATCTTCCCAATCCTTTAGCACTTAGCAAAGTGACTGGGCACTGCAGCGTATCTTCTATATCAATAAGTGATTCAGAAACAGATGGTATAAGTTCCATAAACATTTCACACAACAAAAAGTCATGCCAGTGTTTTTCCTTATAAGGAAAAGCCAGCCTTAGGCAACCCTGGGTGCTAAGTTTAGCAGCATTATTTTCGAGAAAAACAACCTTTCACAAAAGTAGATTTCATGTCATTTTTAGCACGATGGGCCAAAGGTCACATTATGTTGTGTGTGGTTGTTCAAGACAGCTGTCTCATCAGCGCTGACTTGTAAATGCCTGCGCATCACAGCAGAACATTTAGCAAACCGTGACCTTAATGCTCATCTTTTCCATTCTCTCCCATCACTTTCCCCCATCTGAGTGCATGAGAAGCAGGAGCAGCAGTAACACTCCTCCATTCTGTTGTTAATTCAGAATCCCAGACAGTTTTTTTTACTCAACAAAAAGCACGTCCCATAAATTGTTCGATGGCAAATTGTACTTAAATACATACCATGAGGGTAGGAAGATATAAATGAAACCTGAACTGTGAAGACAGATGAAAGAAGACCTAAGGAAGTCAACAGTATTGTGAGGATGTGAACCTCCTAGGAACAGTTTTTGCCAGAACTCCAAAAGTCACCATACCAGTCGGGACTTGCAAGGAGCCTCATGAGCCCACCCACGCAAAATGGTCACAACATAACCACTGTCTAACATCTCTACTCCCCAAAAGAGCTGTGGAAGACCATGGCCTTTCTCCAAAGACTGCAGAAAGCTTCTAACGCCATTTGTACCCATGAAGCTTAAATCTAGTACCTGCATAGACAGATAAGCAGTACTCAAACCTGCATGGGTAAGAACTGACAATACTTTAGGGCACAAGTTAAGAAGGACAGCAGCCTCGTGAATTCCCTCTAGCCTCAATGAGCCAAATCGTACTTCTGCATCTAGTCCTCCTCTCCCACAGAGCCATAGATCAAGTCTTTGCTAAGGAAGGCCATGATTAACCCAAATAGAACATTTCTGCAGGTAGGCAGTCACTACTTTTCTACTGCTATTTCCCTGCCTATGCCTTGACTTGAGCCCCTGAAGCAGTCTGCAACCGTCTCCCACACCAGGTCCTGCACACTCACCCACACAGCTATGGGCTACGAGAGAAGTGGAACACAAAAAGCCTCACCAGTTCCTAGAGTCAAAGATGCATGCTTCCTAAACACCACGTGAAGTGGTATAATAAAACACATTCAAATATCCCCTTAAGAAGCCCACATTGGCAAAAAATTCCAAGCCTCTAGCAGTCCAGAAAGTAAAATAAAACACATTCCAGCCACAAGCATGTACACGGAGATTGTTATATCCAAAGACAAGAGAGAAAGCATAAAGAGCCCAAGAGTCACAGCCATACAAGCATCTGGCAAGACTTCCAGACCAACAGCAAAGCCAGCTTAGTCCTCTGCTGCTATGAAGCCTGAAGCCAAATTCCAGAAGAAAAGAGCTTCCTTTTTCTCCATAATCCCCAGGGTACCTTCCAGGGCTCACCGATCCTTTACAAGGAGTAGTTCATGAACACCAGGAATTCATTACAAAGAAGTAATCAGTAGAAATTTACGGGGTGCATGCATGGTTCACAATTCTGCCCCTCTACTTCAGATAAACTTCAGGTAATAGTATTAAATTCTGATCTACAGATAACAGAAAATATTCATAAGAAGAAACATTCTAGAGTAAAACACCCATTTAATAAGCTTTTTCTGTCCACCATTTACATACAATATGGCAATTGTAGACTTACATGAAAACGAACATTTCATGTGTTTAAAAATATTACTTATTTTATATAAATAATATTAAAATTTAACTCTAATTGAAATCATCTAATAGGTTCACTTACTGGATGTTTGGCTGAAAGTCTGCCAGTCACAGTTCCTGTCTGATTCCATGTAGAGGAAATAAAACCCTGTAGTCAAGTAAAGTAAAAATCCCCCCAAAGAAAAGGATGAAGACATAGATCTAAATTTTATTTAATGTAAGTATCAGTAATAAAAATTCACTGCAATTAGAACTACAAAATAAAGAAAATACTTTAAAATTTTCCCTATATAAAAGTTCTTAAACTGTAAACAATGAAATAATTTCACATCTTTTTATTACTTATTTGAAATATCATATTTTACAGGCTACTTTTATATTTCTACCTTTCTCATGCACGTTCGTAGCCCATCCACATATGTTGATTTCATCTTATGAACCTAAATTACATAAAAGTATCAATAAATGCCTATTTATAAACACAAGAGATTTTTCAAATTAAAGATCTTAATTTCCAAATCCATATTTATTTTTTTAAAAGATGGTTTTGTCTTAGTAAATAATGGAGGTATACTCACTAATAGCTTGACCTATTAGCAGAAGTTAGGCAAGTGCTCAGTTACGCCCTTAAGCCAGCTCTTTGCAGGTATTGGTAAATGAACTACTGGAATTTATTGTTTTACATCTTATATCACCAGGTCAATAAACCACACAAAAAAAGCTACATAAAAAAATACAACAACAACAACAAAAAAAAACCCAAAAAACCCAACAAAAAAAAAGCAACAAAAAAACCAAACCACTTTTTTGTTTATAATCTTGGAAACTCATTCACTGAAAACATAAACATTAAGTTTGACAGCAGATTAACTAGCTTGTTTTGGATTTTCAGGAGGCTTGTCACCTGAAAAAGTCCCCATAACTAATTATGTTTTTCACTCTCTGCAGAGTATTTCTTCAGAATTCAAAAAATAAATGTTCTGTCCCAAGACTGTGCTTTATAGCACTAGACAAATTTAACAGTGAAGTTTTCCAATTGTTTTTGCAACAGAGTTGTTTGCTAGCTGTAATCAAACATAGTGCAAAACAGAAATATAAACATAAAATTTAAAACTCTTGAGAATACCTAAAACTTCAAAATTTAAATTAATATTTGAATGAACTTACATTAGAGCCAAATTTTTAAAATTTATCTGTGAATATGTTATCTTTCTTGCTAATTCTGCTTCAGTGCAACTACATTGCGTGAAAAACATCAACTCACCCGACGATATTCTAAAATTATCTTAGGCAAAGGATGAAGATCTTGCAACTTATTTAGCTGCAAAACAAAGAGTGTGAATTACTGGTATATTTTTGTGTAAGTTATATTATTTAGTAATCTTAACAGAGTAAGTTTTAGAGGAAGACATCTTCTCACCAAGCTGAACGGACAAAACACTGGGTAGAGAACAATGTCCTTCAAGCAATCTCACCCCAGGAAGCCTTCATTCTTTACTGCCTTCAGCAGGAGGGCTGGAGATTATAATTTCATTTCCCTTCCTGTCCCAGATAGGGATAGAAAGATATGCAAACATAGGAACTTTTCCACAACAATTTTTAAAATACTGGAGAATCGAGTGGGACAGCACCTATGGTCCTTTTGTAAATTTTTTTTCTGCTGGACAGCATCAACGCATGCGAGAACATGATAAAATATAAGAAATAATACATGTATACAAACATATTTATACACACACACAAAATCCAACAGGAGAATTAATCCAGTTCATCCCCTAACACAAGTTCTAGGAGGCCTTCAAGAAAAATTGAAATTGTCAAATCCAAAAGCAATAAAATAAAGCATATTTCTGACTACTTTGAAAAATAGATGCAACTGTACCAGAACGGAGACCTAAAGCATAAGGTTTTTTTCTTGCTACCAGGGAGAGACAACATATTAACTACCTAGTATTTCTCTATTGGAAGGTTTCAGCCTACCTTCCTCTAAATAACCAAATCTCAGTAGTTGCTGGAAAGAGAGCTGATTAAAAGCATTGCTTTGATTACTGCAACAAATCTTAGGTTCCCACAAAAAGATGACGTGCATTCTATTTCACTGAGCCCTCCATCTCCCAAGGCTCTCTGTCACTCTCCAGGATTACAGATTTGATCTATGAAATCTCCTTCTCTTGAGTAGTGTCTGGTTTTTATGGTAATACTGTTGACATCAACTTAGAGATCATATCTGTTAGTTCAGACACTTGGTTGAAAAGTTGAATTTCCCCTTTCACACACGGGAAGCAAATACTGCCTTTCCCAGAGGGGTTCATTCTCAGCAACGAGTTGTGTAGTTTGACTCCCATGTAAACTAGAGCAATATAATTGTGGTACCAAATCAGAAGAAGGTGCAGCTACACAGAGGCTTCTTCTCTTCTAAGAAGGAATTCCAGTGCTATTGTTATCTTAAGAAAAAGATCTATTAGTGATCTGGACACAGGAATCGAGTGCCCCCTCAGTAAGTTTGCAAATGACAACAAGTTGGGCAGGAATGTCCTACTTGAGGGTAGGAAGGCTCTACAGAGGATCTGGACAGGCTGGATCAATGGACAGAGGTGAACCGTATGAGGTTCAACAAGGCTAAATGTCAGGTTCCACACTTGGGTCACTGAAACCCCATGCAACACTACAGGCTTGGGGAAGAGTGGCTGGAAAGCTCCCCAGCAGGAAAAGACCTGGGTGTGTTGGTCAACAATCAACTGAATATGAGCCAGAAGTGTGCCCAGGTGGCCATGAAGGCCAACAGCATCCTGGCTTGGATCGGGAACAGTGTGGCCAGCAGGAGTAGGAAAGTAATGGTCCCCCTGTACTCCGCACTGGTGAGGCTGCACCTTGAATACTGTGTTCAGTTTTGGGCCCCCCACTACAAGAAAGACATTGAGGTGCTGGATTGTGTCCAAAGAAGAGCAACAAAGCTGGTGAAGGGTTTTGAGATCAAGTCTTATGAGGAGTGCCTGAGGGAACTGGGATTGTTTAGCCTGGAGAAAAGGAGGCTGAGGGGAGACTTTAATGCTCTCCCCAACTACCTGAAAGAAGGTTGTAGTGAGGTGGGCATCAGTCCCTTCTCCCAAGTGATACAATGAGAAAAAACAGCCTCAAGTTGCGCCAGGGGAGATTTACGTTGGATATTAGGAAAAGTTTATTCACCAAAAGGGTTGTCAAGCATTGGAACAGGCTGCCCAGGGAAGTGGTTGAGTCACCGCCCCTGGAGGTATTTCAAAGATGTGTAGATATGGCACTTCGGGACATGGTTTAGTGGTGGAGTTGGCAGCGTTAGGTTAAGGGTTGGACTCAATGATCTTAAAGGTCTTTTCCAACCTAAATAATTCTATGATTCTGTGAAAAGGAAGGGACATCCACATTTGCCTCAGTTTACAAAGTCTGCATTGCTGAAAATTATCTGCCCCCAAAGTAACAGAAGAATGAACTGGAGAAGCTTCACATGTGCGATACTTCACATGCGCTGAATCTGAAGATATTTTTGATCTCTTGTACAGGTGTATCAGAGTATCTAAACTGTTTGGTCATTATTGCTCTAAGGGTATAAGATTCTATCAAAATCCTGCAGATCAAACTCTAAATGCAACCGCTCCTAGTGAAGACAAGCATCTCCACAGAGGGGTGAAGACAAAAAAAAAAACAAAAACAAAAAAGCCTGAGGAAAGTTCATGCACATAAGTAAAACACTAGACCATACAAAGAAAGTGGCAACTCACAAGTCAAACGACAAATATCAATTTCCTACAGACCTCTTTATCTAGCACAAATGAATGAGTTAAGGGTCCATAAAAAGATGACAACATGGTTTTAGCCCAAACCTCCTGATAGCAAAGAGAAAGTCTCGGTTGCTATTTTCTTCACCAGCAGATTTCACATTAATGTTCTTTTCTTTCACCAGTGGTCTCTTTCACCCAACCAGTCAGTCATACTGACCTACAAAAAAATCTGGCCAATAAGAAAGCTTATCTCATTTGAGCAATATGGTCATATATGAATGCTGGTACTGATGTTTTTAAACCTAGTCTGTAGCTAAATTTTAGCTTCAGTAGCTAGTTTGTTTTTCCCCCATCATGAAGTGCAACTTTCATTTCTGGCATAAGTAAATGAAGTGTGATTAGTACAATACAAAAATAAATCAAGATTTTTAGGAAAGCTTTAGTCAAATGACAGTTTCACCCCAATATAACCTAGAAGTTTTGCTAAATCATGCAGATGGTTTTAAAACCCCTCCCCATCTCACCACAACTTCTGAGGTGGACACAAGTTGTTGTATTTCAGTTCTGTGAATTTTCTCACACAGTGCATGCAGTTTTAACTTTCCAAATAGTACCTACAGTAAGAAAAATCACATAAATGTTTCAGTGTTTCAAGTGCTGAAACAGAAAGTAAAATTATTTGGTGCCTGAACTTAAGTCTAGAAAACAGTTTTCAAGGAAATCAGAACATACTGTAGCAAAAAGAACAACCACAGAACTAAAAAGATCAAGTCTTTCTTTTTTAGCTATTGAAAAAGTAGTGTGTTTACTAAAATAAAATACATAATTTATGTAAACACATTCAAACACAGATTATTGAATATTGCCAGATTTATGAAGAACTGATATGTCCTCCATTAAAATCAGAAAATAAGACAATATCACAGAAAAAGATTTCTGAAGCTGTAAGGACAATTTTATATGCTTTACAATTCTTCTATATCAATAAGAATTTACAGAACTTACAACTTACATAATAATAGTAATCTAAATATTACCTCTCTGAGTTGACTACTGCTGGTCAAAAGGAATCGTTCTCCAGCAACTTGATGAGCTTCCTGTTCAAGTTCTTTGAGTCGCAACTATAAATTAGTATATCAGAATTAGCCTGCTCACGTTATTATATTCTTCAATATCTTCTACTTGTTATTTTAACAAGTATATTGGACTTCCATTTAAAAACAGGGTACTTGACAATGAGTAATTATTCCTAGCAATCAACATTTGGTTTAGTAGATTGCTTATACACTCTTTAATCTGTATTTCTTCATGATCTGGGAAGGTGGTTTACTGTATTAAAAAGTACCAAAATTTGTGGAAAAATAATTTAGGCTACTGAAGACTACATAGATCTGTTAGAAACAGACCTATGTAAATTATTTTGATAAATTAATAATCTGTGAGATCACTATGATTATCTAGTCAGATTTTATGCTACAAAATACGATTCTCTTGTAGCTATTTTTATCAATGGGGAAATGGCTAACTTAGGACTCTCAGGACACGTAAGTTGTAAAGATTGTTTTGTTTACAAAGAGGGATAGAAATGCCTATCACTTCTCAGGAAGGTGGTTACTGCTAAATGTGGGTTCAGAAAGTATCATTACAATTTCTGCTTTACAAGACATAACCCTAAAGAACCTGTGCATTTTACAAACCAATCTTAGTTCTGGGACAAGGCTAATGAGGCAAATATCTCTTTTTCCCTTCCTAAGTAAACATAGAAGTATCAAAAATGTAAATATCATTAGTTATATTTAGAATAATAAAAATACTAGAAATCCCAAACTGTCATGTAAAATGTGACAAAGCAAAAATATTCCTCCTCTTTTTAAACAGTTATCTTCAGTAAAAATAGAAAGATGATGCTATAGAATTAAAAAAAAAGACAAAATTTACCCCCAAAATCTCTGATGTTTTTTTCAGTTCTTGTTTGTTCACATATATTTTGTGTGTTTCCATCACTGTAAATACAATTATATACTGAGAACAGTTACAATTGACAATTTTGATCTCACATGCTGCTTAGACTGTAAAATGGAAACTCAAACAACTCACACAGCTGTTACAAGGCCATGATAACACTTAGTATGCTGAGATATAACATTCTACTTGAGCATAGTCAGCAGCTGTGTGAAAACGGTGAAGATTCATGTTTTGAATTGAACTTTCATACCTGCCAGAATTTTGATAAGTGGAAGCTCTAATGTGCAAAATAATTTCCACAAACCTTGAACCTGTAAAGCAACATAGAAATAAATTTTTCAGTATCAGTCAATTTTAATCTTAAAACACATAGTAGTGGCATTATGTGGATCTATTTTCCAGTAAGCAGTATTTCACTTTCTGTATAATCCCTTTTTATATGACAGCACTGTTTGTGGAATGAAATACTACTTAGTGTGAATTATAGTATCTAAATAGTGTGGTCCATTATCACTTCATTTTGTGGGGAAAAGCAATACATTTTGTAAGAGTAATCATTTTGTACAGGAATAGTAATAAAGAAATATAAATACCTCATTTTTCTAAACGGCTTATTTTTAGAGTAAGCTCCATTATAATAGGATGTATAGTTATATCCTTTTCTTTATTCACTTGAACAATTAAGCAACCATTCAGAATTCATCAGTTTGTTTTGATCAGGAAGAAAATAAAAGATGATAGGGTTATGTACCCAATTTAGTTACAAAGAATGGGAAGTTTGGTTTTTTTTTTTCCTCTAATCACTGAAGTAATTGGCAGCAACATTCGTCTAAAAAATTATCCTGTAGACTGGCTCTCAGTCTTTTCATGCTTTTGGTATTTCTGTGCTGTTTCCCTATTGCCTTCTTTCACAGACTGTTTCATCATACTGCTGGGCCAATTAGACATCCAGATTAGTATGGCTCCATTGACTAATGGTCTAAGCCCTACACTTGCTAACATCACTTTCAAGGAAAACCCCTAGGATTCCACAAAGTATCTTCCACCAGAACCTGAGCATATCCCTGAATTCTGACACTTTTCCAGATACATGATTACAGGGAGAAAACAAACACACCAAAAAAAAAAAAAAATGCTAAAAGACTAACAGACTTCTTGAGATGCATTCTAAACTTCAATAAGGGCTAAAATAGAATTAAATAGTTCACCTGGAAGGTACCTACAACAATCATCTAGTCCAACTGCCTGACCACTTCAGGGCTGACTAAAGTTTAAAGCATATTATTAACAGCATTGTCCAAATGCCTCTTAAACACTGGGGCATCGACAACCTCTCTAGGAAGCCTGTTCCACTGTTTGACCAGCATTTGGCTACTACAGCCTAGAGCAAAATATACACTGAGAGTTTTTGTATCCCAGGAATACATTGAAAAAAACCCAGCTACGCTCTGCTTTAGCTTTGTTTTAACTCTGTTAGCACTTTTTAGACTGTTTCATATAGCTTTAAAATATCAAAAGAAAATTCACAATATTCTGAACATTTCTTGTTCTTAGAATCTTCATTTAAATATCTAGTTAACTGTTGCAGAAGAAAAGTTTCTTTTAAAGATGAACCTTGAGACTAATAATTTCCTCCTTCTGGAAGAAATAGCAAACTTACTATAGGCAATGGTTTCAAGCTGCGCCAGGGGAGATTCAGGCTGGACATTAGGAAATATTACTTCTCGGAAAGCGTAGTCAGGCACTGGAATGCGCTGCCCAGGGAGGTGGTGGAGTCACCGACCATGGGGGTGTTCAAGAAACGTTTGGATGTTGTGTTGAGGGATATGATTTAGCTGAGAAGTATTGGTGATGGTTGGACTGGATGATCTTTTAGGTCTTTTCCAATCATGATAATTCTGTGAATTTGATAGGCAACTTTATTTTAAATGTTGACCAGCACTGTAAACCAGTAAGGATAGAAGCCCTCTATCTAACTCAAGCAGAGATTCTGATTTGAATGAGATGGCACATCACTAACTGTCTTTAATTCACAACAATACCTGTGAAGTTATATCTGAGTAACCACTTTTTATATCTTACCTGCAAGTCATCAGCAAGATCCATCATTACATTGTAAAGCTTCTCCAAGTTCATACCTAAGTTTTGATACTGATATAAATAAATTTAAAAAAACAACAGTTTTAATGCTAACATAGGTACCATTTTAAATATTTTTATTTTAGAATGGATTAAACTATATATTTTTTGTTTACGTCTCCTGTTATATTTAACATTTTAGCAATGTTCTTAGATGTATCACAAAGACAATCCATTAACAGAGCAGTACAGATAATGAACATTCAAGATATTCCCTGTACCTTTATTTACATTTTGCACAGACCAAGTATGGAGAAATAGTATCACTACACTGCCTTTAACACTGAAGTCAGAATTCTATTACTACTTGTAAAATCAGGAAGAAATTCTTTGCAATTTTCTTCTATCAGTACTGCCACTCTTCTGAGTGAACTGTTAACTTCCCTCTGTCCCAGCTACGCCATCTCATTCAGTTGACTTGAAGACCATTTTGAAATGCATACAGACACTGAGAATATGATCTTTAGCTCCAAGAACACGATCACTAAAAATAAACCTGATGTCAACCTATTAAATTTCTTTATCAGGCTAATACACAAAATGTAAACAGTAAAGTGCTGGTTTTTATTACTCAATTCCTGTGAGGAAAGATGGGAACATGAAAAATACTGCAGATGTAGATTTTCTTTCCTGTAGCCTGTATCTTCAACCATGGCTGAACAATCAAAGTTATGGAATAAATTTACATGCAGGACATTAAGTGCAAAAGCACTAGCACCGTCCCATAAAATTCCTGGGCCACAAACCAGGGAGACGAGGTCAGCATTCCAGAGGACTGAAGTTATGAACTTGCCTGTCCATAAACTCTTCCCCAAGAATCACATCCTCGTCTGTGTTGGAGGTAAGAAAATAGGTTACATGGAATTAAGTATATGCTATTATAATTTTTAGGGTTTTTTTTTTATATGAAACAGTGAAATTAAATTAAGGGCTGTTTGTGTAAAAAGAAGCATTTACTCTGTGTTTGATAAATACTTCTGAGGATATAGCTGAAGTATTGGGGCAACTTGGCCATGATACTTTAAGACAGACATTAAGAAATATCTTCTACAGAAGATAACAAAAAATAATAGTAAGTTTAGAAAATATGATTACAGAGAAAGATCTTAATCAGGTTTATTTAGTTTAGAAGAATAAGCTGAAGGAGAGGATTCATTTGACATAAGGCATTATTTTAATACGGGTAATTAAGACTTCTAAGAAAGATTCTAGTATAGAATCTGGTTTTACATAATAAACGGGAATGAAAAAAAAGTCACTGAAAGAAAAGACTAACGAAAGAAGTCTGATGGGGAAAACCCGCAAGTCTATGGAATTTTGAGTGAGCACAGAAACCCAGAATACAAGATAATTATCCCAGACAGGGCAGTACTGATTGCAGATTCATGTCCACAATAGTTTGGAAAAAAATAAAAATAAAATCAATAGCAAGTAGAACTGCAGGATGTCTAAGCTTACTATTTAATGTTTGACAACAGGAGTGTAATGTCGTTCACATGGAAGACTCAGAGCAGAAATCAATTTTGAGGTCAATAGGATCCTAACCACTTGAGAAGATAATCTGGTGCCGCTCTTCTTCCTCAATAATCACATTGCTGGAGACAGATCAAGATTTGGCTAGATTATTGGTGAACAGGGTATTCCAAGATAATTACTACTAAGTTAATACACCTAGGTAGGGTTGAAAATAAATTTAAAATCTGCTTCTCAAGTGAATTGCATCTTTCTGTCAAGAAGAGAAAAAAATTAAAAAAAAAAAGCAAACAACAAAAAAACATTAACAGTAAACCCAATAGCCATGAAATCACACTGAAGGCTTCTCAATTGAAAAAGCACAGAGAGGGTCCCTTGTAAGCAATCTATCTTCAGGTTTATCATTCACTTTATTTTTATTTTAAAGGAATCCTGATTATTCTATGCTCACTTTATTATTTGCATTTCTCTCTTGGAGCTGATTGAGCACTAAGAGGGGCCACCACTCTATGAGCTGCGGAAGTCTCTCTTTCCTCTACAGACCTGCAGCTATTCTACAGCTTTCTTGCCTTACTGCTCTCATGAAATACCTATAGTTGGGAGAAAAAAAAAATCTGCTCCAAAATAAATATATTCTGCTTTCTCCACCAAAGTGAGCTAGAAAGCATTTTCCTCTAGCAGAGTAAGCTCTCAGAAATTATACTATCTAATCTGACTTTGCTGCCCATTTCACGGTTTCATGGGTTTTATTTGATGTGTTCAGAATCTTTCCTTTGGTCCGTCTGTGGTAAGAAGGAAAGAAAAGGACAGTTCTACTTGTTATCAGATTCACAGTCTGCACAGAAAATTAAGACAATGCTTCGGTTTTAAAGAAATATCCAATATTTTGTAAAGAAGATTCTATCATCCCAAGATTCTATCATCCAGAAGAGTATATGCAATGTAATGAGATGTGATCTATCACTCTACTACACTGGATGTCATTTAGCTATGAATTATGGACTAAAACAGAAAGATTGCCATTGAAGTTGTTGCCAAGAATATTTTCTTAAAAATATGTTCTTAAAAATACGTCTGATGTCAGAACACTATGGTCCTCCAGGGCTTTTAATCTGTCCAGTCAGACCAGTAGTTCTTTTGAAGCAAAAGCAGTTAAGAGTAGTGTTGGGATATCTTTCCTAAATGACAGTCTGTACAGTCTAAACAGATATCCAAATTAATAATTTTTCTAAAATAAATTTTTAAAAAATCATATCTAAACTAACAGATGGGGGACGATCTTCCTCTCTCTTAAGGGAGATAAGGACCCTTTTGAGTTTGTGAGAAGGTATCTCTGGACATCTTTTTCCATGTGAACAGGGTCTTTTGCAGGAATTGCCAGGAGTTGAACGCCATTATCTCCTCCTGGCCTTTAGGATAACTCTCAGAACCTCCTGGTTGTGTTTCTAGGGAGTGAGGGCAGGCACAGACTGAGACACCAGTGCATCTAAACACTTGATCCTGTGCCCTCACAGTGCAAGAGCCAGTTGCAAATCAATAGGTAAACATAATCCACCCTCCAAGCAGCATATAAAAATCTCGTACACAAGACTCACAATTTTAGCCTACTGTTTGCAAAACAGTCCCATTATCTGAAGAAAAACAGAAGTCTGGAACTAGAGCATTACAGCAGATGCAGACTGACAAGAGCAATGCTTCATCCATTATTTGATCCAAACAGAATGCAGAAGGAATCCAAATTACTTGCTGCTGCACAAACACAACAGAACCAGACCTGATTGAAAATTCATTTCTACTAGGACAAATTATAACACATCATTGCTACAGAGGCAAGCATTCTGGTATACAGCTGGGGAAGAATCATCACAAGAACTTTATCATATTGGTCCCATTAATTTTTAAGAGAAGAGAAAAAGTACCAAGTGTAACAGGAACGTAGGAGACCTATTAGTTACAGGAAGTTATGTTTCATGCTAAAAACAGAACTACCCCAGTTTTGGGGTAATCTTTGCTGCAAACACATTTTCCTTCCACATACCATAAAAAATGGGGGCACTAGTGTTGCAGTCCTTCAGAATGCACTTAAGTGTGGACCATAGTTGGTTTTAACTTGAAATGACCATATGACTCAAGATAGCAGCAGATAAAACTAAACAGATTTATATAAACTGATGTCTGTCCGTGGGAAGCATGTCCCAGGAAAGCACCAGCAGCAGAAAAGAGTTAAAATGGGGTAACGAATCCCAGTGACAGCCCATGCACATTCCCCATCTGCTCAAGTCTATACAACTTCAACATTGTTTGTGTTGGTCATTTGTGAGTAGACAATATGGACACCTATGGTACAGGTTCCTCTCCCTACAGCAGACAGAACACCATAAAACTGAGAAATGGTAGGCCCTTGAAGGAAAGACACAGAGGGCCCTCATCAAAGCTGAAATACCTAGATACACTGGTGGTCATCCTTGGTTTATAACGGTTCTAGTCCTACCAGTGAGGACTTCCCTCTACCTCAGACAGATTAATTTAAGCAGATCTCTTAAACTTGTCTCCAAGAAACCTTGTTCATACCCACTGGTTCTAGAACAAATGAGCTGCCTGTGAAACACTGCTTTCAGCAACAGCTTATTTGATCCCATTCTGGAAGCGAAAGTAAGCCAAATGACAGGCTTCAATTTACATCAAGATTCCTCATCAGCGAATGCAGCAGTGACAAGAGTAGTATGATGCTTAGGACTTGTTTCAGCAAAGGTTTCAAGGTATATGAACTATGACCTCTTTTACCAAGCCTTTTGGCACAGCACCAAATACACAGACAAGCAGCAAGTAGCACATATTCCATGCTGGAAAGTGTGGGTGAGTAGTGGGCTAGAGAATAAAAGAGCAGTTATTCCACGTAGTATGGATGGAAAAGACTGGCACAATACAGAGGGAGCTTAACATGATATATTGCCTGGCATGGATCCCTCTGGGAGTACAGGTAACTGTTAGGAACCAGTAAAGTCAGAGCAAGAAGGTTGAAGAGATAAATCTGGCAGAGAGCTAGGAATCACAGGAAGAACTAGGACTCACTGAGCAAACAGAGGAGCCAAAAATAAAGTGGGAGAGTCCAGGGAACAAATTAATTGCATAAGGAATGGGTCAGGGGAAAATAACCACAGGATGCTAGAGGTAGGCATTAACTGGGACTTGGGTGAACAATTCAGCATAAAGGCATTGGAGATGTTTGGGGCAAGGAAACAAACTAGACCTGAAATAAGGCAGGAAGGAAATAAGACTTCAATATTTAACTCAAAACTCTGAATAAGAATGACAAAAGTTAAGAAATGATAACTAAGATTAGATGTGATATAAGAAGAACAAAAGACTGAGTCAAGCTAAGGAAAGAGACAAGATTAAGGATGTTGACTCAGAGGAGTGGCCATGACATAGAAATAACCAACAAGTTTATAGCTTCTGCCCATTTGCCTGTCCATTCACTACACTAATAGCTTAATTAATGAAGTAGCTTCTGAACAATTACAATTTACAGCTAGTGTTTTGAAGCAAATTGGGTCTGTTTTTCTCAGAAATGTCTATACTGATGGGTATGTGCTGATACAACTGACCTCTGTCCACGATCTAAGCCCATTTGACAGCAGTGGATTTGTATCCTAGAAGCCCTATAATCACGTTACATTACTTGTGTCTGAACAAGCAAGGCCTCTGAAAAGTTAAAGGATTTTAGAAAAACATCACTTAGGTTGCTGCACGTCTATTTTTATCAATCAAACAGCCTCTGAATGCTCATGTGGCCAGAGGAGATCACCATGGCCCAAAATGCAAATATTGTTTTATAACATTAAGTAAGTTTCAACAGACATTAAGATATTTCTATAGTGCTGGAAATGACTTCTCAAAAAGTTTATTAAGCATTCTCTCTCAATGAGAATAAAAATCCACAGGTTTTCATACACATGCTTGAAGGTTCACATTTGACTTCCTACTGTTCCTCAGCCTACGATGTGGTATCTTTACCAGCTGTGAATTTTAGAAAAATTGTTAATAACAACTAACTAAATACAGGCTAAAGTTCACAGGAATTAGGGAACAAGGCATCAGACATTTTGGAAAGGAAAGCTGGAAATCAGTTTGCAGGAAAGTGGAAAGAAAAAAAGATCAGATTATATATTAATACTTTTATTGAACTTTATGGTTTTGAAGCAGAATTTTACAGCTGTTCCTGGAGAATATGATCCCATCTTGGTAGAAAGCAGTGAAGCCTTCCCTTCTCCTTTTTTAAAATTAGATTTCCAACAAGTAGTATTAATATAATAATTTTCTTCCATCAGAAAAGTGCTATCTGTAATTTTTTTTCCAATATTTTGTAAGCAAAAGCAATTATTTCATCATTTCCTTCCCCTTTTAACCCAACCACAAATAATTTAAAACAAACTACTTACTGATGTATTTCTCAAAGTGCCTGTATGTTTATTTACTGTTCCCATAGGAAAAGGCTTTTCAAAATACTTCTGTATTAAACATTCAAAAGAGGGAACTGTGTCACTGGGGTTCATCAGCCATGCTGCAATCCTTGGATCTAACACCACACCATCAGCAACTACAAAAATAAGTTATTTCTGACAATCTAAATATTTAAATTATCTCCCACACTGAGAAATCCCTCTAAAGTTTTGCCCATCTTTCCTGTAGACAGAAATCATAAACAGACAAGCATTTACACTACAAAAATGTTAAACACTGAATTTGCAGCTGTAACAAATGGTCAATATCATGATTACATAGGATTAAGTTCAATATTGAGTATTTTTAAAGAGATACTTTGGTGGGTTGGTTGGTTTGTTTGTTTGGGGTTTTTCCCAAGTTTTAAAATGTAAGTAAATCTTCAGTTCTTAAAATTAACTGTAAAAGCCTTTATTTCTTATCACTGACAAATTTCAAATTGAAGTTTTTCTTGTGAGTGTTTCTCTCAGATACAGTTTTGTTGTTGCTGTTAACTTGATTGATATCCACAAAAGTGTCACTAGGGGTCAAGGGAGAGATTTACTTCCTAGCAATGAAACTTACAAGATCTTTAATATATGTATGAATTCACATACAGATGCATGATTAATTATTCTCAAAAATCAGAATCTTTTGTCCTGTAGTACCTGCTTACACGGTACTTTCTCTCCTGTTCACATAGATATCTAGGATGGAGCAAGCCTAGTGCTGTTTCATTTCCCTTCCGAAGTTTTAAAAAAAAAAAAAAAAAAAATTGAAAAAAAGAGAGAGAGACAAGAATTCTTTTGGATACTAGAAACTTCAGATTCAAATCCTATGCATCAGATCAGATTTAGCCTAGCTCTGGTATTCCCTGTCTGTATAAGTTATAAAACTGTCACTAATGCCAGTATCATCAGGGCTTTTCTTCCTCCCCTTCCTGTTCCCAGGGCTAAGTGTCTTGTGTGCAGATCTTCACAACAGATTCTAAATCATCATCAGTTTACTGTGATTTACTGATGAAACTTTTCAGATGCTGAACAAAAGCTGAAGACTCTCCATAGAGGGAGCCCTTCCTGAAAGGTCACACTTATTTTTCTAATTCACTCAGCAGTAATCCGATACACAGAACCATTATTATATTTACATCTCATATCTTCTGTTTGTACTTGCTTTTAAATCCATACAGAAGAGTCTTGTTTGTTCATATCAAAAAAACCAAGGACCCATTCAAGTGATTCCTAATTCTGACAACTATGAGCACCTCTGGAATTTATGTTAGCCTTTCCTCCTGAGCAGAGAAAGTTTTTCTAGGGAACATAAAACATGAAGCAGTTTGACTTTTTCAGCTATAGTCAGTGTTGAGAGCTTTTGTTTCACTGGAAGCTATCCTTAAATTATTCAATGACTCAATTCTTACTCTGGGAAGAAACACATCATCTTGACGTGTTAACCCTCTGGTCACAACCTCCCCCAAGAAGAGTGTTCTTTTCCTTACTAAACCACTGTTTTCCAATATATTAGTTAACCATCAATCTATTACTTCTATACCTACTGATTTTAACAGGAACATCAAAAGCACAGATATTATAGGATTAGATCATAGATTAGATCAGATAGTTACCTTGTTTCCAGCTAATTTCATTACCATAAACTTGAAGTAGAGTCCTCAGGAAATCTTTTGCGTTGAAGCAAATAATTGGAACTTTGCAATGTAGCATTTGAAACAAGACTTGCCTGCACAGAAGTAGTTCATTAACACACACTATATTGCTACTAGATTTAGTGAATCTATTTGCTTTATACATTTAATTAGCACCTAATACACAAGATATTTCTTTATTCCTGTAAGAACAGAATACTGTCTTTCAATATTAAATTTGCAATTCAACAATACCTGAAGCTTCATTCTATAATAAATTAAACATCGTAGCAGATATGCCTTACCATGCATTCATAAAGAAAACAAATATTTATTTGACACTCAAAATTAAATGCAATCTTAATCCAAAATAGCAACTGGCATCCCTGTAATACTTTAATAATACAAAATAAGATCACAGTCTTCTGAGTTAATGTAGTATTGCAAAATCATGATTTAAAAGTCACTAGATAACCTAAATTGCCATAATTTCCTAGTGCTAACATGCTACTTAAATCTAGTACGCTTTATCTTTGTCACATTTTGTTTTGAAAATGTCTACAGTTCCCACATTGATGCTATTTTAAATAGATTTTACCGATTATATATATTAGTATACAGATTTTACTAATTATTTGTGTCATGTTTTTTTTATAAGCTCTATTTTGGGCAATATAGAAAAATTGAGGTTTTTTATAGACCTTTCAAGTTTATTTCTCTTTGGTGGTATGAAACCACAGTATCAAGTTTTTGGACATTGTAGAAATTGTGTAGATCATAAGGTATTATTGTACACACTGCAGATCCACTATCAAACAACTGCACCATTCCTACAAGAAATAATTACCTACAGGTTTCATCTAAATGCTAATACACTTTTTCAACCTGATGTTTATTGAATTTTTACTGTTCATATGTACATGCTTTATTGATGCGTTATTCTCAATTCAGAACAACTTCTATTCAAAGTAACAAGAAGCTATTAAAGTAGTTGCCATCTAACTCTCATACTACAGCTGGAGAAGCAGAGGTAAGTGAAGTGATTTGTTTCAAGGCACAGTGGAGCAGTGGCCGAGATGCAACTAAGTCCAACGTCTTGCAAATAAATGCTTTGTAATTTAATAACCCAAATTCAGAAGTTTACAAAAAAGCAGTTATTACTGAAAGTCATAAAATATTCTAATGAAGTTTTAACATGCAACTATTCTATATAAGAATCAGATTCAGTTCTTATTTCTCCCTTTATGGGATACTATTTCAAAGTTAATAGTAAGGAATAAAAATGGATTTTGGTTATACTAACCAGAAGTTTAAAACATAATCCAACCTTTTTTAAGATGTAGTCCAACTATTGAACAGATACATAAAGCATTTACTGAAAAAATTATCTTGTAATTTTGATGTAACATTATTACTGAATATTAGGAAAACTTCATTTGGGATTTCAAAAGCCTTTAAAAACAGCCTATTGTGCTTACAAAAATTCAGAACATTAGCAAAGCTCAAAAAGGATGGTTACCGTAATAATATCAATCAAAAACATACTGGATAAGAAATGCAGTTCAGGAAATGGAAGATGAGCTACTGGAAAGATAAACCTGGAAGAATCATATTTTGTGGTGCCATACAGCTGTAAGCTGTTCAAAACGGATTTCTAGGTGAACGTAAACAACTCCTACCAGAAACCCAACCTAGTTCTGCAGGGCTGCAGTTAGTGATATGCTGAGCCCAAAGGAATAGTCTGTTCTCATTTGGTTTATATTATCCCAGGCTTGACACAGAGCTAATACAGCTAATATGACATTCCACGAGCTTGATGTGTAAGGAGATCAAGCCCGTGCCATGTAACCAACATCACTATTGTATACGTAAAGAAAAACAGTATTTTTTCCTACATACTCTCACCAAGCAAATTTCTTGTGAGCCTGTTGTTCTTGATTCCAAAGAGATGACGATTCAGTTCTTAAATAAATTAATTTATCATCTTCATTAGGAGCATTCCAAGTATAGTCAGTTGAAGTGTAACTGGGAGGGCATTGATGTGTAAGGAGATCAAGCCCGTGCCATGTAACCAACATCACTATTGTATACGTAAAGAAAAACAGTATTTTTTCCTACATACTCTCACCAAGCAAATTTCTTGTGAGCCTGTTGTTCTTGATTCCAAAGAGATGACGATTCAGTTCTTAAATAAATTAATTTATCATCTTCATTAGGAGCATTCCAAGTATAGTCAGTTGAAGTGTAACTGGGAGGGCAAGGGTGATCAGTCTGATTCTTCACTAACACAACAACTCCTTTTACTGATGAGGTTAAGACCTGGTAAGCATAATTACAATAGTGTTTCCTCTGACAGATTTTATGTAATCCTATAAACAAAATTTACCAAATATTTTACAACGTGAAACCTATTACTTACACTAGTTATTGCACATACCATTGACACAGTAGCAGAATACACAAGTGCTTCACCCTTGAAACAGAAAGCCACAGACACAGATAGCAAAAAGCAGAAAAAAAAACATTCTAATTCAGTCTCACTTAAAGTATACAAATGCTTCTTTAGCCCAAATAGTTTCACTTTTTTTTTTTTTTTTTTTTTTTAAAGTTTTACTTAGCAACTAAAAATAAAATGTAGTCAGAAGTATTAAAGTTTACTCATTTACATTTATACTTTGGAAAGCTATAATACAGAAAACTGGCCCAGATTCTAGGCTCCCAGTCAAGATGGGGGTTTTTTTGTCTGTCATATACAAAATTCAAATGATTGCTTCTACAAAACTGACTCTAAATAAAACACATCATTCACTAACCTGCTCTGAGTTGAGTTGTGAAGAACCATCTTGAAATATCATAGTGATTACAAAAGCCACTGCCTTTTCTATAGTTGCAAGCAATTCTCTTTTTTCTTCATTTCCCAAATTCATGATATCACAAGGATAATTGTCAGGAGACACTGTTTGTCCAGAAGTACAGTTGCATCTTCTTTCATGTGAAGAAGTGTACGTGTTTAGAGATAATCTTTTTGTTTTCTCTGAACAACACATAGGCACATCTTGCTTTCTTTTAAGGGGAGTAGCTATATTCTTTTCACCATCCTTTGGGTTTTTTGCTTCTACTGAAAGATTTCTTTCTCTATATCCTCGCGTTGACAAGTCTAAATCCTGGTAATGGCTCACTATTTTGGTATCTTGACAGAAAAGCATTTCATTGGTATGTACTGTCCTGTCTATCTCACCAGCAGCACTTTGTTCAGGGCTGGCAGATGTTTTTAATACGGCAATTGTGGAACCATGAATCTCCTGGACAAAATTGAAATTTTTCAGTGAACCAATTATTCAATTTATTAGGAGAAATAAAAATAAACATACATAAGTTAATCTAGATAAGCTTTGCAGGAAGTGATATTCTATAAAAAAAAAAAAAAACCATCGATACTAACAAAACAAAAGTCAGTTTAGGGAAACCGTATTACATAAAACAAAATTCAAGTATTTATTAGTAAAGATTATTTTGTTGATTTGTATTTCTTACATTCAAAACCACTAGTTTTCTTAATCTAATATTAGTCCAACACTAAAATGGCAAAATAACAACTGTGAGATACATCTAGTCCAGCAGTCTGTCTTCCACAGTACCCAGGTTACTAATGACCTTTGTCTGAAGAGAGAAGAGACCATTCATTTCCATCTTCAGTTTCAATACTCAGAGCTTTTTTTTCATGACAGCTTAGTTTATTAAAGAACTTTTGGCAGGGGACCATAATGACTGCTTTGCAAATTCAAGTACACTCAGTCAACTACATCTCCACCAATTTCTTCAAACAACTTACAAGATTTTAAGACAACAAAAATAAATATGAAACCTCTCTGAATGAGTATTATCAGCTGTATGAATAAGTGTTCTATTCTGTTTAATCCACAATGCCCAGAACATTTTTCCTACTCCGGATACTCCCTGAATCCCTTACAGCAGCATGCTATTAAATAGCATTAAGCAAGAAATCTCATGGTAATCTTATGATTCTACTCCTCCTTCCTCGATTTCCTTCAGAAATTTCTGTGATGTAGTACTGTATTTTCCTTGGTACGCTACCCTAGTATTTTCTTACTGTTTATTTTGCTAGTTTCTTCTACAACCTCTTCAGCTGAAATAGACCCTCTGTCTTAATTTCATAAACATGGACTTTGGAATGGCAACTGGCAACCTTTCAAAGATTCCCCAAGGTAGATGTGTTTTTAACTATTTACAGATATACAGAGTCATACCGTGCCTCAGCACTCCTCTTATGCCTTGATCACCAACAGGTCTTATAGGAGTTGGTAAGCTTTTAACTCCTGAGGCATTTGAAAAAATTATGTATGATTAGTGATGCATTTGCAAGGTGTTTCTCAAAGTTTATTTGGACTATACTATTGTATATTTATATTGAACTTGCTCAAATGAGGCAACAATAAAAGAATAAAAATTCTGTTAAGTTCAGATTTTTGCATGATGACATGTTTTAGCAGTCTGCTTCATACTGTCACTCAGCCATACTTCTTTTTCCTGGACAGATTTCAGTATTTGTTTTAAGTCTCCAATATTCTATTTTCAATAAACCCCTATACTACCTACAAATGTTTTGGTTTTGGAGGGCAAATTCCATATATTTTCTTCTAAAAGCTCCTTCATTTTTATGTAATTTCCTTTATTGAAATGAAGCATTCCTATAGTGACTTATCTATCACTTAGTACCTTGGAAAGATTATAGTTCCTATCAGAGTATCTTTCAGTAGGAAGATTTTGAATCTGATCTCACAGAATTAATATATATATATATATATATATATATAGTGAGTTCTCTAACTGTTCCACAGAACAACTGTCTCCAGCACCATGCCTAAGCATAATGTTCACCCACTCCGTGTCCATGGAAAAGTAACTGAAGCCTCTCATAATGACTGTATTCTCTGCTCTTGTAGCACAGCCAGTCTCCTTCAGTAGCACTGCTGTCATTACCATTCCAAAAATTAAGGCCTTCTCACTTCAAAAGAAACACAAGTTACTGCTGTGCAGGGCTCCCATCCATTCCCCAAGATGACAGTTTTCTCTGATCAAAGGACATCGTCCATCTCTATTCAATCTGCACGGATTGAGCAAGCCAGAATGACAGAGCCAATTTTTTTTTTTTTTCCCTGGGTTTTGCAATAGTCCTCAACCCAGTTCCCGTATTCCTAAACCTCAAAACTATGGAGTCAAAAGACAAAAAAGGCTGAGATTGCTTAAGATCATACTTCACAGGATCAACTCTACAGCAAAAGTACAATAAACAGGTTCTAAGTAAATGGAAAAAGGGAGCTAATTAAGCTTTTGCTTCTACCAAAATGAATAGTGGCTGTTCTGAAAGAAGACAAATTAATTGGACTTCAGCAATGCTAATCAAAAAGTGGACACTGTAAAAAGTTACCATAAGTGGAAAAATACTATCACAGAAGGATCAAATGGTTAAGAGCCATAGAAAGACAAACTGATCCACTCAACTGGATTAGTCCAGTCAAACTGCAAATAGTTTTATTGTTTAACACAGTAGAATCTGAATTAGGACACTCAAGTAATTGTAAAATCAGGAATAAGCAATTCTCCTTTAAAGGTTCAGAAAGAAGAACGAAGCAATTTAATTATCAAGTCAGAATAATACAGCTGGAAGTACAATTAACCACAGAGAGAAACGGCAGCTTCCAGGAAGAACTCATCTTCTACTAGAAATAATGACAC
Source organism: Tetrax tetrax (assembly GCA_009806455.1). Taxonomy (NCBI): domain Eukaryota; kingdom Metazoa; phylum Chordata; class Aves; order Otidiformes; family Otididae; genus Tetrax; species Tetrax tetrax. The sequence goes on from WHYT01016955.1 coordinate 105,799, forward strand.
AGCTGGAAGTAGAGAACATAACTCCCAGGATCAGTTTCATAATTTATGTGGATGTAGGAAAACTTCACTAGATGCAATGAGTCAAAATTAGCTCCTCACCATCACAAACGGGTTCCACGACTATCCATGTGCACTGACAGCTGCATGTCTACCTACGAACCACTTTAATTTGCTGGAAACTATCCCACTCCTCAAAAGAAAACAGAAAGTTTTATGCATCTTGAGCAATCCAAGGGACTTGCTGAACTGTGCAACATGCACCAGAGTGCTGTGCGTGCTGTGAAATTGGCAGCTGGGACAGGAGCACACTTCGCAGTACCTGCAACTCATCGATCAACTCAACGGAGCCTGAGCTGGGGCTGCCCCGTTTATCCAGTCCAATTCTTGTACTGGCCTCATACTGGCACTCACTTGCATGCACATTAAACCAAATTCAGAGAGATTATTAAACCAAAAATTAAACTTAAATATTCTATTTTATATTAATTTTATAAATACTTGTATATATTTATATATTTAAATATAAAATAAATATCTTTATAAAATGTAATTTTTATTTATTTTTAAAAATTAAACTTAAAATACAATGTAATTTTTCACATGATTCAGCTCACTTTACGATTATGTAACAGCAAGTACCAGTCTATGCAAGGACCAAAAACATAAAACAAGGAAAAGCAGAAAAGAAGAAATAGGTGGTAAGACTTACACTCACTCACAGCGCTGCAAACGCACAAACTAAGATTAATCACACAAGCAACACACGCAACAGAAAAAGTGATGTGTCATTAACAACTCTGGAAAAGACAGTGCTGTTATCATCCCTCCAAAGCAGCACAGCCACCAAAACTGCAGTGATCTCTTAAATTCATTATTTTTCTAGTAGCAATGAAGCAATATGCATCTTTTTTTTTTCTTTATTCCTACACCTATCTTTTCTCCCCACCTTCAGGGAAAAAAAAAAATTAAATAAATAAATAAAAAAAAAGGTCTGGAATATGTATTTAAGCTTTTTTTTTGTAAAAAAGTATTTTGATTTTGTAATTAAGGACAACAGTAGTGTTCTGCTGTATGAACAAATCCAGGTAACAAACTAATGCTTTAAGCCTCATCCACACAGCTGCTGTAAGGGCATTTAGTTCCCAGAATGATGTGCTGACCCAGAACCGGTTATGTGAAGGCCACGGTACCCAATGGCTCTGCTTTAGACCACACAGGCATTGTATGGGCCATGCCAGCCACGAACCATGAGATAAAAATTTACAAAACATAAGCCACTTCACTGGTACTGTGAAAAGAAGCTTGCTGCATTTGGGGCGATTTTTAGGGGTGCCAGCAATTGCTCAGTGACAGAGGTTTGAGAAAGTTTTTAAATTCTGGTAACTATCTAGAAGCAGCAACCTCATCTCTGACCAACCTGTCATGAAATTCTAACTTTCTGGAAAAAGATAGCAGAAGCGGGGCCAAAACTCTCGTCGCTAAACATAAATGGGATAGAGGAAACTATGAGTCTAAGTCACATATTGTGATAAAGCTTATTATGAAAGAGTCCGTCTATAACAATTCCAAAGCTGCTATAAAAAAACCTGCTTTTAGTGATCTTCAATCTTGCAACATGCTTGCCTTTTCATTTTTCAGATGTGCATCCTTATCACCTAGTTTATTTTCCTTTGTCTTCTCTACACCTTTAAAAAAAAAATGGGAAACATTTAACAATACAAACAAACCTGAGAGCACTGCATATAACATAGGTTACACACAGTGTTACATCACTGACACTTTTAACAAACCTAAAATAATTGCAATAAAATTTTCCATGACAACCATTTTCCTCAAATTAGTATCATTTATGCTTAAAAGGGCCCTGCAGGTTCCTAAATACACATACACAAAAGCCCATTAAGAAAAAATTAATTCAAATTTGCTACAAAGCAGACAAACATTTTCCACGGTATTCAGCAAAGGCATTACTATAATAGCATAAATATGCATATTGCCTTCTTTCAAGAAAACACATTCCATCTTGGTCAAAGTAAAGCAGGGGGAATGGCCACATTTCACAGAATCACAGAATCACAGAATTATCATGATTGGAAAAGACCTAAAAGATCATCCAGTCCAACCATCACCAATACTTCTCAGCTAAATCATATCCCTCAACACAACATCCAAACGTTTCTTGAACACCCCCATGGTCGGTGACTCCACCACCTCCCTGGGCAGCGCATTCCAGTGCCTGACTACCCTTTCCGAGAAGTAATATTTCCTAATGTCCAGCCTGAATCTCCCCTGGCGCATAGTTTAACTATTTTCTTGCAATTAGGCAGTATTATGCCATAATTTTTTTTTTCAGTAAAACACTATTTACATATACACCTTTAGCATAGCATGCCCTACAAAGAATTGGCCATGTTTCATCTGCAGAGGAGATTTTTTTTCACATTATTCATCCTGACGATAGAACAGGTATTGTAGGACCAGACAAGAGCAGAGAGCAAGGAGAATTCAGACCTGTCAAACGGACAGAAAGGTAAGGTAGTGATTAGCACCACAAGAAGCAGGATGGCTCTCGGTGCTGGCTCTAAGACAGAGCCCTGTGCCGCAGCACAGCTGTTAGCCTGGGCCCACCACTGAATTGTCAGTGATACTCAGCCTGCTCTGGAAGCAGATGGATGCTGTAGTTTAAGGAAGGCTTTATAAAGGCACCTGGGAACTCTGCACCACACCAACTGAAAGCGTTAGGACACACCTTCTCTTTTCAGCCCTCAACACTGCCCAGTAGCCCCAAGAAGAGAAGCAAGTGAAGACTGGAATAAAAGAACAAGTAGCAACAGGCTAGTAGTAATTACAAACTCAGTAGACACAGAAAGAGGAACAGGGGAAAAGATAAGACCACTGAAGTGCATGTCTGTCCAGAGTTTGCGATCACCTAGGATTCCTTTATCTCTAGGTACAGCCAAAAGACACCTCATGGGCAAAATATGTATTTTGTCCCCTTCTAACTCCTTGTCCATACCAAGTACAACACTCC